>CM046875.1:600723118-601323118 GCA_025667525.1 Glebionis coronaria | reverse complement strand
AAGTCTAAACCTGTGCATTCTAGTTCTAAACCACTTCACTTACTCCATATGGACTTGTTTGGTCCAACTAATATAGAAAGCTTAAATGGTAAATCCTACTGTTTTGTCATCACTGATGATTTTTCTAGATTTACTTGGACTTTATTTTTAGCTTTGAAAAGTGAAACTACTGATACTTTGATTAACTTTATTACCTAATTAGAGAAAAAGACTGGGAATGAGGTTAAGATACTTAGAAGTGATAATGGTGGTGAGTTTAGTAATAAGTTGTTAGATGACTTTTGTGCCAAGAAAGGGATTACTAGACAGTTTAGTGTAGCTAGAACCCCACAACAAAATGGGGTAGCTGAGAGGAAGAATTGAACACTCATAGAAGCAGCTAGGACTATGTTGGCCGATGCTCACTTTCCCATAGCATTTTGGGCTGAGGCTGTGAATATAGCTTGTTATGTACAGAATAGGGCATTAATCAACAAAATCCACAACAAGACACCTTATGAGCTATTTTGGAGTAGGAAACCTAATATTGGTTTTCTTAAGCCCTTTGGCTGTCATGTAGTTGTTTTAGACACTAGTGATGCCTTAGGAAAGTTTAGTGCTAAAGGTGATGAAGGCTACTTTATGGGGTATTCAGTGCAGAGTAGAGGATATAGAGATACATTAAGAAAGAAAAAAGTATAGTTGAAAAGGTACATGTTAGGTTTTTAGAGAGTAAACCTAATGATCCTGAGAGTGGTCCAAATTGGTTATTTGACTTGGAACCTCTATCTAGAACATTGAATTACATGCCTGTTACTAATCCATACATTGTGAAGGTGACTTCAAATGTTGTGGAAGAACCAGTTGTTGAAATTTCAGGTATACAGGTTGATAAGGAGGTTGGATCACAAGCAGACAAATCAACACCCATACTTGAGTATGTTACCATTCCTATATGAACAGATGCATTTGCTGCTTCTGGAAAAGAGAAAGGTGGTCCACAAGTATCACCAGTTGAAAACATGCATGATTCTTCAAGCGCTGACAGAGGAAAATCTGGCGCTGACAAGACAAATTCAGGGGTTGATGGTTCAAATGTTGACAACCCTAATTCAGGCGTTGACAACTCTTTTGACCATTTATTCTCTTCTAATAATTTTGAACAAGGTGAACCTTCAAACAGAAATGGAGAGGTTCATTCAGATGCTGATGAAAGAGAATTTGAAGATGATATTGGCAACTTGGAGACTGAGATTGATGATAATACAATTATTGAAGGAGGATTACTTACATCTACTATGAAGAATCATCCTTCTTCTCTTATTATAGGTGATGTGATGACTCCTGTACAAACTAGAAGGTCTCATCAGAATCATAGAGGATTTATTGCCAATATTCACAAGACGGTTGATACCTCTCTTGTTCAAGCATGTTTGTTTGCCTGTTTTCTGTCACAACAGGAACCCAAGAAGATTTTTGATGCTCTCAAAGAACCAAGTTGGGTGGAAGCAATGCAAGATGAGCTTCACCAATTTGCTATTCAGGATGTTTGGGAGCTAGTTGATTGTCCCAGACATGTCAGACCTATTGGGACAAGATGGGTTCTTAGAAACAAAAAGGATAAGAGAGGAATTGTAGTAAGAAATAAGGCACGATTAGTTGCTAAAGGCTATACACAAGAGGAAGGGATAGACTATGAGGAGGTCTTTGCACCTGTTGCAAGGATTGAGGCAATAATAATTTTTCTAGCCTATGCTTCGTGAATGGGATTTAAAGTCTATCAAATGGATGTGAAGAGTGATTTTCTTTATAGCACAATTTCAGAGGAGGTTTATGTAATGCAGCCTCCTGGTTTTGAAGATTTAGAACATCCAGACAAGGTGTATAGAGTGAAGAAAGCTATGTATGGACTTCATCAAAACCCAAGAGCATGGTATGGAACATTGTCCACCTATCTGGTGGAAAATGGATTCAAAAGGGGCACCATAGATCATACTTCGTTTACAAAGAATACTGGTAAGGATTTCTTACCTGTATAGGTCTATGTGGATGATATCATCTTTGGATCTTCTAGTCCAAAGATGAGTGAAGACTTTTCCAAACTCATGACATATAAGTTCAAGATGAGTGCAATGGGGGAGATGAACTTCTTTCTAGGGTTACAAGTTCAGTAGAAAGAAGATGGTATCTTCATCTCTCAAGACAAATATGTAGCAGAAATCTTGAAGAAGTTTGGCTTTTCTCCACATGAGAAACGGGCTAGCACACCCATGGATAGGGAACACCCTTGGGAAAGGTTGGAGATGGAAAAGAGGTAGATGTCAGGCATTCTAGGTCAATGATTGGATCATTGATGTATCTCACAGCTTCAAGACCTAACATTATGTTTGTTGTGTGTGCCTGTGCACGCCATCAAGTGACTCCCAAAGAGTGTCATCTTCATGCTGTCAAGAGGATTTTTAGGTATCTTAGGTGCTATCCGACCTTGGGATTATGGTATCCAAAAGATTATCTATTGGATCTTATTGCATATTCAGACAGTGATTATGGTGGTGACAAATTTGATAGAAACATTTCTTTAGGCAAAGACTCCGTTTTTTCCTCTTTTCGGATGGTAAGTATTTTTTAGAACATGGAGTGTGAATCATACCCATGTTTGAATTGAAATTGAGATACTGATACAAGTTCTCCCTTCTTTTCTGGGAGGGGCTAGTTCTCTTTGTTCGAGGTCACTTCCTTCTTGTCTTCTTCAAGAGGGTATCCGATCTTAGTTAAAATCAACACTCTTATTAACTCAAAAGGGAGTTCTATCAGTGACCTAGTTCTTTGAGTCGAGCCAAAGCCTTCTGTTGTGAGTGAAAGTGATTTCGATTAAGTCCACAACTGGTGGATGCTAATTTCTTGGGAGTAGGTTGATATCTTGGCAATGCAAGAAACAAACAGTGGTGGATAATTCTACAACTTAAGCAGAGTATGTTGCTGCAGCTACTTGTTGTGGATAAGTCTTATGGATTCAGAACCAGCTGTTAGATTATGGGTATAATTTCATGCATACCAAGATTTTTGTAGACAATAACAGTACTTTATGCATTATTAAAAATCATGTACATCACTCTAAAACAAAACATATAGAAATTATACATCATTTTATAAGAGATTGTTTTGAAAAAGGTTTAATACAACAAGATAGGGTTGACACAGAGGAAAATGTAGCTTATTTATTAACTAAACCTTTTGATACTAGAAGAATTTCAATACTTGGTAACAAGTATTGGAATGATCAATCTTACTTAATATGTGTTTTGGGAACTTATTGTAAAAGTATGTACAGGATATGCATTTGTTATTGGTCTTTGTACAAAATTAGATTTTCCACTTTATTTGTCTAACGCTGACAAAGGTTATTTTAACGCTGACAAGTGTTAAATTGACGTTGTCAGCAACATGTTAGTTTTGTGGTTTTTGATCTAATTATGCAGGCATTGTTAGCATTGTACAAATGGATACAGAGTTGCTTATGGATTCTTGGCGCATTATTGAAGCATATTCAAGTTTATGGATGATGGTTGGAATATTTATTTTCCTATCTTGACATAAATTTTCATTACATGCATTTTATGTGGCAACTTATGTATCATCGTTTAAGGGGAGGTTTAGGAAACCTTTAGGACTTTTTGGGTATTCATATAGTACTCTTATCACAATTCTAGATTGTGCCCACTGGTGAGTATGAATTAGTTTACTAACTCATGAGGCATTGTAGCATGCAAAGTTGATATACTATGCACGCTGCCAAGACTTTTTGGCCTAGAATTGGATGTGGTCTGTTGGGAGACTTGGGTATAATTTTTATTGGGCTTACCTGGGAAGTTACAAAGGATTTTATGAGATAACTTCATTGTTAAGAACTTTGGTTAGCAAGGGACACTTGAGGACAATTATGTCTATCTTGCTTAAGCAAGTGTGCATGATTGGACAGTGCTTGCCACCCTATAGTAATTTTCAGTTTATAGGTTACCTTCACTAGGATAAATCACTTTGTTAAGGTGCTTTTTCATTTTTATTATTTTTATTTTTGGACGTTGACAGATTTATTTCCAAAAGTTGTTTGGACCAATTTTGACGTTGACATGGCTTTTTCCAACGTTCACAAGAATATAGCAGTTGGGCGTTGATAGGTTCTTTTTTACCGTTGACAACCATTGGGTCCTACCCAGTTGTTATTTTTGACGAAAATTTGGGCCGAAATTTTAGGAGTTGGTAACTTTTTATTAATGCACAAGATAAGTTATAACTTTTCAAAATTTTCATCATTATATTTTGAAATATAACTGCCTCATTTTTTACCAATCCCATGTGCCTACCTCTCCTATATGTTAGGCTCATTATTTTGAAACAGGGTATCTCTTATTCTTGTCTAACTAAATTTTCACACATATTCATCTTTCATAACATTTTACACAGCTTTCTACATCAATGGAGCCTAAATTTAAACGGAGTGATTTGGTATTGGGGTTTAGAAGTCAAAACAATATGGTTGCCTATTTACAGGCTGACAACACTCTGTTTCCTCAATATAATCATATGGTGGAGTATTTAAATGCATCCCCTCTTAGGTATGCACTTTCTCATGCTCCTCTTATCCCTGTCACTCATATTAAGCAGTTTTGGAATACTGTCACATCCTCAACGATTAATAATCTGACTACATTGACTGCTACAGTCCATGGGCGTTCATGGGTGATTACTGAAGCCTTGTGTTAGAAATACGTTTTAACGTATATTAGAAGTATCGGTCACTCCACAATATGATTTATGTTGTAATAGCTCGTAGTTAGAAAATAGTCATTAGTTGCTTATTAACTTAAGTAAGAACCGGTCCATGGGCTTGTCATGGACCGGCCCAAGCCCAATGTTAGGCTTGGAGTATAAATACCCCTTTCCACCATGGAAAGGGGTTGGTTGTTGTTCATTTGCATTTTCATAGTCATAAAATCATACACATTTTCTCTCACTTTCTCTCTCTAGTTTCTCTCACTAGAAAACATCAACCCACTTCATAGATTCATAGGTGATCAATATTCTACATTTGGTATCAAGAGCTATGGGGTGATTTAAGGTAAGGATTGTGTTGCTTTTTTAGTTTTTGAATCAATTAGTGATCTTTAGAAAAAATCAATCTTGAATCTTGTTGTTTTTGGTGTTTTTGTTATTGGGATTGATTGATAAGGATTGGGTTTAGCTTATTTTGGTAAAAATCATAAAACTTTTTGTGGTTTTGGATCAAAAATCGGAGTTAAAAGCTGCTTTTTAAGTCTCGGAAACATTTTTTCCAGAACTTTCCGAATAGGGATTCCGAATAGGGAAATTTTTCAGTATAGAAGGTTTATTCCGAATAGGGATTCCGAATAGTAGAAATATTCAGAATAGAAGAAGTTTCCGCATAGACTTTCCGAATAGAAGAAATCTTTCCGAATAGCATAAATCTTTCCGAATAGCAGAAATCTTTCCGAATAGCAAAAAACTTTCCGAATAGCCTATAATTTTCCGAATAGCCAGATTTTTCCGAATAGCCAAAATTTTTCCGCATAGGAGAAATATTCCGAATATCTTTCCGAATTGCCCATCATTCCGAATAGGAGGTTTTTTTTCCGAATAAGCCAAATTGCCAGATATTCCGAATTGAAGAAATATTCCGAATAGGAGGTTTTTCCGCATAAGGGTTATTCAGCATAGAGTTTATTCCGAATAGGGTATTTTCAGCATAGGATTATTCCGAATAGGTGTTATTCCGAATAGGGTTTATTCTGAGTTGGTTATTCCGTATAAGCAAGTTCAAGGGGTATTTGAGTTTTTTCGACGATCTTTAGTGGATTTAATCTTGAGTTCAACCAACACAACATAAATTCTCAACCTTTCTTCACTGCTCGATCAACCGATAATCTTTGAGTCTATTAAGTGATCACAATGAATCCAAGTTCATTAATGCCTCAGATGACATCTCTTACGGATATCTCGATCATAACGGGGACTGATAGTCGTCCACCGATGCTTATTAAAGAGGTGTTTGAAGCATGGCAGGGCCATATGATGCAATACTTGAAGGGCAAACCAACATACGGAAGGCTTATGGTCAAATCGATTTTGAATGGTCCACTCGACTATGGTACCATTGTGGCAAATAACGTGTCTCGACCAAGAGAATATGAAGAACTCACACCGGCACAACAACTCATTGCTGATGCTGATGAAAAGGCTCTACAGACACTTCTCCAAGCCCTTCCGCATGATATTTATCGTATGGTTAGTCAATATACGGTTGCCAAAGATTTGTGGGAACGTCTAAAGGTGTTGTTACAAGGTACGTCTCTCACCAAACAGGAAAGGGAGTGTCAGCTGTATGATCTGTTTGATAGATTCACGTACAGCCCAGGGGAAACACTACACGATTATTACTTCAGATTCACTACTCTAATGAATGATCTGAATGTATACAATCTAGTGATTGCTCCATTCCAGGTTAACACCAAGTTCTTGAATACTTTACCTCAAGCTGAATGGGGTGAGTATATTACCGATGTAAAGTTAACCCGGGATTTGCATAAGTGCAACTTAGATCAAATCTATGCTTTTCTTCAGCAGCATGAGAAGCATGTGATTATGCACCGTTCTCCTCGCGGTATGTACCCAGATTCCTTAGCTTTGATGGCGAATCAACCAAGCTTGTCACACAACAACACACATTATATCTTGGGACATCAAGCCTATCATCCATCACCTTACATGACACCAACCTTCCCACAATACTCGATTCTACCACAACCACCCACCTCACATCAGCAACAATATCGGTTCAATTCACCTTCACCACAGTATGCTTCACAACTTCATCCAGCAAATGTTGCACCTTATGCTCAGCCTTCATATTCTGCTTATCAAGAGAATGCAGCATATCCAACAAGCTACCCTGATCAAATGAGTATTCCTTCTACTGATTATGCAGCTCATCCAGATCAAGCACTGTATTGTGATGATGAGGAAGTCCCCGTTCCTGTATTCCAACAAGGAGCTGACCCAGTTGAAGTGCTAACTACTATGTCTGCTTATCTCACAAGAACTTTAAGCAAACGAGGATACAGAGGATCAGCTCCTACCAACAATCAGTTGAGGAATTCATCCAATTCTCGCCAACAAGCTACAATTGAGAATGGCAGGGTAATGGTTCAGCCAATTCAACCATATCAGGGGAGACCTTCCACATCAACCAATGCTCGCACGGTCAATCCTGTTCCTGCTCCAATGGTCAACAATCCTCCACGGGCTAATACAGGCAAGTTGAGAATGATTACATGCTACAACTGCAAGGAAGAGGGTCATATGTCCAGGGATTGTAAGAAACCCAAGAGGAGAAGGGATGGACAGTGGTTTGCAGAAAAGATATATCTGGTAAATGCTCAGGCACAGGGAAGGGAACTTGATGAAGAGGAGCTTGCATTTCTTGCTGATCCCGGGATTGCTGAACAAGATGTTGTCACTACGCAGAATGCAGCTTACCAAGCCGATGATCTTGATGCGTATGACTCCGACTGTGATGACTTTCAATCTGCAAAGGCTGCTCTCATGGCAACTATCTCCAGCTTAGGGCCAGAAAAGAAATCTGAGGTACTTATTAATACCACCGATAATACCACTGATGCTAGTATTCAACCACATCAAGTTGTGCAAGAGAGTGCTGACTCGAATGAATCTTCGGTGGTGAGTCCTTCAAACGAGGAGACAAACAATGATAGCAATATCAATGTGAGTCCC
This sequence comes from Glebionis coronaria, assembly GCA_025667525.1. Taxonomy (NCBI): domain Eukaryota; kingdom Viridiplantae; phylum Streptophyta; class Magnoliopsida; order Asterales; family Asteraceae; genus Glebionis; species Glebionis coronaria. The sequence goes on along the minus strand of CM046875.1, from coordinate 601,315,330 downwards.
CAGACTTTGAGTGAATCACAACCGGGACCTAGTTCGCATACGCCTACTCCTGCTCAACAAGATTTGGTCATGGTTCCTGCTACATTACTTAGCCAAATGAATGCTGCACTCCTAGAAACCTTAGCTAAGAATAAGAATTTGTCTGATGAGCTTGCCTTAAGCAACGAGAAAGTTCAAACCTTGGAACTAGTGCCTTCGTCTAGTGTTCTAACTAATCTCGAATATGATCACTTTAGAAACAAACAAATGGGTCACTTGCAAGAAATCGAAAACTTAAGAGCAAATCTATCTAATGAACTTCAAGAAAAGGAGTTAGTGGTCACTAATTTTCAAAAACTTCAAACGGATTTTGAATCACTAGAGTCTAAGAAGAATGAAATGGAGATTAATGCCACTAATAAGATTAGAAGTCTAGATTACTTGCTTTTAAGACAATACGCTGCTTCTCAACTAGTTCACTTATTTGATGCTTCATTTAGAGAATTTAACTTATCACGTCTAAAAGGCCTTCCCCCTAATCCACGATATGCAAACCAAGCTTTAAGACATAGTCCTAGACTTTATAATGCAACTCAATTAGGATTGGCTTTAGACCCGATTGTTTTTCCCAATGATCAAACAAGTAAGGATCTAGTTGATGAGGATCGGTCATACAATTCTGCAAAATATCCCGAGTGTGATTATATTAAATTGAATAAGGAGCTTGCAAAAACCGATTTTAGAATTCGCTTCCATATGGACAAAGATCTCATAACAGCACCAACCTACATATTAGCTGAAGAAAACCCTAGTACTTTTCCTACACTTGTCAATATGGAAGGTCCTAAGGAAATTCCAAAGGATCTTCCACCTGTTAGCACTGTATGGTTAAACTTGCAAGAGATTAATCAATACTTTACTAATTTTGACAAGGTCATTTTGGAACGTACGACTTCAAATGGCTTAAACGCCGGAGAATGGGCTTTCGAACATATGAACGAGGTGTTTAAAACTGAGATCAATCCGTTTGTCGAAAGTCTAAAAGGAATTTTTGCATCTCTTAAGGAAAATCTTGTTTTTGAAATTGGTGAAGTTCAAAAAGTGTTTTACGAAATGGACACCGCTTACGAACTGCAACTAGTTGAAAAAGAAAAGATTTTAACCGAATATGACCGATTCTTGTCTGCAGTAATCTCGTGTGATGTGCTTAGTACTGTAAATGTTAATTATTCGAATGAGCTTACATCCGCTATGATTAATTGTGATGCTGTGAATATTTGTAATGATATTTGTGATGATGTTTGTGATATCTCTGTAAATGTTGCTGATACTGTAAATGAGGTAGAAAATTAGTCTTGTCACGATTCTAACGCTGAGTTTTTAAAGCTACAAGATTGTTACAATTTACTTTCAAAACGCTTTAATCAACTAGAACAACATTGTATATCTTTAGAAGTGAAACAACAAACTCAAAATGAGAATCTTTTGATATCAAATGTTTGTGAAAACGGTGTTGAGAATAGTGACAAGATGATTGCAATTGTTAAGACATTAGAGGAAGAGATAATGAGATTGAAGAGAGATGTGTCATCAAATGAAACACTCAAAATGGAACTAGCGGCTGCAGAGTCTAAAAACCAAGTCTTAGAAATTAGACTTTCGTCTGTTCTAGGGGAGATGGATCAGACAAGACAGGGATTATCCGCTCTTTATGGTTCACTAGAAGAACGCTTCGCTTTTAATGCGGCACAGCAACAATCTTTTGTTGAACAACTGAACCAAAAGTGCGAGGAAATCTCTGATTTGAACATCCTGCTCATAGACAAAAATATGGTTTTGGCTGAGTTAAAGGAGACACTTCTTCTCACCCGACAAGAAGTTGTTGATAACTTAGCTACCGACTCTGCACCGTCCACTAGTGCTCCAACAACCAAGTCAGTAGTGCTTTATAAGAATCCGCTTCATAAGAGAAACCCGGTTACCTACGATGATTATATGAGGAATGCCATTAAGCATGTCGATCTTCTTAGGGATATTTTAGACGATCTTTATGCCTTAGATCCCTCAAGTAGCGACTATTATTCGGCTCATGAATATGTTAAGCGAGTTCAATATTGCCTAGCATATTTGCAATACATAGGTACACCAGGTTCTACACTACTTAATAATAGGCCCATTGCTGTCACTCCATTTAATAAGACTCCAGGAGCGAAACCGTCATTGGCACAATCAAGTAAGACACCATTAAAATCTGTTGCTAATGTTCCCACTTTGCCTTCTACAGGATTAAAAGAGACTACTAAGGCTAAAGGATCGCCACTCAAGAAAGCTAAGATCAAGCCCTCCACTAGTAGTGCCACAAAGAAGAAAGTAGAAGTCCACAATAGGAATGCTAGTTCAGTTTTAAATAAAAAGAATCATGTTAAGACTAAAAGCTCTGCGCCTGTGCAGCAGCCTAAACCATTCGTGAATTCTGATTTAAATTGTTGGAATTGTAATGAATGTATGTTTTCCCAGCGTCATGATTTGTGTCTGATTGATCACGTTAATGAAATGAATGCTATTAAGAATGGTCTTGAATGGAAGCCAACGGGTAGAACTCGTGCCCAAGTTGGCTGGCAATGGCGTCCCACTGGTAGGACCTTTACATTAGATGGAAAAATGTGCCCTTTAACTAGGAATGCATCCACTGAGGTTAGGTCTGAGCGTCCTTTAGTTAGGAACACTCGCACTCAAGTATGGAAACAACGCCCTTTAATTAGGTCAGCCCCCACTATAGTGCCTATCAGTGAAGAAATACCTCAGGATTTAAGCCAACTAGAATCTACACCACCAATTAAGAAGAAGAAGGCTAGGAAATCTAAGAAACCTAGAGTTAGCAAATCTAAGATTATTAAATCTGTACCTGCTAATAACAAGGAACACTCAGATTCCGATACCTCTACATTGTCTTTGTGTGGTGATATTTTCAGGTGGTCCAAATCATCCTGTGGTATTTGGACTCCGGTTGTTCAAAACATATGACCGGAAATCGCTCGATGCTCCGAAATTTCGTCAGCAAGTTTCTCGGTACGGTTAAATTCGGGAATGATCATATAGCAAAGATTATGGGGTATGGTGAATATCAGATTGGAAACGTGACGATTTCTAGGGTATACTATGTAGAAGGTCTTGGTCATAACTTATTCTCAGTAGGACAGTTTTGTGATTCCAACCTTGAGGTTGCTTTTCGACAACACACTTGTTTCATCCGCAACTTGGAAGGAAAAGATTTGTTGAAGGGATCTCGTGGTGCAAATCTTTATACTTTGTCCTTACAAGACATGATGGCCGCTTCTCCAGTATGTCTTCTCTCTAAAGCTTCTAAGACCAAGTCATGGTTATGGCATCGCAGATTATCTCATCTTAATTTTGATGCTATTAATCATCTGGCTAAAAACGAATTAGTTCGTGGTCTTCCAAAGCTTAAATTTCACAAGGACCATTTATGTTCCGCGTGTTCAAGGGGGAAAAGCACCAAGAAATCTTACAAGCCCAAAGCTGAAGACACCAATCAAGAAAAACTTCATCTTTTGCATATGGATCTTTGTGGGCCAATGAGAACTGAAAGTGTGAGCGGTAAGAAATTCATTCTCGTCATTGTGGATGATTTTTCCAGGTTTACATGGGTTAGATTTCTACGTACAAAGGATGAAGCACCGAAGGCTATCATCACTTTTCTGAAGTTCATTCAGGTACGTTTGAATACCACTGTCCGCCGTATTCGTACAGACAATGGTACAGAGTTCGTCAACCAGACTCTTCGTGATTATTATGAAGGAGTTGGTATATCACATGAAACATCCGCTGCACGCACTCCACAACAAAACGGTGTCGTTGAAAGACGGAATCGTACACTTATGGAAGCTGCTAGGACCATGCTTATTTATGCGAACGCTCCATTGTTCCTGTGGGCAGAGGCTATTTCTACTGCATGTTTCACCCAAAACCATTCTATCCTTCGGAAACGCCATGGAAAAACACCTTATGAGCTTTTACATGACCGTAAACCCGATGTTTCATTTTTCCATGTGTTTGGTGCTCTGTGTTATCCAAACATCAATAGTGAGAACTTGGGTAAGCTTCAACCGAAAGCCGATATAGGTATTTTCATTGGTTACTCACCGTCCAAAAGAGCATACCGAATCTATAACCGTCGTCTTGGCAAGATTGTAGAAACTATGGACGCAGATTTCGACGAGCTGACAGCGATGGCTTCTGAGCAACACAGCTCTGAACCCGCGCTTCATGAGATGGGAATCGGTGCTATTAGTTCCGGATTAGTTCCCAATAATCCTACTTCTACATCATTTTTACCACCAACAAGGCCCGAGTGGGATAAACTGTTTCAACCGTTGTTTGATGAATTCTTCGATCCCCCGACTGATGAAGTTCCAGCACCTGTAGTAATTGCTCCAATACCTGAAGTGGTTGCTCAAGCTAATGATCCTTTATCTAATGCATCTACAATTCACATTGAACCGGATGCACCTTCACCAAGTGATTCTCAAACTACACCTGAATCATCACCCCTACTTGTGCCTAATGATGTAGAAGAGGATTCTACTGATCACGACTTGGAATATGCTCACTTGCAAGAGCTTCCTTTCTTTGGTGTAGCGATCCCTGAAAACCCTTCAGCCGCGTCTACCTCAGAAGAAGCTCCTTCTATTGTTCACTCCAGACCACCTAGGATTGAAAACCATAGCACTAAATGGACAAAAGATCACCCAATTAGGAATGTTATTGGAGATCTAGATCGACCAGTCTCTACACGCCATCAATTACAAGAGAGTGCACTTTATTGTTACTTTGATGCATTTCTCTCTGAAGTTGAACCCAAAAATTGGCAGCAGGCTATGACCCAATCATCTTGGATTGAAGCTATGCAGGAGGAACTAAACGAATTCCAACGACTTGAAGTATGGGAATTGGTTCCTCGCCCTGACAAGGTTAACATCCTTACTTTGTTATGGGTTTATAAGGTTAAACTTGATGAGATGGGTGCGGTATTGAAGAATAAAGCTAGATTGGTCGCTAGAGGATATAAACAAGCCTTGGGTATAGACTTTGAGGAATCTTTTGCTCCTGTGGCTAGATTGGAGGCGATTAGACTATTCCTTGCGTTTGCTGCTCATATGAACATGATCGTCTATCAAATGGATGTGAAGACGGCATTTTTGAACGGTGAACTAAGGGAAGAAGTTTATGTTAGTCAACCGGATGGGTTCGTCAGTACGGAGTCTCCTAATCATGTGTACAAGCTTAAGAAGGCTCTCTACGGGTTGAAACAAGCTCCACGCGCGTGGTATGATCTCCTGTCAACATATCTCATTTCGGAAGGCTTCTCCAAAGGCAAAGTAGACCCCCACTCTATTCACTCTCAAAGAAGGCAACGACATGATTCTGGTACAAATTTATGTTGATGATATAATTTTTTGCTGCCACTAACATAGAATTGTCTAATCGATTTGAGAAGATAATGTCCACACGATTTCAGATGTCGATGATGGGAAAAATTTCATTTTTCTTAGGATTACAGATTTCTCAGAATCCCAGAGGCATCTTTATAAATCAATCCAAATATGCTCTAGAATCTCTTAAGAAAAACTTTGAAAATTGTGACCCCGTAGACACTCCAATGGTGGAGAAATCCAAGTTAGACGAAGATAGGAATGGGACTATTGTCGATCCAAAACTTTACCGTGGGATGATCGGCACCCTTCTATATCTGACTGCTAGCAGGCCTGATTTGCAATTTGCTGTATGCATGTGTGCCCGGTATCAGGCTCGGCCTACCGAAAAGCACCTACATGTAGTTAAAAGGATCTTTCGGTATCTAAAAGGAACACTTCATCGTGGTCTATGGTATCCGAAAGATTCCTCGATTGCTTTAATATCATACGCAGATGCCGATCATGCTGGATGTCAAGACACGAGGCGTAGCACTTCTGGATCTGTGCAACTCCTTGGAGATAGATTGATCAGTTGGTCTTCAAAAAGGCAGAAAAGCGCTTGCAATATCAAGCACGGAGGCTGAATACAATCGCCATGTCCGGTTGTTGTGCTCAAGTCCTTTGGATGAGATCACAATTAACTGACTACGGTCTTGGATTTAACAAAATCCCGATGTATTGTGACAACAAGAGCGCCATTGCCCTTTGCTGCAACTATGTTCAACACTCCCGGGCCAAGCACATAGACATTCGCTACCATTTCATTAAGGAGCAGGTGGAGAACGGAGTGATCGAGCTGTATTTTGTCACTACTGAGTACCAGCTGGCGGATATGTTCACCAAAGCCTTAGATCGAGGACGAATCGAGTTTTTGATCGACAAGCTTGGCATGAAATCATTCACTCCAGCGACTCTCAAAGAGTTGGCAGAAGAATCAGCTGAATAGTCGTGGTAAACTATTCAGAGTATCCTTTGTTCGTGATCATGTATATTATCGTAAATATATAAAACACAAAAAGAAAATACAAAAATATAAAACCTAGAAAAACCATAAAAAATATAAAACCTAGAAAAAACCATAAAAATTATAAAATCAAGAAAAACCAAAAATATTTTTCGTTTAAAACGGGCATGTCTTTTAGTACGGTAATATTTACGGCCATAGAAATGTCGATTAATATTGACACGGTGCCATAAATAGAGTCCGTATAAAAGTTGTAATGTTTTAAAACATGCCCATTATGGCTTGTAGTTATTTCAGACTGCAACCCGGTTTTCATATTAAAGCCACGTATTTCCTTGGAAAACGTTGGCTCAGAACGGGAATTAATTTTCTCGGGCATGATTTACAAGCCAAATCATGCAAAGGGATCAAGTTTACTTTATAACTTGGTCTAACACGAATTTGTGTACGTCTCAGTGCATTAATTTGTTAAAATAAGAGAAATCTTATTGACACCACGAATCAAACTTTTTCAATAGAAAACAATGACTACAGCTCTTTCAATAGAAAACGGGTCATCGTTTAAGGGGGAGAAAATGTTTCATCATCTTTCACATCAAAAAGATCTTCAAAAAGCTTGCTGGTTAATGGTTGGATTGCTTTGGCATTTGTCTTGTTGTTACTTATAAGCTTGTCATGAATAGTTGTGTGCTTGTGTTAAAATAGGATAATCACAAAGGCTAGGATAAGTTAACATAAGATAGGGTCAAAATGGCTAGTATTATAACTTGGTAAACAAAAGAATGTTGAATGAAGCAAAACGAAAAATTGAGGGGGCAAAGTTGACAATATGTCTAACTTGTGGAAAATTTGACTAGGTCAACCCCCCCCCCCCCCCCCCCCCCCCCCCCCCGTTTCGTCTATTCCTTCACTGTTTACTCTATCCTTTGCCGCCACTGACAAACAACACACAAACACTCACACGAAATCAAAACAATTCATCTCAAAATCATTAATTCTTTCAGTTCAAGATCTTCATAAGGTATCAATTTGGTTAAATCATTCATGAAAAACAACTTAATTAACTCTTTTTAATTGAGAATTAATCGAATGAAATTACTGCTTAATTAGGGTTAATTAATTTGGGGGTTTTCCTGGGTTATATTCGGAATTGATCTATTTGCTCAGATTTGTCCTTTAGAACACTTGAATCAAACGATTGCATGCCTAATTAGAAAAAAAATATAAGTGTTGAAAACTTTCCGCGTAAGAAGGATTTTCCGAATAACGCTTTCATTCCGAATAGAAAGACTTTCCGCATAGAAGCTGTTTTTTTCCGAATAGAAAAGTTTTTCCGCATAGACAAAAGTTTTCCGCATAGGCCAAATCTTTCCGCATAGAGAAATTTTTTTTCCGAATAGGATTTTATTCCGCATAGGACCAAATGTTCCGAATAAGGATTTTATTCCGCATAGGACCAAATGTTCCGAATAAGGACTTTATTCCGCATAGGGCAAATGTTCCGAATAGGGGATTTTTTCCGCATAGGACCAAATGTTCCGAATAAGGACTTTATTCCGCATAGGGCAAATGTTCCGAATAGGGGATTCTTTCCGCATAGGACCAAATGTTCCGAATGGGGAATTTATTCCGCATAGGCTCAATGTTCCGAATAGGATGTTATTCCGCATAGGCAATGTTCCGAATAGAGTATTTTATTCCGAGTAGGATCAATGTTCCGAATAGCCTTTTATTCAGAATAAGGATGTTTTTCCGCATAGGTTATATGTTCCGAATAGACTTATGTTCCGCATAGGACTTATATTCAGTATAGACCTATTATTCCGAATTGAGTGATTATTCCGAATAGAGGATGTTTAAATGGTTTCAAAGTTTAAGGGATTATGTCATATGTTCAATGCTTAGGTTTAAAGTCATAATGATATTCATACTTGTTTGTATCAACCTTTGTGTTTTATCTTAAGCAGAGACGATGACTAACCCTACCGTACAACGACTACAAGACAACAGAGCCGCCGCCATTGCTGAAGCCAAGACTCTAAAGTTTATTCCGAACAACTTCCGCTTGAAGGAGGTATCTCACTCTACCCATAATGGCTTTAAGGTAGGTACAGCCATGCTTGATAAATCTCATTTCAAGCATGCGCTAAGGAGAAGTGCTTCAGTGCCCTATGAATATCTTTACGAGTTCTGGGCTACCAAAGAGAGGACGTCGAACAAGATCACTTTTTCCTTGGACAACAAGCAGCAGACGCTTACTGTGTCAGACTTCAGGAAGATCTTTGGCTTTCGACCGATACTCAAAGGTTTACCATCATACTCACCCAACCCAACCAAGGACCAAATCATGGAGATGTTCACCGCCATTGGATGTCTTGACATACGAACCCCGTCTGAGTTTACTACTGCCAAGGTTGGTCAACCATGGAAAGCTATTTTTGGGATTCTAAGCCGATGTTTAACACCCAAAACAACTGGGTATGATGCTGTTCGTCCACCAATCATCAAGATGTTTTATGGTATGTTTAAAGGTATGGGTATTGATTATGCATCACTACTGTGGGAGGAGTTTACTTTTCAACTCTTCACAAACACAAAGGGTAAGGTTAAAAGCTACCAGTACCCTAGGTTTATTAAGTTGATCATACATTACTTTATGGAAAACGATGCATCCATTAACAAGCGTGCAGGTAGTCGTCACCACACGATTGATGATGATGATTTGGTAGACTTAAGGCAGGAGACTCATTCGAATACGGTTATTCCTGGTCCCATTCCCAGTCATCTTTTAACCGATGAGATTATAGCATCTGAAGCTTATAAGAACTTGCTAACAGAAATTAAGAATCAACGAGCAAGTATTCTAGCAGGTGAAGACTCATCTACCATGGTTAAGAGCAAAGGTAAAAGGAAGAAAACAGATTTACCTGAACCCAAAACCAAGAAGAAGAAGACAGAGGGTAAGAAAGGAAAGGGTAAGGCTGATGAGATGCGTCTGCGTGACGAAGAAAACATTGTTGATCCTGCTCTTGATAAAACTGAGAAACAAATGATGAAGATAGCTATTCAAAGGAGCAGGAAAGATACTGGAGGTAGTGGTTCAGGTGTAAGGGTAGACGTTGAGGATGAGTACATGGAACCAGATGATGTTGATGAGTTTGGGTCACCTGAACACTATTCCACTTCGAAGGAGCCATCAATCCCTATTTCAGCAAGTATCGAAAAGGAGTCGGTTGCTCCTACGATCACGATGTCAACCCAACCTTTAGCAACTCAACTTCAACCAACTCAACCCTTACCAACCAAACCGGTTTCAACACCTTTTCCTCCACCACCAATAAAGCCCATCCATAGTACCGCAGTTACAACCGAGCCTATTCCATCAACCCAAAGCAGCTCTGCAACATCTGCAATGGCCGCATTAGTGATGGCCGAAATGTTGGATAAACATGTGGATACTAACAAGAGAGAAATGGATGAACTTCGCCAAGAGCTAAATAGAAGAACTCAAAGTGAAGAAGCATCAAGGAAAGCTCAAGAAGAGTTGATTGCCAAGTTCGCTGCAGACATGGAATTTACACGTAAAACTCATGCAGAAGAACTTGCTCGGGTTAAAAAGGCTGAAGCTGATAGGCATCAAGCACGAATTGCGAGACTTAAAGCTATTAAGGATGACCTTAAAGAGCAAAAAGCAGCTCTTGAAGCTTCGATTGAGCAGAGAGTGAAAGACTCCATTGAATCTCTAATGCCTAAACTGCGTGATGATTTGAAGACGCTTGCTGCTGACAACTTAATGATCAAATCATCCAATCCTTCAGAAGCCGCCTACAAGATCGCTTATGACTTGACGGATTTTGAACTTAAGAAGATCCTCAAAGCTCGAATGAAGGAACTTGGATCGTTTGATAAATCGAGGAATCAACGGGCTCTCTTCAAATCCCTGAATGATGCTATCATGGAGGATGATAGGTTGTTCAAGACGTTTGGAAGTGTGGTACCCTACCACATTCTCCCTGAAGAAGAAAGGGAAGAGAGTGACGAAGAAGAGGGTACAGGTGGAGAAGAGGAAGAAGAAGAAGAAGAAGATAAGAATGAGGATGTTGATGAGGATGATGAGGATGAGAATGATGAGGATGATGAGGATGATAATGATAAGGATGATGATAATGATGATGAAGATGATGATCATGATGAGGATGAGGATGATGATGATGAGGATGAGGATGATGATGATAATGATGGTAATGATGGTGGTGATGGTCACCAGGAGAGTGTTAAGGGGAGCAATGCGGATAAAGGTGAACAGCCTGAGAAAGGGGATAAGGGTGCCAGCTCAAAGAAACCTATTAAGTCTGGCACCAAATCCAAGAAAGATGCAGCACCAAAGGAAAAGTCTACATCCACGGAATCCAGACGATCGAAGTGGCGCCATGATGTGAATGCCACTACAGGGTCATCTATTCCTGGTACATTTATCCATGCATCAATACCTATTACCACTAACCCCGTTAGTTCTATTGTTGTTGCCCCTGTGATTGCAGAATCGGTAACCGAACCTGAAGCTGCACAACACTCACCCGTCCATGACACTTCTGAAATGCCTGAATCAGAACAAGCAGATGTTCACATCTCCACTCCTCAGCAACAAAACCCACAATCTACTATTCCTGAACCAAGCACAAGGAACTGGGAGGACACGTTGGAGATCGACGAGACTGCTCCACCACAGGCTTGGATCACGGCAGCGGCGCAGTATGATCCGATCACCGACGCCGACAAAGATGTCTTGTATCTTCGTATCCGAAGTCCGATTGACTTATGTGCATTTCTTGCTCATGAGTATAAGACTTCGGTTACTCCATCTTTGGTGAAGAAAGTACTGAAGGATAAAAGACTTCGCGCCAAAACCCGGTTGACCCAAATGGAGTTCGAATATTATGCCGAGGAGATCCTGAAGGCTCTGAATACCGTTCAACGGGCAGGTCTTCATGAATCAGAAAGAGCTCCACCTCCAATGGATCCTAATCAAGATAATCAGATTGCTCTTGACTTCTTCGTCACCAATGATCTGGTGTATCTACTGAAGGGGTCATCAAAGTACGCAACCTCCCTGACCTTGCTGAAAGCTGCCAACTGGGGGACAATACCCTTTATCGAGGAAAAGGTAAACCGACTCTGGGTCCCTAAGATAAATCGTAATTATGATATGTATGCTGTCATAGGTGCATCTCATTGGGACGAACGAGTCCGAAGGGCGTACAGTGGTTGCTGCTTGGTCAATTCTTGAAGCAATGTTAGATCCGACATCCGCATCTCCAGCATTTTAGGGATGAAAACTGAAGCCAAGAATGGCTATTATCATGTGACGGAGATTCGTTTGAAAAGGGAGGATGACAGGGAATACAAAATCCAGCAGGGAGATTTTTCCATCATTCGCCTTGAGGATATCGAAGATATGCTGCTTCTGATGACCAGAGATCAACTCACACATATTCCTCGTGAAGACCTCATTGCTTTGAATACAGCACTTCGTATGTTCACACGAAGCGTTGTGATCAAGACACGAGTTGAAGATCTTCAGTTGGGAGTCGAAAGCTATCAGAGGAAGCTCAACCTAACTCGTCCAGTGAATAAAGTGCTACCTCAACATATAGAAAGATGTCCCTATACCGGCATTTCAGTCCCAAATTACGGCATCTTCTACTTGAACAGTCGAGGTTTAATGAAGTTTATGAGGGTGGGTGAGCTCCACAAGTATAGTGATGGGACTCTTCTACAAGTCAGAGGAAAGTTGGAGCATCTGAACTCGGGTGGGACGTTGCCAGAGATGACGGAGGATTGGCATCCAGGTTACCGGCAGATGGCGAAGTATGTCATCAAGAAGATCGATCAGAAGCTCCGTGAACGTAGATTGATGAGGAGCTTGGAAAGATTTGTGGGTGGTAGACCATATGGAGTGCACTACAGGACACTGCAACGATCCATCTAATGGGTCGTACATTTCAGGTCACTCTATAATGGTATTATTTGTGAATATGTATATTTGTGAATAATGTGCTTTAATGGCTTGTTGTAGTGTTAAGGTATGATAATTTTTCAAGAATTTCTCACGAGATTCTAAATCTTTCAAAATATATCATACTAAAGCACTACAACTATCCCTTATTAATTTAAGGGGGAGCAATAACTTGTTCTATGGCCAACATCGATTTCATTTTTACCCAAAGACCGGTTAATCCATTCAATATCCCAAATATTAATGGTTAACATTTTGGATAAGGGGAGAAAATGGGATTAAGGAGACCTAAGTGATACTTGGCTAAAAGATGAAAAAAGACTTAACGATATTCCAACTTAATATGTGCTAAGCACGTGTTAAGGGGGAGCGTTTTTGATGAACAAAACACCTAAGGTACAAAACTTTTGATTTCAATATCACAAGTACCTTAAGTGATTTTCAATGATTTTTCATGGTGGCAATTCCTTCCCAAAACACGCTTAATTCACGACGGATGTGGTGACAAAAGGGTGGTAGGAATAGGTTTAGTCCAATGATTCATCAGAGCCGATGGAATCTTCCCAAGGACAATTCCCTAGATAGAATTAGAAGTCCTAGGAAAGATGGAGAAAGAATGTGAACGTAGCTGAATGCCGACCAAGTACTTAAGCTAGCACTCGAACAATCACAACAAGGTGCTAGTGATGACGTATTGGTAAGCATTGAAGGGGTTGAAGAATGAAAAAGAAATGTAAAGATAAAGGGTGTAAAGAAAGAAGCCCTCCTTACAACTTTAGGCAGAAACCGGGTCAATACATATGCTATTGAGGTCATTTTTCTTAATGATTCTCGATATTGAAGAAAGACATCATGGACCCAGTGATGCAATGCACAACCCTTCCCAGCTAACTCAAATATCTCTCAAAAGGTATTTGTTTTAATCACACGGAGATCAACACGTTATCTATTGGTTTATTCACTCCGAATAGACTGGTATTGAAAAGGTGGCACTCCTCTCCAGCCATCGCTCACTAAATCAAAACGCACAATCGAGTCTAGAGCCAAGAGATCATCAAAAGTCTCATTAGGACACTTTCCATTTATTCCTTGCTTTCTCACACACCGTGAAAAGTAAGAGATTTTCATGAGTCCTACGCAGTATTCCTGTAATATTGCCAGAACATCTGAGTAATACGCAAGTATTACAATGAAGATGGAAATCCTGCTTGAGCCAACATCAAACAAGCTCATGGTAGGTTACACGTGCGGTTCTTTTAGAACCAATCTTGTGAAAAACTGGAAGGTAACAGTGGTTTAATTCTTAATTGAACTTAAACTCGTTCCAGGCCTCTTCGCATTATCATATGATCTTGCCAGAACACTCAGAGTGACTCTTTATTGACCACAATGACGAGTGGAAATCCTTCTAGTGTTAACATCAAACAGCACTTGGTAGGTGACGTGCAAGATTCTTTATGAATTGAGCTCCTGACAACTGGAAAGCAACGATGGTGAAAATCTTATTGAAATTCACCCTTGTTCCAGGTTTCATGAATTGACGGCTTTTAATCACAAGGATAATTTATCCAAGTGATTCACTCTTTATGTTCGCAGTCAGCTTTGGACGGTCGAATAAAGAGAACGGGTTTACCCGCGAAATCCTGTCAGTAAGTTACTTAATTGAAACTATCCGTCACGGGTACGATATCTAATATCGTCCAACGGTCTTCACCGACCGGAGGTAAAATGCTACCGAATTAGAATAAAATGTTCAAAGCCATTTTATTCGTGTCGTTGCTGTGTACCTGCTAAAGACGGTGGCGTTGCTGTGTACCTGTTGAAGACGGTGGCGTTGCTGTGTACCAGTGAAGACGGTGGTGTTGCGGTGTTCCTGTAAAAGTCGTTCCCACATGCTTATGTCTTTTGCAACAAAAATTCAAGAAAGTACAAGATGAAGTCTTCCGCTGTACCAAACTCTGAAGCTTTCAAGAATTCAACAAAAAGACGTAAGTGTGTGGAACATGAAGTCACGAGGAGGCAAAGTTCACAAGAAAGGCAAAGATCGCACGTGAAAGGCCAAAGAACAATGCTCTCAAGTCAAAGCCAAAAAGATCAAATCAACATATTCACAACAAAAGAAAGAAAAGAAGAAAAGACTATGAGCTAAAGAACGAAGACTTAGTATAGTATGCTAGGTTTAGAACTTTGTAACGTGGAGTGACCTCCCTTAGGGGGAGATTGTTAGAAATACGTTTTAACGTATATTAGAAGTATCGGTCACTCCACAATATGATTTATGTTGTAATAGCTCGTAGTTAGAAAATAGTCATTAGTTGCTTATTAACTTAAGTAAGAACCGGTCCATGGGCTTGTCATGGACCGGCCCAAGCCCAATGTTAGGCTTGGAGTATAAATACCCCTTTCCACCATGGAAAGGGGTTGGTTGTTGTTCATTTGCATTTTCATAGTCATAAAATCATACACATTTTCTCTCACTTTCTCTCTCTAGTTTCTCTCACTAGAAAACATCAACCCACTTCATAGATTCATAGGTTATCAATATTCTACACCTTGGTTCGCCAGGCTTTGCATCTTAATGATGCAGATGGTATAATCACCCTACCCATTGGTGAGCTAGAACAAGGACTTCAAGCTTTTGGTTATCCTTTCCCTGAAGAGGGCACTTTAAATAAATATTCTAAAAAGGAATTTCCCCCAGCTTGGAAGTACTTAATACATGTCATACATCGATTTTTGAGTCCCAAATGTACTGCACACAATTAAATTAACAGATCTATTGGTAGTGCTATTATGTGTATTGCTATAGGGCAAAAATATAATTTTTCTAAAATGATACTTGATGGCTTGTGTAAAAACAAGGGTAGCAAGATGACTCTTGCTTACCCATGATTTTTTCAAATGGTTTTTGATGAACAAAGGTATTGGACCAGGGATGATGATGACTTTTATACGATCCCTCTGCAAAAGAAAGCAATTTTTGGAAAGATGAATTCACCCCCACACAGAGACTTGCCCCTCACCCAAGCCATGCTTGTTGTTATTGCAGCAGCACAACCTCAACCTGGCCCACAACCACAACCAGACCCATTACCTGAACCATCACCATCACCTCTACATATGGAAATTGACCAAGATGCCTTCAACGCTGACACGTTAAATATTGGCGTTGACACTCAAAATCCAAATGCTGACACCAATTTACAACAAACCCAAACACCCCTTAACCTCCAAACTGAAACCCAATCTACATCATCCTCTTCGCCCCCAGACTTTAGGATGGAAAACGCCAAAGGACTATTTGGAGTGTTCTTCTCTGGTGGTCCTAGCCATGTTGCAGAGAGAACCACCACTACAAGTGTGGTTGGTGACATGGGTGGGGCTAGGACTATTGGTACTAGCTTAGAAGCAGGCCAAGCCAGTCCTAACATCATTAAGACCCCATCCATGCCCCCATGACTCTACTTTGGGAGGTCAAATTCACATTCTAGAGGAGGGAAGATTGGAATCCTATACTTTGTTGGAATTGACTACTGTCTGCATTAGCTTGCAAAAGCAAAATGCAGACCTTGTACATACTGTCTCTACACAAGGCCTTGAACTCAAGCAATTGAGGGAGAGGATTGTTATTTTAGAAGGTGCTAACCATGGGCGTAGAGTGGAGGACTCTTCCAAAGGGTATGATGAGCAGATACATGTGAGTGACAAAGGCTCACATTAAGGAGAATATTTGGGTATAGCTGAAGCTCTAACAAATTTAAGAAGCAACCAGGTTTTGATGTGTCATTGGTTACTCCTACAAATTTGAATTTATCTTTTACTGAGATGATGGAGCAGTTCACAAGAAGCGCTGACAAGAGTAAATTGAGCATTGACAAGCAGATTTTTTACGCTGACAAGCCAAGCGCTGACAAGAGTAAGTTAGGCGTTGACACACATGTTTTGGACGTTGATAGACCTGCAGGTATGGTTGATGTATTCCAGTCATCAGCTATCATTAAGGAAGTGTCTACACAAGTACCATCATCATCTTTACCTATCATTGATCTATTAGATAAGGGTAAATGGATTATGGTAGAAACAGTGGTTCCCAAGGATGCAGCTCAAGTAAAATTTGATTCCATGTTGGCTGCACAACTTGAGAAAGAAGATAGGACGAAGGAGACTGCTATTGAGAGTAAGGAAAGCAGTGGTGATGAGAGCATAGATTCAAGTGTCATGATTATTGAAGAACTAGAAAGACTTGAATATGGTGATGAGCTGGCAAGGGAAAAGCTTGCACAGTTGAAGAATCAGTTAGATTATGATATGCCTGAAGTTGCTCAGATGTACTTTGCATGGGAGAATAGTGTAATGGAAAATCCAGACATGACTTAATCAGATCAAATTTTAGGTTTGTAGATTCTAATCAGAGTTCAAAGAGATTGCAAGGTGATTCTAAAATATAAAGCCAGAAAAGTTCTTGAAAGGAACAACACATAAAGAAGGAGGCTCTATTACATGTTGCTCAGATGTCATCAAACAGGTTGGACTTTCAGAAAGTTGCAGGGATTGTCCTTTGAATAGTTGGAGTATAAGGCTTATCCTATATGGGCAAGTGTGCAAGAACAGAACACTATTAGACTCCCTTCAGATGAAAGAAAAGAGGAACTTGCAAAAGAAATGGAGATCCAAAAGTCTTTGGTTACACTAAGACCATTGAAGAATGGAGTTCCTGTTGAGTTTCCAGAAAATTTGGATAGAGTGAATCCTAGTGAAGCTATTATAGAAAGACTATTAAGCTCTCACCCTTGAAAGTTTCACAAATGGTAGAAGTGTCACCTCGTGATTCCAGAAACCCTATAGTTAGCTATGAGGAAGATGCAAGTGGGTTTTGGATGATTGGCAGATATGGGAAGAAGGTACATACTTTCACTACTCTTATGTATTTGTTTACAAGCCTGGATAGGAAAGACTTGGCAGACCTTTGGAGGTTGATGCATGCCAAGTATGAGACTGAAGCACCTACTTCAGTCAATGGAATAAAGATTTGGTCAACATTCAAGAGGATGTGTGCACCAGATTAGGAAGATCCAGTTTGGAAGGATCTTGATGATATCAGTGGACTTCAATGGCGTTTATATTCAACGACTGGTGTGTATCATTTGAGTACTCCAAAGTTTTCTGAATATATTCTTGTGGATGCTGAGTATCCTATGTCCAAAGAAGTTTTGAAGAAAATGATGACAACACAGCTGGAGATAGACTACTCAAGTGACGTGGCCAAAGATTTGATTAGATATATTTATTTCCAATTTAATGAAATTTGTAAGAATCCTCCTAGTTCTTAGTTTTTATTCAGAAACTTGACTACTAGAGTAGATATCAAGTTTAGGGGAGGATTGTTGGGAATAAAATGTAGCCAAAACACTTGGACGCTGACAAGAGCAATTTGAACGTTGATAGGAAGAAATCAAGCGTTGACAAGACAAGCGTTGACAGGAAGAAGTCAAGCGTTGATGAGATGAAGTCAAGCACTAATAGGATATTCTATTCTACGCGTTTTATGTTTCTAGTATGCTTCTAGTAAAGATATGTTTGATATTTCTTATATTTATCTTTACCAAGAATAGCTGATACGTAGACTCTTGTACAAGGTTCCTTAATCTATAAAAGGAGGCCATTTGGTTTTAGTTCAATATATATGTTTTACACTTTCATTGTACGCAAGTTCAATTAATCAATCAAAGTGAAAGTTTGGTTTATCTTGTTTGTGTGTTCTTGTTTAAGTATTAATTTCGCATAATAGTTGAATTGTTTCATATACAACAAAGTTTATCAACGTTTTTAACTTAATTTAATCTATTTTTCGCAAGTTAAATCGATCTAAGTTTAGGATCAACAATGAAAAATAACATTTGTCAATATGTTCAAAGCAAGAATTGAATGTGAATGAACTATCTATTGTAGTCTATTTATAAGTTTCACTAATGTCGCTTAAAGTAAAAACGGATATATGTCAAGTCAATTAATAAGGAAAGATGAACTTAAAACAATACTTTAGTTTGATTGGTTATGAACTAAATATGGTAAATCTTAAAACTTGAAGCACACGTCTAAGGTTTAAGGAATGTTGTCATATCAAGTGTCGCACATCTATTTCTATTTATACTATTAAAACAAGGTTTTTACTGATTTTTGACTAGGTGTAAACCTCTTATTAGTCATTTTAGTTAAAAAAATATTAAACAATGATGTCACAAGTCACTACTATTAAATAATACTGTGTTTACCTTAAATTTCTTAAATATAGAACTTTAAAAATAAAGCATAAAAACTTACTCTCTTCGTCCTATAATAATAGTCCATCGACTAAAAACACGTAGTTTAGTAAAAACATAATTTTTTCAATTTTCTCTCTCTTACTTTTTACAAAAAGACAATTTTACCCTTAACCAATTAATTTACAACTTTTTTATTGTTTGTAATAATACTCTCAAGTGAGGGTGATATATTAAACTTAATCTACATTTCTTATTTATTTTTTGACTGGACTATTAATATGGGACGTCCAAAAATAGCATACTAAACTGTTAATATGAGACGGAGGGAGTACTAAAGAAGAGAAACAATATGGCTGGTTATGTTTAAGGTAGCATTGGGATAACCGATATTTGAATTTGAAACAATAGGTTTTTCGAGTAACCAACTTGAAAATCTTTTTGCTTTGTCTTCTTTAATCAATTAATACCAAATCGACTCATTTTGTGCTTCAGTTTCGTTCGACTTAAATGGTACCTATTCAATTTTGCAAGGTAGTTCCTTATAAGTTTTACACTATGCACTTCTTCCTCAGACCCAAAGTTCTTATTCAGTGAATCTAACTTTTTGTAGCCACTCATATTATGTTTCAGTTTTGATTCCAGATTTTACCAACTTAGATTAGTCTATATGCATCTATAAATCCAATGTATGTAATTATTTTCCCTATTTTAAGGGCCTTTGATATTCTCTAATTGATGGCAACTTATAGTTTACTAAGAATTAATGCATTATGTACATAGGAAGTGTTTGATAAAATGCATGAATAAAAAACCAAAGTGTATCTTTACTCTATAATTCAAATTTAAAAGGTATTTGTATTAATAAGTAAATAGCTCTTGTGCTGATTTTGTGAAACATTAATCTATGTATATGTTGGATTTTTAAGAGCGCAAGTACACTTTATTCTATAAATTGGTAAATCTGATTACGTTTCTTATTTGTGATAATGTTTTTTTTTCAAACCTTTCAGTGTGCATTTCTTTGATCATTAACCTAGCTTGGTTATATTAGTTTTTGAGTAACTATATTATTGATGTGGTTCCAATTCTGTATTTTCAATAATGTAAACATAATAAAGTTGGCAACTTTAATAACTTTCAACTATGCTGCTATTGATTGGAAGGTGAAATACTTCTTGACTAAACGTTACATTTTACTGGTACATGATATACCATTGAGTTAAGCGTTGGCGTAGTTTTATTTTTCTATTTTATATATTAAATTGAATACCAATTATGATTTGTAGTGCGTTTTGAATAATTGGCTAAGGTTTTAAAAAGGTTTTGCAAAGTCTATCTTTTCGTGATTATTATGAATTATATGTCTGTTGAATCATGTTATCTATTTATGTTGTCTAATTAGGAGCAAGGAGAGGGATGAAGTTGAATTTGAGATACTGAGGCAACAAGAAAATGCAATTGACAAGGGTTGATTTAAGGAAAAGGTTTTACGTATATTTGTTTAAATTTAAAATGTGTAGATTGCACTACTATGTATTCTTTTAGTTTCCACACGCGATTCTGCATTCTAACAGGTTATTATTTTTCATTCGATATTTTAATGTTTGAATTCGAGACTTTAAAATGTACTTTTGTTCAACTCTATTACTTCCTTTAATTTGTTTGGTTACAGTTCTGCCATGAAGCAAATAGCATGCTCATTTGTTACATTTACCCGGAATGTTCTTAATTTGTATTATGATGCAAACGATAATAAATGGTTTTTTATTTTCTGGTGTAGTGATGAACAAATGTAAGATTGTTGATGTTAATGCATTAGGTTAATTAATCTTATATATTATTCGTCTCTGTCTGGATCAATAGTCTTTTGTTTGTTTCTTTATATTCAAGTATTTGACATTGTCTTTTTTTTATGCAGGTAAGAAAGTGAAAAAACTACCAGATTCATTTGTATTAGATTGTATTTTTTTCATAGCTCTACATAATTTGATTTTTCTTGGTTTCCGAGTAACTACTCATCATATTACATATCACGTTTTTATGAGAATTATGTGTGTCGTATAACTCAACTTATTACTATATCAATGACGGAACTTGAATATTTATTTTGGGAGGACCGAATTATTTTAAACATACCAAAATAAAGAAATAGACGTTAACTTTAAGACATAAATAGTAATAACTAGAGGTTTCAAGTCTTGCCTATGAGATCGTCTTTGAATTTGTCGTTGTCAAACACATTACTTGCATAGTTTAAAAACCTCTAGTTCAATATTTTAACTAAAGTAGTATTTGTGGAATGAAGGATGTTTAGAATTGCTTATTTAAACATACCATTTTTTTGTGGAAAGGTGAACTATTTAGAAGGGTAAAATAATAAGTTGTTGGAGTTGACAACTTATAACCTGGTTATAGAGTTGGATAACTTCAAAAATTGAGGACGAGACACACTTACATCCTTTCTTATTATCGATAGAGAAGAAAAGAAACTGCAGAAAATGATTCACCAAAATGTTTGTATGAAATGTTTCAGTCAAGTATTTATAGTGTGCGATTCAAGAAAATAGTGTATGGATCTACGCTTTCTGACTTTCTGTTATATAGCATGTATACCAATTTTTTTTAAATATTAAAATTTAGCTAGATTCATCATTATTTCAACTGTTATTTTGATGTTTGGATTGCTATAAATTAGAACATCATATCTTCGGGAAAATTCATTTTAAAGAAGCCACTCATGATGAGAGTAATATTTAAATCCACGACATTTTACAATTTTTTATTTTCCATGATATCCTTTTTTCGGTGTGTTTATATTTAAATAGTTAGACAGTCAATTTTTTTAATCTAATATTTAAATAGTTTATATTTACATTGACGTTTTGATGAATGTCCTACGTGTATCTTTTTCTTTTTATGTTCCTTGTGGATTATGGAGTTGTTTGTAATGCTACATGCTTTGGTAATAAACTAAAAGTGAGAAATATGCCCCAAGAGTGAGCACTCTTATGTACGTTAGATATTTTTTACCTCCGTTCCCAAAACTTCTTCGATCATTCCATGTCTTATATCTATAAAAGATAATCGAATCAATAATGACCGATTACTATCTAAAGACCATCATGTAAGATTAACATTAAACGAACGGATATAATCAAGTTTAGAAATTGGTTAATAACAAATTTATGATACGAGTCTTTAAAAAAATATGTTTGGACTGCCCGTGTATTACACGGGTTTTAAACTAGTTTACGTATAATAATACTAGTTTTAATATCTGTACGCGGAAGACTTAAATATAAATAATGTATTAAATAATAACATTGTTATTATGACTAGTTATTATATGTGTGTAGGCACAAATGTTTTCTTAATTTTTTAAAATATTTTTTTATGCATTTTTATTTTTTCAATTTGTAATTTAACTTTTAGCATATCTGAGTTATAGTTATTTCAAACTTTTTTTTACTAGCATTTTTTCAAGTATCTCACAATACTTTACCACAAATTCAACTCACATGTTCTAAGAAATACTTGAACCCAAAACCATTTAATTGGAGAGCTATTCACATATGGCTGAGCATCAGGCCCAGACGGGACTTGCCAAGACCGAACCAGGCACCGAAATAGTCCAAAACTCCAAACCGAAATAGTTTGATCCAGTCCGAGAGCCTTGTGTTATTTTTTAAATCATGAAAGTTTCAACACCAAATAAGTTTGTGTGTAAAGTTTTATAAAATTGTTAAGGTGGTGAAAATGTGTCATATAGCTTAAGGGAAAATTATCTCAATTCAATATAACAAAATATTTACCCTATATCATTAAAATTAAACGTCAATCTTTGAATGTCACACAATAAACTAAATAATGGAAGTTCTGAGTATTAATATATTTCCCATGGGGTCAACGAGTATGGAAGTAGTAATCTTTGTGGTTCTTAATACGATATTGTGAGTTATGGAAAAAATGAGTTTTCGATACTTCTCACTGATTGTAAGGTTACACTACAGTCCCCCAACCTACCAAGCTTCCTATTGTATTAAGGATTAGTAAATTTGTTAGAAATCATTACAACCTTAATTCTTTTAATAATGCTACTAATTTGAGCTTATATGAGTGCCTGCAAGTTCTCAAATTCAAATCTTACTAACCATTAATAACGGTAACCAATTTTTTATACACTTTCCTAATGAAATCCATAAACCAATTACTACATTTTGACTCAGTTTTCAGCCAATTTAGGGGCACACTTATATTTCCAACCTACTTTATCCACTGGATGTCCTGTTTCAATCAAGAAAACTATTAAGCATGACATTTATAAATAAATATTATACTTATGCATCTACAATATCTGTGACATGCACATCAATAAGGTAATTGATAAATTGTATATCACAAGTATGCAAGACATGCGTTTCGCTACGACGCGTCTTCTCTATTGAATTTTGTTTGCAGATTTCTTGCATGTGGAAATATTCATTCAGAGACTTGGCTTGTGTTTTGTCATATACGAACGTATGATGTGTAGATAGCTGTTGTTATGAGATGGAACGAACCACTTAATCTGTTGATCATTACTAACGGGATTAGTACAATTCATATCACAAATAATAAAAGTTCAAATCTGAATTAATAATAGCTACATCATGAACAACTGATGTAAATAAGAAGTTGTGTGTAAATGTGTGTAAATAGGGAGTGGACTTGAAAACAGGACATGAATAAGACTAATTAGGCTCATGTTAATTTATCTATATACTTCAATAAAGTAGACGTAAAAAGATCATTAATACCCCTCTCAAAAAGAAATACTGAAATTCTAGATTGTCTAACTTAGTCATTTACAGAATAAGTTAGTTATTTTTGTAATAATATTAATAGTAATTTAAAAAGTCCAAGGCTTACACAGGAAACCACGATACACTAAAGAAAGAATTAAACGACTTCCAAGTTGTTTGATCAAAGTAATCGGTGAGGATCTAATGGTTGATAGACAAAAGGATTTCACTAAAATGTTGGAGGCACGTGGTGTGCTCGAAACAAGAAACTTTTATGATGAAGGGATTTATGGTGAAGATGTCTTTGATCCCAAATGGGGACAGATATTGTGTGATGATGCTAAGACTTTTATTTGGAGTTGACTTAAGAAAAATGTTACTATCAATGATTGTAACATAATATGAAATGGTTGTCATATGAAGGTTTTGTAATAGGATTTTTTTAAAGAATCATGTTGATTTTGAAAAGAAGTTTTTTTCGATCTGTTCTTAATTCAGTAGTAAATTGCCATGTACTTGGGTTATTCATTTGTAATATGTATGATAATGAAACACAGATAATGAATTTATTCTTTATTTTCTTATTTCAGTAGTAAAATTACCATGTCATGGCTTTGAATTTGTATGAATGATAATGAACACATATGATGAAATGATGAGACACTTTGTTAATATATAGTATATCTATCCCAGTTAGTTTATGAATTGAGGATTAAAAACGTATGGTGTAGCAATCTACATAGCCTGATCATCATAATCATGGTTTTGAAAACGCGATTGGTCAATGTACCTACGGATACGAGTAACTGGATCACCCGTTCAACCACGTCTTAAAACAACATATTACATCATATTTACCACGTAATTTTAGAATATATTCAACGTAAAAGAGTTCTACACTTATATAACAAAACTAAATTTCTAAATGTGATTGATGAACTGATAATATATTCGTACATGTAGATAAATCAGGTCTTTAGATAGTGATTGCATAATTATTTTATGATTATAGTATGCAAATGTTGTTAACATAAGTGGAATTTGTTAAGTATATCTGCCTTATCTGTAAGGCCGGCTCATTAAATCTAGATGCCATGTGCCATAATTTTTGAAATACGGCCCTTACTTCTAAAAATTAAATTGCACATAGAATTATCAAAATTTCATTATTAAATTATTTTTTATATGAATTATATAGAAACTCTTTAAACTTAGGATATCGTCAATGAATACAATGATGAACTTATCAAAATATGGTTTGCATACTCGGTTCATCAAGTCCATGAATATTTCTAGCTCATTTTTCAGTCCAAACGACATAACCATAAACTTAAGTGTCCATATCGAGTTCTAAAAGCAATCTTCGGAATATCATTTTCATGCACTTGCATTTGATGATACCCATATCGAAAATCTATTTTAACGAAGTATTGAGCTCCTTATAGTTTATCAAATAAATCATCTATCCTCGGCAGTGGATAATGATTCTTGATGGTCAACTTATTAAGCTCGTGATTGTCTAATACACATGCGCATCACTTCATCTTTCTTCTTCACGAATAGTATAGGCAATACCCATGGAGAATGACTTGGTCGAATGAATCCTTTGTCTTGCAACTCTTGTAGTTGCTCAGACAAATCTTCCATCTCCGTAGGTGCTAGTCGATAGGGTGCTTTAGCAACAGACGTGGCTCAGGTATTAAGTCGATGCGAAACAAAATGTAACTCTTATTCTTCATCTTTTAATGATGGTATGTTTCGTTATTAACATCTTCTTATGTGTATGTGTTTAAATTAGTCGTAAGGGATTGGTTTTAATTATTACTTTGGATCGGGGGTGTTTGTTTAAGATTAAGTTAAGTCCTATGAGCTTTTATCTCATTTAAGTTTTTGTTTATCAACCTAAATTACAACTTATTTAGAAACATATAAGTTTGTTATGACATAATAACCTTATATAAATCGAGCCAAAAGCTTGAGCTTTTGAAACATAATCTGAAATGAGATACACTCGTAAGCCCATCAAATAAGCTTAGGCAATAATTAAGAGTGTTTGTTTAAGCTTACTTATGGGCTTATGAGCTTATGTTATTTTGGATTTAGTTTTATAATCAGTTTAAGTGGTTTACATAGATTATCATATATGATACTCTTGTTGTTTCTTGTAATTGTAAAATTTAGACGCAATATAACTAGAAGTTAGTCTAAGTAACATAAATATTTTGTAAGAGCATGGATAAGCATTTGGTGAAGCGGTGGGATAAGCATTAGGCGAAGTTGAAGGCTTAACTTATGTTGGACAGATGTATCATATATGATACCTCCACTTATCATATATAATAGATATATCATATATGATACATAGATGTATCATAAATGATAATCTTCTTGCAAATTAAGTTAACACATATATGATAATGTGATGGAAAACAAAATATAATCAAGTCTGTCATCTCTTGGAGAGTAATTAAAAGTTAGTTGTGTGTATATTATCATATATGTTAATCTACTTGAAATTCAACTTTTATAATATATCATATATAATCATATGCTTGAAACTAAAACCAAATCTTTTATTTGTTTAGTGAAAGCTGTTTTCAATACATTTTGAAGAACTAAATTATCTCAAGACCAAGAAATGGAGTATCGGATTTTTGACTGGAAATAATAAGATCCTATGCATGAAAATTACAAAAACGACCGCTAAGTCTGCAACAAAAATGTTGATAACTCAGATCAACATCCATTGTTACATGTGAATAGTTTATCGTTTTGTAATTTTTGTATGGTGATGTATTGGTTTAACTTTTTAATGCTACTCAATCATCATGATTTTTTTAAATATAAAAATGACGAAACATTTGCAGATGTGTTATGGATAATATGGCTATTTTTGTTAAAAAAAAATTATCATATTCGTGAAGCATAGTTTTTACCTTTTTTGAATATCATATATGATATTACGTGTAACTCTTAAGTTTTGCCATATATTATTCTACATTATCATATATGATAATGCATTATGAGTATTAAATATGATAATCTATTATCATATATGATACTAAAAAAAGTTTGGCAGATTAAACAAAGCATTTGCTGAATTCATGATTAAAACAAACAACCTGTTGAATCAATGATTAAACACTTGTTTAGAAAATAAAAAAGAGTGATAATATTTTTAATGATTAAACACTTGTTCATATAGAATGTAACCAACCATGATTAAAATACTTATTCATAATCAAAATATACAAAACAAAAGAGTCTACTGAATTCATAATTAACACCAATATATTCTTATTATTAAAACTAATATTTTTATTCTTCAATTATTTCTTCTTCATTTTTAACAAAATCAACTTTTCTCTTGTAATACATCCTCTTTGGCCACGATAGCGACTTCATTTTATCCTTACACATAGACGTGTACGTCCGCATGCTTTGCTCCAGCCGGGCAATTACAACATCGATATATGCTCTTTATTGTGTTTGCACAAACAACATTTATAGAAGAGAGGAAATAACATATTAGGCATCATTTATTGACAAATGACTTATGTAGCAGACAATATAAAAATGCACAGTAAGTCAAAAGTGTAAAAAGCCATGTAGAGTATCAAAGTCTCATTTTTTCTTGTAGTTTGTCAGAAACATCATATATCATACCTTCTGTATCATATATGATATACGTTATTCATAAAAGGAATATATAAAACCTGATAATAAGCTTATTCATAACACGCATATATAAAACCTGATAATAAGCCACAAGCATATTGGATTATCATATTGATCTTTGCCAAACATATTTGATTCTCAACTCTTAGCCACATGCCACTTACTATAGTCATCCATAGCCACTTTTGAGTTTTATGACCAATCTACATACAATATCATGTATACAATATTATATATGACAGAAGACATGTTTGAAGAGCTTAAAAATATTTTGTGTAAATTAGTCATAAATTCTAGTTTTTTTCTTGTGGTTTGTCAAAAACATCATATATGATATCTTATGTATCATATTTGATATGCCTATCATATATCATACATAACTAGTAGGTTACCCGCGCGAGGCGGTGGCGGGTACCTTATGATTGACCAGTTTGAAAATAATGTCGATCAGGTTCGGTTCACTTATTTTTATAATTTTCGGACGTATTTCTATGGATCTTTTTCGAACGAATTTTATTTGAAATCCGAACCGGTGGCTACTTTTGTTCGTACTCGAATCTATGGTCCAGTTTGATTTTCAAAACTATATAAACTAGCAGATAATTTTATAAGCTTTGTGTCTAAGAATTGAGTCGGGTTGGTCGGGTTCGGGTCGGGTCCAATTCAGGTCAAGGCTGAAAATAAGTTACCTAAACATGTCCCTAATTGAACTTGGGTTACAAGGTTCGTGTCTATTCATGTTGGGTCTACTCGGGTCGATCAACTTGGGTGAACAGAATTAGGTTAGACAAAAACATTTTTTTACTCTTTTTAATTATAATTTAAATATAAAAAAATTCTTACTCGGGTCAATCGGGTTGACCCAAACCCGAGTTACAAAAAAATAAATTGCCCGATACCCGTCTGATTTTTAATTCGGGTTAGTCGGGTTGGCCCGATTAACCCGAAGAATTTGTACCCGAGTAACCCAACCCAAATATACTCGGGTTGGGTCAGGTCGGGTCGGCTTCTTTAACACCCCTATTTGTGTTTGTTATTAGTTTACATAATGTGCTTAACTACATGTACTTCTTATTTTATGGGTGTTTCTAAAAAATAATATTATTAATTTGTTTAACGTATTAAAATGTGTTTTAAGAATAACATTAATAAGTGTGTGTTTTCATTGGTTAACTGTACATATAATATAAATATGTGTATTTTTAAATAATGAAATTGTGTAGTGTTGGTTCAATGAAAGTTTTAACTATGGCCCAGTCTAGATTTGTTTAAATTAGACTAAGTGTTACTGATTGCTGAGAGGACCAGCGACAGAGACCAGACCAGCGGAAGGCAAAGCCTCAGCTGGCACACCAGGAACATTCAAGTCAAAGACAACGTCAAAGAAGTCGAAGACAATCTGAAGTCATACTTACCAACGATTATGAATAGCTGGGTTGTAGAAGGAATGTGTTGGTGTTCAAGGATCTCTGAGTTGACAATACTCAGAGATCACTTATGTAACACCCCAAATATTCATACTTTAGTTCAGCGGAAGAGTCGTTGGTGTTACGGGATAGCACGTTACTCAAATCATAGAAAATGCTTGAAAATAGCGTCGTTTAATAATAAAGCATTTTACATTCATAAATATCAAATTACATAGGTCCTCAGGTCATAATATGTCATACAAATTTACAAAACATTTGAATGGAAATTTTATTTGAATGTGGGCCTTAAGTTTTTGTCACCTTCCCGAGAATTACCTTCAAGTACCTGAGATAAAACATGTTAAAAAAAGGTCAGCGAAAACGCCGAGTGAATTCATAGAGTTTAATAAAAAAACCATTAGTATATCACCGGTATATAATTATTACCAAAAATCATTTAGTACAAATCCTTGTCGTAGGCTATAAAATAGGCCAAAGACATTTTATACAAATCTTTGTCGTAAATCATAACATAGGCTTTTGCCTTCAAAACCATTATACGAACCATTGTCGCAAAAACATCATACAATACGTTTTATAACGTTGTATAGAGTTAAATAAAAATAGTGATATAAAAATGGTTATGTAAAACCAAAACACGAACATAATATCAGTAATAAGACCCTGTATTGCTAGTCAGGCAATATATTATAATTCAATGCGTATAGCAGTATTTTCGTTATTCAATTATTATAAGCTGCATGACATTGCTACCTTACTATAACAAATAACGGGTAGCTAACCCGTAATTCCTTTGCTCATCTAAAAAAGCGTGTCGTCACAATAATCACGCTTATATAAATATTCTCATACATAAATTCGCTTACCAATCAATGTGGCACGACGGGGATCAACCGTCAAGGCGCGAACTGGGGTGATCTTTCCCAAATAGTACTATTATATGCATAAGTGTCTACCAAATCCCGGTAGTTAAAAATTCATGCTAATGGGACTTTTAATGACATAACCTAACTAATAATAATCCATCTCATTTCATTCATCGGGTCATATAATCATTCATCGGGTCATATAATCATTCGGGTCCATATCAATAAGCAAATAATCGGGACAACTGGTGTCCTATTTTTATTAAAAATAACATGTTATCTCCCTCGCGGTTTTATAAAACATTTCATAAAACATTTAAAAGAGTGTGAGGCTATGAACTCACGTTGATTGGGAAAGGCGGGTTATCGGCGATTTGGATGTACGGTACGTGCTTCAATCACGAAAACCTAGACAAATAATACTCGGTCTTAGACTCTTGTCCAATGACTTGATAAAATTAATGGTTATGTATGATGATATCATAAGTATGTTGATGATCAAGTGGGATTTTATCTCTTCATACAACATTTTAGTTGTTATGTGTTAATCAATTTAGACTAGTTATACTAGTTTCAACCCAATTACATATTAAGGCCCAATAAGCCCATTAAGAGTTCAATCCATTATATTAGCACATTCATACTTTTAATACCAGGCCTATACTCATATGTTGGGCCCAAGTGGGTTAAGCCCATGAGTAAGTCCAATAGTGTTAAGACAAACTAGTTGGGTTAATGGTCCAATAAGGCAACTTTGGCCCATTAAGGTTCATAAGTTATAAAGCTCGGGTTTATTGGTTTTTTCTTTTCAAATGTGTTTACATATCAGTATACGAGTTATAAAAATGTTACATTAGACGGGTCTGGTCGTCTAAGTTTTATTTGGCGAAAACGTTAATCTTTTCGGTTTTAGCCGAAAAGACGTAAATTTTTTATATAGTTTTATAACTTTAGAAAACATTTGAGTCTTTACTTTTATAAAAATGTCATACTTATTTATCATAGTATACAACTCATTTTATAAATATTATTATTAGTTAGTGGGTTTTATATTTTATTTTATAATAATATTACTTGAGTGCTCATTTTATATTGTATAGTTTTATTTACAAATCTGATTATCAAAGTCACTTCCACCATTTTCCCATATCTTGAGTTCTAAAAAGAGATAGAAGCTCAAATTTGGGCAGCACAAACTACATGATATGTGCTTCAAATAACTCTATTATAGCTACTGCTCAATCATCCTCTAAGTATCTCTAATAATTCGTCCAAAACAGACTATACAGATTTGTACCTCAATAGTATTTTGATCATATCTTGCTCATTTTAATGATTCCATTGAGTGGCCAACTCACCATATATGTAAAATTCATATATCTATCTGTATATTCAATAATCCAATCCATTTAACCAAGTGTTCATATTGATACTTACTGTTTTATACAGCCCATAAATCTAATCAAGATTTTAACATTTTAACTTGTATATTTTAATCTTTTTAACCCAACCTATTGACACAAAATCCCCACATAATATTTTGATCATCATTCACCATCATATAAATATAAATTTATAAAGAAAGTACATGATTACTTTTAAAAAAATAACAAGATGATAGGAAGGAAACAATCTCTATACCACTTAATAAGATGAAAGATTGAGATTTTTGGATGAATAAGACTTGGTTTTGGGTAACCAATCTTATGAAATATCAAGACCACTTGATAGGTGGGTAAACACCCATCCTTTTTACCACTTAACTACAATAATAACCGAGCCAAAACGTATATTTTATGTCGTAAATGTCGGAATTATGCGTGGTTTGTGTTTTTGTTGTGATTTAGGACGAAAATGTGAAAAGGGGAGAAAACACGGGCATTCGCGGGCTTTTATCGAAGAAAAAGACAAAAGACGAAGTCAAGAAATCAAGAGTGCAAAAAGAACGGATGTCCAAGACCAATTCTGAAGATTTATCGAAGAAATAGTCAAAAGACGGAAGTTTACTAAAAACCGAAGAACTCAAGTCTAATTTATTGAAGAATTACAAGACGAGTTTAAAGAAATCCCGAGACAATGTCATTAAAGTCAAAGATTAAGAAGACAAGAACTTAATCATGCAATTAAAGAAAGAAGAAAGATGGGAGGAAGCTTCCTAAGCACCTCCCTAATCTCCTATAAATAGGATTCATTTTCATTTCATTAGTTTTTGTTGGCTAAGTGTGACAATTAGTCTTCCACCATTTACATTACTTGTCATTTAATTACATGTCTTTTAATTAATTGTCTTGCACCTTAAATACATTTAGTTTCAAGTAAGTTTACTTTTAATTATTGTCAATCTTCTATCTTCCTTTCTTGTTTGATCTTAATCTTTATGCTTTATTGTTCGTGTTCATGTTATTGAGTTTTTATTAAATTGATTAAAGTGGGTTTTGATTATTTTGGTTATATTTGTTAGTTTGATTGTTTTGGATTGTTTGTTTATGATTAGTAGATGTTTATTGATTAGTTTGATTATTTTGATTAGTTTAGATTCGTGTTTCGTTTGTTCTTCCTTGTTCTTTGCTTTGTTACTGTTATTCCCAAGTACATTCCGGATCAAAGCCCAAATATTCCGAGTGAAGAAATTGTGTTGTGATTGTTCCGAACCAAGCTGACATTCCAAGTGAAGTGTTTAGTCTGAATCAAAGGACCTTCATTCGGAACATCCAAGCTATTCCGAATGAAGGAGTTCATTCGGATTTGTTCCGGATCAGTGAAGTTCCGAACCAAGAGAATATTCCGGATCAGGGGAGTTCATTCGGAACATCTATCATTCCGAATCAGGGACCTTCATTCGGAACATTCCGAATCAACAACATTCTGGATCAACAGAATATTCTGAACCAGTCAAAGTTCCGAATCAAAGTTCCGAGTCAAAGTTCCGAATCAGCAAAGTTCTGAATCAAAGTTCCGAATCAAAGTTCCGAATCAAGCAAAGTTCCGAATCAAAGTTCCGAACCAAGAAAAAGTTCCGAATCAAAGTTTTGTTCGTCCGGAATATTCAATATTCCGGATCAAGGGGTATTCATTCGGAATATATTCCGAATCAAGGTTTTTGGTAAATATTCCGAGTAAAGAAGAACATTCCGAACGAAGGTGACATTCCGGATGAATGTTTATTCCGAATGAGGGTATTATTCCGAATGAGCTGTTTTCAGGTTCTTTTTAGTTTCTGTTTTTATTTTTTATTTTTTATTTTAAGCTTTACTTTTCCCGCCTTTTTACTTAGTCGCACTTTAAGATTACTTGCCTTAGATTTATTTTAAGCCTTGCCTTATTTTAAGTTTTAGTTGTGTTTTAAGTTTGCCTTTAGGGTAGTTTTAAGTTTGTGTTATTTACATTAATTGCCCTTTAATTTCTCGTCACGCTTTTAATTTCTCTTCTTTTATTTTAAATTAGAGTTAGATTTAAATTAACGTCATTTTCATTTACGTCTTGCACATTTATTTTAAAACAACCAAAAATATTCCTTTTCACCAAAAAACAATTGAGTCTCATTTTGAACCGGAAATCAATTCGAGAAGATACCGAGAAACGAACTTTCATTGTTTAAATAGGAATGCAAAAACTTTACATTAAAATGGCGCCGCTGCCGGCTCTTTTCGTGAAGATTAACGGTTTTCTGTGAGAGACGCGTTGCTTTTGGGATCCGTTCACTCGTGAACGTTATTTTTCGTGTCAAAAATTTTCAAAAACTCCAAAAAACATTTGAAAAATCATAAAAAGCATTTCTTTTTCAATGTTTTGCACCAAAAATATTCCTCTTTATCCTCTATTATGTTTATTTCTTTTCTTTACCCCTCTTATTTATAATTCTTCATGGATTCGTCTTGCGTACGGTGTGGGAGACCATGGCATGGTTTTCAAACATGTCAATGGTGTACTTGTGAGCGGTGTGGTTTTAATATCGACGAAACACAATTTGGATTTTGTCCATTTTGTAATTCAACAAATTCATACTTCTCCTCTTACAATACTTTCTCACCCTCTCTCGTCTATGACAATCCTTATCCTCAAGATGCACCGGGTTTTTCACCATACCCGTGGTGCTATATTTGTGGGGGCCCTCACAATGCTTCTTCTTGTGATCCGTGGAAGGTCTTTGAGAAAATTCCGTGCTATCATCCCAGTGTGTATAATTTTGAACCCCCACGTCACTTCCTCCTGAGCAAATTGCCACACTTTTTGACAACTTTCAAAAAGTTCAAGAAGCTTGCAACAAGATCATCGAAAAATTTCAATCGGATCAGCAACAAGAGCAAGTATTTAACCTTAGTGCTTATACTCCTCCTCTGGTGCCTCCATATTATTATGATAGTGATGACGATGAGAGTCCTATTTCTTGGAACGATGAGAATTCTATTCCTTCTCCCGACTTGCCGGCTCTGGAGCCTTAGGATTCACCCATCCTAGGGGATAAGGATCTTAGCACAATTCCTGCAAAGGAATCCGACGAATTCATAAAGTCTAGTGCTGATAACCTTGTCCCAATTTCAAGTGAATCTGAGTTGACATCCGACAGTGACGATGAGTATGATGCACTTTCTTCTGATGATTTTCCTTCCACCAACACTTTGGGAGAGGATTCTTTGGCTTTCTCTAATCCTGTTTTTGATCAAGATGATGATTTTACTTCTAGTGATGACGAGTCACTATCTGATGAAGACGTTCCGAAGGAAACTTTCAAGATTTATTCGAACCCTTTATTTGATTTTGATGACGCTTACATATCTAGTGAGGTGAATCCTCTCTTTGACGAAGGGATTGAGGACATTGATAGCTCTGATTCTCTTGCTATTGATGAGCATACTTTGTTAGCCATGCCCCCTTCTATCATAGAGGTGGCGAGATTTGACTCTACTGGAGAGGTGATGCGGATGGAAGGTAATTCTTCTCTTACTTCTCATACTATATTGCCACCTCATCCTACTGCGTGCACGCCCAAGCGGGTGATGTATCAATTTCACTCTCCGAGAAATGAGGATGAGTGCTTTGACCCGGGAGGTGACAATGACCATTCTATGATTGATAACCTTACGGCTTTGCCAATTGGTCAGCATCCATTGTCTTTGGAGGATGACAATGTGATTCCTTTACCCACCCCACCTCCCGTGGATCAAGATTTCACATACTTCTCGTATGTTGAAAGGACCTTCCTACCATTCAAGACTTATCCTCCTGTCTCTCCTTTGTTATATTCCTCCGGGAACGAGGACAAGGTCTTTGATCCTGGTATTACATTCCAGGCTTCCCCATGGACCATTTAATTCGGGGACGAGTCAGGCTCGTGACTCGGTTAACAAAAACAAGCGCTTTTTAGGAGGCAACCCAATTATCTATCTATCTTTCCCTGTTTTCACCATAAGTGTAGGGGGAGCCCCGTGGTGTTTCTTGTTCTCTGTCTTATCATGTGCAGGGATTAGAGCTTCAAAGACACACTCTTGATGACTTTTGACGAACCG
Organism: Glebionis coronaria; assembly: GCA_025667525.1. NCBI lineage: Eukaryota > Viridiplantae > Streptophyta > Magnoliopsida > Asterales > Asteraceae > Glebionis > Glebionis coronaria. Next base: position 601,280,351 of record CM046875.1, on the reverse strand, counting down.
TGATTCAGTGTTCCCTTCTTCCCGGTTCTATCCTAAACTCTTTTCGATTCACTATTTTATATTTCTCAATATTAAAATAGGAATCTCATTAGTTGTCTTTTCCTTAGCAAGATTTAAACAACGTGCACAATGTCCTAAGTGTAGGGGAGTTTACTCCCACATGCTTAAACATTGAGGACAATGTTTATATTAAGTGTAGGGGGACTTCTATCGAAGTAAAGTGTCTTTTTCCTTGTATTTGTCCTCATTTTAACCGGAAAATCAAATTTTCGACATTTTTCAAAAATTTTGATCTATTTTGGCCTATTAGTTTTTACCTTTGTATAGTTATTTTCTCTCCTTGCTAGAATAAATTTTAAATAAAGTAGTTTTAATTTTCAAACGTTGTGAATCTTTTGACTCAACCCGAGTTTACTTATCTAAGTTTACTCTAGCTAGTATCCTTAACGTGTTTAAGTCAAGTTTTGCTAGGCTTTTATATAGGGAGCTATAAAACGTGAAAGTCTTAACTCTCACGGGTTAAGAACAAGAACTTTTCGCAAGTTTCTATAATTGATCCTAGGGAGTCGTTTATCAAGGGAACTTTAAAATGCGATTTCTAAACTTGAAAAAGTCTAAGAATTTGCAAGATCCTATAGACGACTCGAAAACCCAAAACTTTGATTTAATAGGCTAAGCATCCACGAGTCTCATTCCTTGAGATTTTAAAATGTGGAGAACGAGAGATTATAGAGTCAATTATAAGTTTGGTATTCTCTCGTGAATTAATGTGAGTTAATTATAACCCTATTCTCCCATCGCTTGCTAATAAATTTATCTGCAATAAATAAGGTTGTACGATTTGAAAAGTTACTTAGCTTCTAGCCCAAGATCGTTTAATAGTTTCTCGGTATGGATTAGAGTTCATAGCCAAGGCATAACTTATTGAAGCGGGATGCGAATATTGGCGAGTCCGAAAAGGCCCTAACAAGGCATGAGGGCTACATTTTGTTGCTAAAGATCCAAAAGTGATGTGAAGAATCATTTATCAAAAATCAATATGAAGGATCGAGACACACGACGAAAAGCAAATACTCCCCAAAAGATCATGGAGAAGTCTATCCAAAAAGGCCCTAACAAGGTATGAGGATAAATAAATCCAAGTCCAAAAAGGAGGAGGATTGTGACAATCCGTCAATTTACGATTGATACTTTATTCTCAATATACATTTAAAAACATTATTTTAATGTTATAATATGAACTCACATATTTTTGGGACAAAATTTGGATTTACGTCTTTGAGTAGCACCGACTACGTCTAAACCGGAGGATTCAACGTTACGTGCTTACGTTTACATACACCGTCTTTGGTGAAAGTCTGACATTTCAAAAAATAAATTTATCCGTGAATATTATTTTGGAGTTTTAAATTTGTGTTAGTTCATAAACTCACAAATTTACGAGAAGAGATTAAGACTTACGATTTTATTTTAACGTCCTTTACGACTAAACCGGAAACCTTAGGATTACGTATTTACGTTTTCGAACTCCGTTTTTGATGATACAATTTTTATTGGATTCGTTTTGTGACGTTGATTCATAATTTATAAAAACGTTTTTCGTAGAACGACCTGCGGGCACACAAATCGAGGAAACTAGAATCGAGGAATACCCGTAAATTAGTGGGATGAGACAAAACAAGTTTTGCCCTACCCCACTAACATGGGATGGCCAAAACATTGACTCAACACCATGAGGTGTCAAGTGTGTAAGCTTACTAGCTACACTTGTTAGCCTAAGCTTAACAAGTAAGCTATCCAACAAACAAAACCATCTTTCACTAACCATTTCTTCACTTGTACATGCAAAACCACTAAACCACCCTTCCTCTCTCTATCATTTCCTCCCACAATCCTCAAAAACTACCCTCATTTGATCTATTTTAACCATAAATTCATGTGTTATTCGTACACATGATGATGCTCCTTTGAAGTCTTGAAGATTGGAGGTGATTTTAACATCCAAGGAGGAGATTTATTAGTGTCTTAGGGCTGATTTCTCAAAGAGTCTACAAATACTTAATGATCCTAGAAGTGGTGTTGATATCTCATAAGATTGGTTACCCAAAACCAAGTCTTGTTCATCATCAATCCCATCTTTTCATCAACTTGGTGGTATAAAGATTGTCCTCCTCATCTTCTTGTTATTTTTGATTATGTGATCTTGTATTTCTTTTACTTATGTATATGTATATGATGATTAATGATGATTAAAAATATTGTGTGGGGATTTGGTGTTGATAAACATGCTTAAAAAGATGAAAGATTATAAGAAACAAGGCTAAAATCTTGTTTAAATTTGTTGGCTGTATAAAACAGTAAAGAAACATATGGTAAACTGATAAAATGACTTGAATAGATTGATATACAGTAATCTATGGGTCTTGTATACATGTGAGAGTTGGCCATGCAATGGAATCATTGTAATGAGTGAGATATGATCAAAACAAGTTTAAGGTACAAATCTGAGTTTACTGTATTGGACGATTTTTATAAAATACTTGGAGGATGATTGAACAGTAGCTATAGAAGAGTTAAATGAAGCAAAGATCATATAGTTTATGTGATAAAAATTTGAGCTTCTATCACCATATAGAACTCTAGATATGGCAGTTTTGGTGAAGATGAAGATAAAAATCAGATTTTGAGAATTAATGTTTATTATTATTATATAAGCACTCAAAATTATATTGTATAAAATGTAAAATAAAAACCCACTAACTTATGGATTTTATTTATATAAATATTTAAAAGGTTAAATAAGTGTATAAATTATAAAAATGGTAGTGGAATAATACTTATAAGTAATAAAAACTATAAAACATGATTTTTACGACTTTTTCGGCTAATGTCGTAAAATTAACGTTTTTGTTAAATAAAACTTAGATAGTTAGACTCGTCTAATGTAAACTTTATAAAACTCATATAATGATATATAAACATGAATAACAAGTAAAAACCGATAAAACCCGAACTATAGGACATACGGACATTAACGAGCTAAGTAAACATATTGGATTAATAATTGGACTAAATAAGTTAAACCCTTATAAAAAGAAATTATTGGACTTAACCCATTTGGGCCCAACTTGAAAGTTTAAATACTGATAATATAAGTATGAAATATATTAATACAAGTTAATAAACTTATAATAGGCTTGTTGGACCTAAAACACGTAATTGGGTAAAACTAGAAAACTAGTATAAAAGTTATAGACACGTAACACAAAAATGAGTAAATGAGAATATGTAAACCCACTTGATCATCATATATATAAAATCATCATATGTATACATAATTGTTATTTTTATAAAGTCATTGGACATGAGTCTAAGACGAGTATTATTTGTCTAGGTTTCCGTGATTGAAGCACGTACCGTACGTCCGAATTGCCGATAACCCGCCTTCCCACATCAACGTGAGTTCATAGCCTCGCACTCTTTTAAATGTTTTTATGAAATGTTTTATAAACCCGCGAGGGAGATAACATGTTAGTTTTTAAAAAATAGGACACCATTTGTCCCGATTGTTTTTTTATTGATTTGGACCCAAATGATTGTATGACCCGATTGTATGACCTGATAAATGATTAAAGGACCCGATAGATGAAATTAAATGGATTATTAAAGTTAGGTTATGTCACTAAAAGTCCCATTAGCATGAATTGTGAACTACCGGGATTTGGTAGACGCTTATGCATTTAATAGTACTATTTGGGGAAGATCACCCCAGTTCGCGCCTTGACGGTTGATCCCCGTCGTGCAACATTGATTGGTAAGCGAATTTATGTATGAGAAGATTTCCATAGCGTGACCTTTGTGACGACACGCTACTTTAGATGGGCAAATTGAGTATCGGGTTAGCTACCCGTTGTTGGTTTAGTAAGGTAACAATGTCATGCGGCTTATAATAATCCAAACTAACGAAATACTACTAGACGCTCCGAATTACGATGTATTGCCTGACTAGCAATACAGGGTCATACTATTGATATTATGTTTGTGTTTTGGTTTGCATAACCATATTCATATAACGGTTTTTATTTTTATACAACGTCATAAGACGTATTGTATGATGTTTTTACGACATTGGCTCGTATAATGATTTTTAAGGCAAATGCCTATATTATGATTTTGATGAAGATTTGTATAAAATGACTTTGGCTATTTTATGGCCTATTAAAATTATTTGTACAAAATGATTTTCCGTAATAAATTTTATACTGATATTATATTGATGGATTTTATTAAACTCTATGAATTCACTCGGCGTTATCGCTGACCTTTTATTTTAACATGTCTTATCTCAGGTACTTGAAGGTAATTCTCGGGAAGACGATAAGAATTCATGGCCCGCACTTAAACAATATTTTCCATTCAAATACTTTGTAAAACTTTGTATGAAATAATATGACTTGGGACCGATGTATCTTTGATGTTTATGAATGGAAATGATTTATTATTAAACGTCGCGATTTTTATGCGTTGTCTATGATGTGAGTAATGTGCTATCCCGTAACACCAACTAGTCTTCCGCTGAACTGAGTTGTATAAATTTAGGGGTGTTACAGTTTGGTACCAGAGCTCTCGTTATAGAGAACGAAAGATTTTTAAAACCAAGGTTTTGAATAAAACATTTCAAAATCTTTTAACTACAAATATTTTTCTAAAAATGTCTAAAAATCTTTTGACTATAACGGTGCCGAAGAATTCCCGAGTTACCGACAAGGCCAGACTAATAAGTTATATTTTAATATATATATATATATATATATATATATATATACATATAACTTGGATTATATATATATATGATTGTTTGATGATTATTTTGATATTTATACGAGGCATTTATACGACGTCGATTGTCACAAGGAACCCTAAATCCCCTAGTAAATAATCGAAGCTATTCTCGTAGGAATTCTAGCTATCCTAGATCTAAACCAAGTTGTGAATATTTATGATCCCAACAAATGGTTGATATTCGTAGAAATGTAGATATTAGTTGATTTGATACTGAAGAAGAATTGGCGAGATTAAATCTGATATCGATGTCATGACGATCTTTTCATATAGAGTGGAGTTTGACAAAACGTTACCACCTAGAAAGATGTCATCTGATTCGTTGCCATCCAATTCTTAAATTGAAATCGAAAGGGTGAATGTTGCACTTGATGCTGTCATTGGAACCATTACCCAAAAGCCTCATGCCACTAATACCTTTCCGAGAAGTCTAATTGAATGTATGAGTCATCTCATACTAGTGACTCATTTGATAATCGTTGTTGTAAGAGCTATAGGATTGGAAATTAAGTATTATACATATCGAGCTTTTATTGCCCTATTAAGGCCTAAGAATAAGATTGAAAGTATTGGAGAATGAGGTAGGATTTCAAATTGAGTATAAAAATTTGTTAAAACTTGAATAAAGTAAAATTTAACTTGATTGGAATATGAGACTGTTAAGGGGAAGTCGTTAAGCCCTGTGATTGAATTATAAGGTTTTGATTGATTGGTAGTTCGTGTTAAGGGTTGTTCCTAGACCATTGTCCAATGACGGGGATGCCCAGTGTCCGAGAAATAAATTGAAGAAATCTTCTTCTGAATTGGGACCGATGGATCTTCCGGGACATGTGGAACACCTAATGACTCTTGTAGATTAGTATTCATTGTAGTATCTTTTAAAAATAATCCGTAACTTAACTGAGACATCAGTTGGTAGGATGAGATCTTGGAAATTGTATGACATAGTGACATGTAATGTGTTATGGTACAATTTGACTTGTTTGTGATTAATGAAAAGACTACCTTTGATTGCTAAATTCTACATGTATCGATGATATCTATCTTTTCTTGCTTCTTCTTAATGCTTGCATTAGTGATGCAACCATTGAACAAGTACTCATCTTGATTTGAGTTACGTTGTAGATTATTCTTTTTGAGTTCCATCGAGATCATGAACCTCATGATTAATTGGCTAAGCTTATTTCTTGATATATTGAAGTTAGTTCTTGGTGAACAACTTTTCATCACTCATTTGCAGATCACTCATTGTTTTTAAAAGATAAAATAGTATCCCTTGATAAAGATTGAATTTTCATCACCGAAAGGATTATTTAAAATGAGATTAATAAGTAATCGTTATCGAAATAACGTTGTTTATGAAACACCTTAGAAAACTTAATTGTTTTCATAACAAAGAAAATCTTTGTAAATTATATTTTATTCTTATTTAAGAATTGAGCATGAAAATGTTTTTATTATAAACATGACGATAAAATTTTGACGAACTGAGTATTGCATCGTTAATCTTGAAATTGTATATAGTTGCGCGCCTACATACAATTTGGAATGAACCATGCAAGGCTGATTAGTAGTCACCATAGAAACAGATTAATAAACACTAATTTTTCTTTGAAGATTGTGAAAGATTAAATTTTATGAGATCTGCAAGAAGTGAAAAATAAGGACATAGTGTTAGGGACACCTACATATGTGCCCATACTATTTATTCTTCTGAGTAGAATTTACTCATCTGTGGAAATTGTCTTATTTGACAATTGACAATTCTTTCATGTCCAATTCTCCCGTAGCGAGATCCTTAGGAAAAGTATCTGATTACCGAGTGTTGATACCCGACTGGATGTATTGACATTCTTATCATTTCTTATGATTTGATTTCATTTGAATGACTTGGGTAACGATCCGAGGAGCTTTCGAATGCGTACTCGAATTATGAAAACATGGGATATATTCATATTCGTTAAATTTTTTCGTCTGTATCTGATTTGAAATTCTCTCGCATAGATTATGCGTTGACCTTACTCTTTTGATGAAAGTTGTGTCTCCATATATCCTTGAGTTTGCGAAGGATTAATAGTTATTATTAGTCTTTTGAGAAATTCACATCTTATCGACGGCAATAAAACTGGAAGGTTGATAGTGCCAGTAGAATGGATTGATTGATTATGACATGACGACATTGTCTTAATTGGTGGGAACTCGAGTAGAATTCCCCTAAATGATAAGATGTTGATTATCAAAAGTGATCTAAATAATTCTTGATGGATGACCATATCCTGTATTTAGACTTGAAATTTTACCGTGAATGGTTATGAATTAGTCATAGATATTATAAACTAGAAAGAACCTAATATGAAATTATTTAAAATGTTTTTGTTATCTGAAATTTTAGGAGGTATTTGCTAGTGAATTACCTAGAATTTCGCCATTAAGGCAAGTTGAAATTGGTATTGATTATATTCCCGATGCTTCACTTGTGGCTTGTGCACTGTACATCAACACCATCTGAATTAAAGGAATTACCGTACAACTGTGAGAGTTGTCGGAGATAGATTTTATTCTACCAAGCTCGTCATCATGAAGGGCTATGGTGTTATCATTCCTTATGTTTGTTGATTACTGTGAACTGAGTAAATTGACAATCGAAAACGATATCCATAACTCGAAATGGAAGATTTGTTCGATCATTTACAAGGTTCTAGCGTATGTTTTAAAGATTTGATCCATGGCATGGTTATCATCAACTTTGCGTCCGCAAAGAAGATTATGTATTTCAATCACTACATCCGGTACTTGTAATGAACATTATGAGTTTCATGTGATGTCGTTTGGATTGACTAATACACATGTAGCATTCATAAATTTGGTGAATCACGTGTGTAGGCTGTAATTTGGTAAATGTATGCTTGTGATCATTAAGGAATTTGTTTGTTTATAAGAATAAGAATGAGTTAATAATTATTTATAGATTGCCCTGAATTGGCCGAACGATAAAAACCTGTACTTTGAATATTTAACATATGACTTAAGACTTAATACTTTACATGATTTAACCATGTGATTAATAGATAATGGAATATAAATTGACTCTTCAAAATTTAGAAGTTATTTAAGAGTTTGAGTTATACTAAAAAGAAAGTGCAAATATATTTGGACAAATGTTTTAACAAAGGATTTTAAGAGATTATTCCATTATACACAAACCATTTAACTAAACTTCTGTTTAGGGGTAAATGTTTGTGTATACCTCAAGATAACCTAAGAGGGATTGAGGAAACCATTTAAACCATGACTTGAAATCTGAAACGATAATTTTATTTTTCAAACTAAGAAAACTTTGACCAAGGTATAAACAAAGGTTTTTCAAACATTTACGAATCTTATTAAATATTTTCGATAAATCAACAAAAATCTTGTTAATTAAATTTAAATTTTTTTTTGAACATCTTCATATAATTGGATGGAGTAAGAAATTTAAAATCTTTACATTTACGTTTCATAAAAATTTCATATTCATTATTTAATTAGTTGTAATAATTATCGACGCTTTAAAACGTCGGATTAAGTAAAACTGATAAAAATGATAGTTGAGACGAAACTGAAACTTAGAAAATATGAAGAAAGGTGAACGTAATTACTGACGCATAATATAGAAAGAATAAAGACCAATTAGGATTAGGACATGTTCCTTAATAATGAAGGTGCAAAATAAATTGCCGAATAATTTAAAATAAACAATGTTTGTAAAAAGGATAATATAGATAATAAAAAGAGTTCGCGTCTAATGTGAACCATTAGAATTGAGAAGCCGATAGCGTTAAATATTTTAAAGGCCACTTATGGTTGTATAAATATGGAGATTTTGAGAAATAGTTATGTTGGAATTTGTAAGTATAAGTATTCTATTTATGTCATTTATGACTAGAAGTATCTTTGTCTAAAGAAGTTGTACTAATGACAACTTATGAAGGCAGACATCGCCTCATACATTAGTAAACGTTTAGCTATTGCAAAGGTCATCATCTGAATTTGATTCGATTTGGGTCATCGTCGACAGACTGACCAAATCTGCTAATATCATTCCCGTTAATGATAAATGCAAAAAGAGTTATGTAAACATAGTGTGCTTGTATCAAACATCTTTATCAAGATCCTCGCTTCGCATCGAATTTCTAGAGATTTGCTCAGAAATCATTGAGAACGAACCTTGATGAGAGTACTATGTACCACCCCAAATCGAAGGGACGAGGTAAAGTAACGATACAAAGTAATATAAGTGCTGTTTTATGTTTGAATGAATGACCTTTAGTAATAAACCGTATAATCGCTTCACTTAGGAAAGATTATCATTGATAATTATCGTATTAGGATCGAGACCGAATCTTGTTAGGATCTAAATATTAGAGCATCTGTAAGCAGGATTTGAGATGAAGACACCCGACATACACCCATTGTGAGTTGGACATGTCTTTTAGGTTTAAGGTTTCCTATGATGCCGAACCTAACCTCACAAAATACTCGACCCGTGAGACCTGAATTAATTGTTGAAATTGGGATATGATTATTGACAGCCGGTAGTGGGCAAGAGGTTATGTGAATGTGAAATGTAGATCTTGAAGTGCCAAATGGGTAGCGAAGTTATGCCACAATTTTTAACCTTGGAAAAATGAATTCATGATCTGACAAATCATGGGAATTAAGTCCCCGTTGTATGGGACCATTGAGATGATGTAAAAGATTGGTTTGAAAGGCATATAAGCTGGATTTACCCTAGGACTTCAAGAGCTGCGTGAATTAGGTATCGTATATCGAACTTGATAAAATGCCTATCAAGTGAAAATCTGACTATTCCTTAGTAAAGCTTAGATCGGCGAAAAGTTGCATTCATCAAAAACCCGTGAACATCATGGATAGAGAAAGTAAGTCAACATTAAGCCTGATCTTATTCCCGTAGTTATGTTTGATGAAACTCGCGTACTGTAATGAATTGCACTTGTGAGAAAAGACCGAATGTGGAGGAAATACCCACATGGCTTTAACTCTATAAGAAGCGAGTAGTAAGATTATCTTTGAGGACAAAGATCCTGTTTAGGGGTAAATGCTGTGATAATCCGTCAATTTACGATTGATACTTTATTCTCAATATTCATTTAAAAACATTATTTTAATGTTATAATATGAACTCACATATTTTTGGGACAAAATTTGGATTTACGTCTTGGGGTAGCACCGACTACGTCTAAACCGGAGGATTCAACGTTACGTGCTTACGTTTACATACACCGTCTTTGGTGACAGTCCGACATTTCAGAAAATAAATTTATCTGTGAATATTATTTTGGAGTTTTAAATTTGTGTTAGTTCATAAACTCACAAATTTACGAGAAGAGATTAGGACTTACGATTTTATTTTAACGTCCTTTACGACTAAACCGGAAACCTTAGGATTACGTATTTACGTTTTCGAACTCCGTTTTTTATGAGACAATTTTTATTGGATTCGTTTTGTGACGTTGATTCATAATTTATAAAAACGTTTTTCGTAGAACGACCTGCGGGCACGCAAATCGAGGAAACTAGAATCGAGGAATACCCGTAAATTAGTGGGATGAGACAAAACAAGTTTTGCCCCACCCCACTAACATGGGATGGCCAAAACATTGACTCAACACCATGAGGTGTCAAGTGTGTAAGCTTACTAGCTACACTTGTTAGCCTAAGCTTAACAAGTAAGCTATCCAACAAACAAAACCATCTTTCACTAACCATTTCTTCACTTGTACATGCAAAACCACTAAACCACCCTTCCTCTCTCTATCATTTCGTCCCACAATCCTCAAAAACTACCCTCATTTGATCTATTTTAACCATAAATTCATGTGTTATTCATACACATGATTATGCTCCTTTGAAGTCTTGAAGATTGGAGGTGATTTTAACATCCAAGGAGGAGATTTATTGGTGTCTTAGGGCTGATTTCTCAAAGAGTCTACAAATACTTAATGATCCTAGAAGTGGTGTTGATATCTCATAAGATTGGTTACCCAAAACCAAGTCTTGTTCATCATCAATCCCATCTTTTCATCAACTTGGTGGTATAAAGATTGTCCTCCTCATCTTCTTGTTATTTTTGATTATGTGATCTTGTATTTCTTTTACTTATGTATATGTATATGATGATGAATGATGATTAAAAATATTGTGTGGGGATTTGGTGTTGATAAACATGCTTAAAAAGATGAAAGATTATAAGAAACAAGGCTAAAATCTTGTTTAAATTTGTTGGCTGTATAAAACAGTAAAGAAACATATGGTAAACTGATAAAATGACTTGAATAGATTGATATACAGTAAGCTATGGGTCTTGTATACATGTTAGAGTTGGCCATGCAATGGAATCATTGTAATGAGTGAGATATGATCAAAACAAGTTTAAGGTACAAATCTGAGTTTACTGTATTGTACGATTTTTAGAAAATACTTGGAGGATGATTGAACAGTATCTATAGAAGAGTTAAATGGAGCAAAGATCATGTAGTTTATGTGATAAAAATTTGAGCTTCTATCTCCATATAGAACTCTAGATATGGCAGTTTTGGTGAAGATGAAGATAAAAATCAGATTTTGAGAATTAATGTTTATTATTATTATATAAGCACTCAAAATTATATTGTATAAAATGTAAAATAAAAACCCACTAACTTATGGATTTTATTTATATAAATATTTAAAAGGTTAAATAAGTGTATAAATTATAAAAATGGTAGTGGAATAATACTTATAAGTAATAAAAACTATAAAACATGATTTTTACCACTTTTTCGGCTAATGTCGTAAAATTAACGTTTTTGTTAAATAAAACTTAGATGGTTGGACCCGTCTAATGTAAACTTTATAAAACTCATATACTGATATATAAACATGTATAACAAGTAAAAACCGATAAAACCCGAACTATAGGACATACGGACATTAACGAGCTAAGTAAACATATTGGATTAATAATTGGACTAAATAAGTTAAACCCTTATAAAAAGAAATTATTGGACTTAACCCATTTGGGCCCAACTTGAAAGTTTAAATACTGATAATATAAGTATGAAATATATTAATACAAGTTAATAAACTTATAATAGGCTTGTTGGACCTAAAACACGTAATTGGGTAAAACTAGAAAACTAGTATAAAAGTTATCGACACGTAACACAAAAATGAGTAAATGAGAATATGTAAACCCACTTGATCATCATATATATAAAATCATCATATGTATACATAATTGTTATTTTTATAAAGTCATTGGACATGAGTCTAAGACGAGTATTATTTGTCTAGGTTTCCGTGATTGAAGCACGTACCGTACGTCCGAATTGCCGATAACCCGCCTTCCCACATCAACGTGAGTTCATAGCCTCGCACTCTTTTAAATGTTTTTATGAAATGTTTTATAAACCCGCGAGGGAGATAACATGTTAGTTTTTATAAAATAGGACACCATTTGTCTCGATTGTTTTTTATTGATTTGGACCCGAATGATTGTATGACCCGATTGTATGACCCGATAAATGATTAAAGGACCCGATAGATGAAATTAAATGGATTATTAAAGTTAGGTTATGTCACTAAAAGTCCCATTAGCATGAATTGTGAACTACCGGGATTTGGTAGACGCTTATGCATTTAATAGTACTATTTGGGGACGATCACCCCAGTTCGCGCCTTGACGGTTGATCCCCGTCGTGCCACATTGATTGGTAAGCGAATTTATGTATGAGAAGATTTCCATAGCGTGACCTTTGTGACGACACGCTACTTTAGATGGGAAAATTGAGTATCCGGTTAGCTACCCGTTGTTGGTTTAGTAAGGTAACAATGTCATGCGGCTTATAATAATCCAAACTAACGAAATACTACTAGACGCTCCGAATTACGATGTATTGCCTGACTAGCAATACAGGGTCATACTATTGATAATATGTTTGTGTTTTGGTTTGCATAACCATATTCATATAACGGTTTTTATTTTTATACAACGTCATAAGACGTATTGTATGATGTTTTTACGACATTGGCTCGTATAATGATTTTTAAGGCAAATGCCTATATTATGATTTTGATGAAGATTTGTATAAAATGACTTTGGCTATTTTATGGCCTATTAAAATTATTTGTACAAAATGATTTTCAGTAATAAATTTTATACTGATATTATATTGATGGATTTTATTAAACTCTATGAATTCACTTGGCATTATCGCTGACCTTTTATTTTAACATGTCTTATCTCAGGTACTTGAAGGTAATTCTCGGGAAGATGATAAGAATTCATGGCCCGCACTTAAACAATATTTTCCATTCAAATACTTTGTAAAATTTTGTATGAAATAATAAGACTTGGGACCGATGTATCTTTGATGTTTATGAATGGAAATGATTTATTATTAAACGTCGCGATTTTTATTCGTTGTCTATGATGTGAGTAATGTGCTATCCCGTAACACCAACTAGTCTTCCGCTGAACTGAGTTGTATAAATTTGGGGGTGTTACACGGATCGTTGTATATCAAAGTCCAAAATAAAGATTCGAGAAAAATGAAGAAGTCGTGGTCCATATATGAAGAATCTCTCAAAATTTCAAGTGAAGAAATTCCTATTATGAAGAGAAGACCATTATTTCATGAACGTCTCTCAAGGTTTGAAGTATGAAGTCGCCGCCAAATATCGGTCCGAGAAAGGTCTCAAATCGCGAAGCGAGTTATGCCAAGATATGAACTTTTTGAGGTCCCGAGAAGCAGTTTTAAAAGATTTTTTCCTTTAGCTAACTATTGATTAAATCGTCCCACTTTATTTTCAGCCTTAATAACTATCAAAATAAGTCAACAATGCATCCTCGTGATCATTTAACACAATAATAAAATATAAGAGATACACCTAGGAATAAGGGAGTCTAAGTGAATAATTGGCCCACATGAGTTCGTGTTAGTTTGCTAACTTATAATAACAATGATCTCGTTTTTAAGCTTGGTTTTGAGAAAGAGAAAACTTGAGGATGATGATCATTCATGGCATTTCCAAAACCCTAAGGTATGATTTTTATTTCTTTACTTATTTTGTTATTTTCTATCTCTTTATAAAGGCAATTGTGGATTGATTATGATGAAAAGTGTAAACATGCTTTGTAACTAATGCATTGCATGAGGACATTGCAATGGTCAAGTGTAGGGGATTTGATAGGTGTGTAAACACCCATCCTTTTTACCACTTAACTACAATAATAACCGAGCCAAAACGTGTATTTTATGTCGTAAATGTCGGAATTATGCGTGGTTTGTGTTTTTGTTGTGATTTAGGACGAAAATGTGAAAAGGGGAGAAAACACGGGCATTCATGGGCTTTTATCGAAGAAAAAGACAAGAGACGAAGTCAAGAAATCAAGAGTGTAAAAAGAACGGAAGTCCAAGACCAATTCTGAAGATTTATCAAAGAAAAAGTCAAAAGACGGAAGTTTACTAAAAGCCGAAGAACTCAAGTCTAATTTATTGAAGAATTACAAGACGAGTTTAAAGAAATCCCGAGACAAAGTCATTAAAGTCAAAGATTAAGAAGACAAGGACTTACTCATGCAATTAAAGAAAGAAGAAAGAGGGAAGGAAGCTTCCTAAGCACCTCCCTAATCTCCTATAAATAGGATTCATTTTCATTTCATTAGTTTTTGTTGGCTAAGTGTGACAATTAGTCTTCCACCATTTACATTACTTGTCATTTAATTACATGTCTTTTAATTAATTGTCTTGCACCTTAAATACATTTAATTTCAAGTAAGTTTCCTTTTAACTATTGTCAATCTTCTATCTTCCTTTCTTGTTTGATCTTAATCTTTATGCTTTATTGTTCATGTTCATGTTATTGAGTTTTTATTAAATTGATTAAAGTGGGTTTTGATTATTTTGGTTATATTTGTTAGTTTGATTGTTTTGGATTGTTTGTTTATGATTAGTAGATGTTTATTGATTAGTTTGATTTAATCTTTTGGTTTATTTCATTAGTTTTTGTTTAGATTCGTGTTTTGTTTGTTCTTCCTTGTTCTTCGCTTTGTTACTGTTATTCTCAGGTACATTCCGGATCAAAGCCCAAATATTCTGAGTGAAGGAATTGTGTTGTGATTGTTCCGAACCAAGCTGACATTCCAAGTGAAGTGTTTAGTCCGAATCAAAGGACCTTCATTCGGAACATCCAAGTTATTCCGAACGAAGGAGTTTATTTTGATTTGTTCCGGATCAGTGAAGTTCCGAACCAAGAGAATATTCCGGATCAGGGGAGTTCATTCGGAACATCTATATTCCGAATCAGGGACCTTCATTTGGAACATTCCGGATCAACAACATTCCGGATCAACAGAATATTCTGAACCAGTCAAAGTTCCGAATCAAAGTTCCGAATCAGCAAAGTTCCGAATCAAAGTTCCGAATCAAGCAAAGTTCCGAATCAAAGTTCCGAACCAAGCAAAAGTTCTGAATCAAAGTTTTGTTCATCCAGAATATTCAATATTCCGGATCAAGGGGTATTCATTCAGAATATATTCCGAATCAAGGTTTTTGGTAAATATTCCGAGTAAAGAAGAACATTCCGAACGAAGGTGACATTCCGGATGAATGTTTATTCCGAATGAGGGTATTATTCCGAATGAGCTGTTTTCAGGTTCTTTTTAGTTTCTGTTTATAATTTTTATTTTTTATTTTTAAGCTTTACTTTTCCCGCCTTTTTACTTAGTCGCACTTTAAGATTACTTGCCTTAGATTTTTTTAATCCTTGCCTTATTTTAAGTTTTAGTTACGTTTTAAGTTTGCCTTTAGGATAGTTTTAAGTTTGCGTTATTTACATTAATTTCCCTTTAATTTCTCGTCACGCTTTTAATTTCTCGTCTTTTATTTTAAATTAGAGTTAGATTTAAATTAACGTCATTTTCATTTACGTCTTGCACATTTATTTTAAAACAACCAAAAATATTCTTTTTCACCAAAAACAATTGAGTCGCATTTTGAACCGGAAATCAATTCGAGAAGATACCGAAACGAACTTTCATTGTTTAAATAGGAATGCAAAAACTTTACATTACCACTTTTAGGATCACCAAGAATATGTAGACTCCTTGAGAAATCAGCCCTTGATATTCATGAAATCTCCTTTCTAGTTGTTAAGATCACCTCAAATCATCAAGTCTTCAAAGGGTTATCATCTTATGCAAGTTAAACATAAGATTCATGGTAGAAATTTTTGATGAATGGTGGTGGTGGTGATGAAGTATGGACGGCAACAAGAGAAGGGAGAGAGAGATTTTGGAGTGGTTTGCATGTTAGAAATGAGAGAAATAGTTTAGGCTAGCGGTTTTGTGTTAGCTTAAGTTGTTTGTAAAGCTTATGGGACAAGTGTCCCAACTTGGCTAATAATGTGACACCAAAGGTGTTGGTAGCTTGTCTTGGCCGCCACATGTATGGGGGAAGGCAAGTGTAAACTTGTCTCATCCCCATTAATTTACGGGTACTCCTCGATTCTAGTTTCCTCGATTTACGTGCCCTCGGGTCGTTTTATGAAAAATATTTTTATAACTTATGAATCAACGGCACAAAACAAATCTAATAAAAATTGTCTCATCAAAAACGGAGCACAAAAGCGTAAATACCTAAACCTAGGGTTTCCGTTTTAATCGTAAAAGACGTTAAATTATGCGCGTAAGTCCTAATTTCTTCTCGTAAATTTGTGAGTTAATGAACCAATATAATATTCAAGGATAAATTTATTTCTTGAAATGTCGGACTGTCACAAAAACGGTGTATGTAAACATAAGCACGTAACGTAGAATTCTCTGGTTTAGACGTAGTCGATGCTACTTTAAGACGTAGACCCTTATTTCTTCCCAAAAATGAGTGAGTTCATAATATAACATTAAAATAATGTTTTTAAATAATACTTGAGAATAAAATATCGACCATAAATTGATGGATTGTCACAGCAGTTACCCCTAAAGAGGATCTTTGTCCTCAAAGATTGATTTATCTTACTACTCGCTTCTTATAGAGTCAAAGACATGTGGGCATTTCCTTCACATTCGGTCTTTTCTCACAAGTGTAATTCATTACAACAGGAGAGTTTCATCAAAATCACTACGGGAATACGATCAGGCTTAAGTTGACTTACTTTCTCTATCCATGATGTTCACGGGTTTTTTATGAATGTAACTTTTCACCGATCCAAACTTCAGTAAGAAACTATCAGATTTTTACTTGATAGACATTTTATCACGTTCGATATACGAAGCATAATTCACGCAGCCCTTGAAGTCCTAGGGTAGATCCAGCTTATATGCCTTTCAAACCAACTTTTTACATTATCTCAATGGTCCCATACAACGGGGACTTGTTTCCCATGATCTTTTAGATCATCAATTCCCTTTTCCATGGTGAAATTTTTTGACATAACTTCGCTACCCATCCTGCACTTCAAGATCCACATTTCATATTCACATAACCTCCTGCCCACTATTGGTAGTCAATACTTAGATCCTAATTTCAACAATCATTTTAGGTCTCGCGGGTCGGGTATTTTGTAAGGGTAGGTTTGTCATCATAGGCAACCTTAAACCTAAATGACATGTCCAACTCACAATGGGTTTATGTCGGGTATCTCCATCCCAACTCCCACCTACAGGTGTTCTTATATTTAGATCCTCACAAGATTCGATCTCGATCCTAATACGATAATTATAAATGACAATCTCTCCGAAGGAAAAGGATTATCCCGTTCATTACCAAAGGTCAATTATTCAAACATAAAAAAAGACTTATAGTGTTTGTATCGTTACTTTACCTCATCCCTTTGATTGGGGTGGTAAACAGTACTCTCATCAAGATTCGTTCCCAATCAATTATGAGCAAATCTCTAGAAATTCGATGCGAAGCGAGGATCTTGATAGAGATGATCGATACAAGCACACCATGCTTACACAATTTCGTTAAATACAAAAGAGTCAATTTCTTCATCGAGAATCTATCATTAACGGGAATGATGTTAGTAGATTTGGTCAGTCTGTCGACGATGACCCAAATCGAATCAAATCTAGATGATGACCTTGGAAGATTTATGATAAGAATCAATGGTGATTCTATCCCACGTCCAAATAGGAATTAATATATTGTAGAAGCAATCCTTATGGATTTTGGTGCTCAGCCTCGACCTTCGCACAAGTTAGACATTTACCAACGTATGTTGCGATGTCTGCTTTCATATTTAGCCATCAGTACAACTTCTTCAAATAAGATACATTTAATCAGAAATGGCATGAATAGGATACTTAATCTTATGAGATTCCAATATGACTAAATCTCAAAATTCTCCATATTTAAGAAACCACAAGCGGCCTTTTAAACATTTAATGCCATCGGCTCTCATTTCTAATGGTTCACATTAGCTGCGAACCCCTTTTATTATCTATATTATCCTTTTTACAAGCATCAGGTATTTCTAAATTGTTCGGGCAAATCATTTTGCACAGTCATTACTAAGGAACACATCCTAATTGATTCTTCTTTCGTTCAACATAATGTGTCAACAACTACATTCATCTTCCCTGAGGAAATAATTATCATAACCACAATTCACTCAGAAATTCTTTCTTCATATTTTCTAAGTTTTAGTTTCGTCTCAACTATTA
Organism: Glebionis coronaria; assembly: GCA_025667525.1. NCBI lineage: Eukaryota > Viridiplantae > Streptophyta > Magnoliopsida > Asterales > Asteraceae > Glebionis > Glebionis coronaria. The sequence continues at coordinate 601,261,801 of CM046875.1, read as the reverse complement.
TCTTTATTAGTTTTGCTCAATCCGACGTTTAAACCGTCGATAAATATTACTAGTAATTAAATAATAAATATTTAATTTTATGAAATGTAAACGTAATTTTTTTTTTAATTTCTCAGTTCGTCCAATTATAGAAAAATGTTCAAAATAAATTTGAATTTAATTAACACGATTTTTGTTGATTTATCGAAAAATAATTAATAAGATCCGTAATTGTTCGAAAAATCTTTGTTTATACTTTGGTAAAAATTTTCTTAGTTGAAAAGGAAAAATTGTCGTTCCAAATCCCAAATCATGGTTTAAATGGTTTCCTCAATCCCTCTTAGGTTGTCTTGAGGTATATACAAACATCTACTTCTAAGGGAGTTAAATGACCTAGGTATAAGGGAATGATTCCTTAAAAAAATCCTTTGATAAAATATTTGTCAAAACATTTTTGTACTTCCTTTTTAGTATATACCAAAGCCTTAATGGCTCCGTTCTTTGAAGAGTCAATATAGATTCCATTATCTATTAATCACACTGTCAAATAATGTAAAGGATTAAGCCTTAAATCATACGTTAAATACTCAAGATACAGGTTTTCATTGCTCGGCTAACTCAGGGCAGTTTATAAATGATTATTAACTCTTTCTTATTCTTAGAAACAAAGAGATGGTCCTTAATGATCACAAGCATGAACTTATTAAAATACAACTTACACACGTGATTCATCAAATTCGTGAATGCTACATGTGCATTGGTCAATCCAAACGACATCACGTGAAACTCATAATGTTCATTACAAGTTCTTGATGTGGTGATTGGAATAGATAATCTTTTTCGCGGACGCGAAGTTGATGATAACCATGCCGTGGATCAAATTCTTGAATATACGCTAGAACCTTGTAAATGATCGAACAAATCTTCCATCTTGGGATATGGATATAAATTTTGATCGTCAATTTATTCAGTTCACGGTAATCCATAAATACAAGGAATGATAACACCATAGCTCTTCATGATGACAATTTCGGTAGAATAAAAGCTTTTTCCGTCAACTCTCTCAGTTGCACGGTAATTCTTTTGATTCAGATGGTGCTGATGTATAGTGTACATGCCACAGGTGCAACACCAGGAATATAATAAATTCCAAATTCAACTTGCCTTATTGGCGGAAGTCTAGGTAATTTACCAGCAAATACCTCCGAAAGTTTCAGATAGCAGAAACATCTTTTAATAAATGTACTTTAGGTTCTTTCTAAATTACATGATCTATGACTAAATCATAACTATTCACGATATAATTTCAAGCCTAAAAGCAGGATATGGTCACCCATCGGGAATTATTTAGATCACCTTTGATAATCAACATCTTATCGTTTAGGGGAATTCTACTTGAGTTCCCATCAATTAAGACAATGACATTATGTCATAATCAATAATTCCATTCTACTGGCACTAGCAACTTTCCAGTTTTATTATCGTCGAAAAGATGTGAACTTCTCAAAAGACTAATAATAACTCATAACCCTTCACAAAGTCAAGGATATCTGGAGACATAACTACCATTTAAAGAGTAAGGTCAACGCATAATCTACGCGAGAGAATGTCAAATCAGATAGAGACAAAAACATTAACGAACATGGATATATCCCATGTTTTCATGATTTGAGTATGCATTCGGAAGCACCTCAGATCATTACCCACGTTGCTCAAAGGCAGTCTATTTAAAAGACAATATAAGAAAATCGAAACTCCAAGCCGGATATCAATAACCGATAATTGAATAAGTTTCTAAAGAATCTCACCATGAGAGAATTGGACAAGAAGGGGATAACAATTGTCAATTAAGACAATATCCACAGATGAGTAATTTCGATTCAGAAAAATAAATGGTATGGGCACATATGTAGGTGTCTCTAACAATATGTCCCTATTTTTACACTTCTTGCAGATCTCATAAAATTTAGTCTTTCATACAAGGAAAATGTAATGTTTATTAACAATTTCATGGTGACTACTAATCAGCCTTGCATGGTCCCTTCCAAATTGTACGTAGGCGCGCAACTATATACAATTTTAGGATTAACGATGCAGTACTCAGTTCGTCAAAACTTTGTCATCATGTTTAAAATAAAAATATTTTCATGCTTAATTCTGGAATAAGAATCAAAATGAATTTACAAAAATGTTATTTGTTATGGAAACAATTAAGTTTTCCAAGGTGTTTCATAAACAACTTGATTTCAATAATGATTATTTATAAGTTTCACTTCGAATAATCCATATGATGATGAAAATTCAATTTTTCTAAAGGGATGTTGTTTTAACTTATAAAAATAATGAGTGATTTACAAAAGAGTGATGAAAAGTTGTTCACCAAGAACTAACTACAATATCATAGGAAACGAGCTTAGCCAAATAATCTGTGACAATCCGTCAATTTATGGTTGATATTTTATTCTCAAAAATTATTTAAAAACATTATTTTAATGTTATATTATGAACTCACTTATTTCTGGGAAGAAATTTGAATTTACGTCTTGAAGTAGCATCGACTACATCTAAATCGGAGGATTCTACGTTACGTGCTTACGTTTAGATACACCGTCTTTGGTGACAGTCCGACATTTCAGAAAATAAATTTGTCCGTGAATATTATTTTGAGATTTTAAATTTGTGATGGTTCATAAACTCACAAATTTACGAGAAGATATTAGGACTTACGATTATAATTTAACGTCCTTTACGATTAAACCGGAAACCTTAGGATTATGTATTTACGTTTTTTTAACTCCGTTTTTGATGAGACAATTTTTATTAGATTTGTTTTGTGCCGTTGATTCATAATTTATAAAAACGTTTTTCGTAAAATGACCCGAGGGCACGCAAATCGAGGAAACTAGAATCGAGGAATACCCGTAAATTAGCGGGATGGGACAAAACAAGTTTATCCCACCCCACTAACATATGGGATGGCAAAGGATGCAACACCTCATCCCATGAGGTGTCAAGCTTAACCAACAAGTCTTAACACTTGTAACTAGCTTCACATGTAAGCTAAGCTTACAACTACTCCACCTCAAAACTACACACACAAAACCACTTCTCCAAAACTCATGCATGGAAACCACTCTCTCCTTCTCTCCCTAATTACGTCCACTCTCTCTCTCTAAAATTCCATTTTGATCAAATTTTGATCATTTCTAGCCATAAACTATGTGTTATCTACACATATAATGAAGAAACCTTGAAGCCCTTTTGAAACCATATTGATTGGTGGTGATTATAACATCCAAGGAGGATTTTCCATGGAGTCTTGGGGCTGATTTTCCAAAAGGTGTTCATGAAGAATGGTGGTCTTAAAGATGGTCTTGGTTGTTCACAAGTTTCTCCATCCAAATCCATGTTTTGATAACAACCTACATCATCATGGTGGTATAAAGATTGTTCTCCTCATCCTCTTGTTATTTTTGATTCTTTTATTTCTTTTACTTATGTATATGTATATGATGATGAATGATGATTAAAAATATTGTGTGGGGATTTGGTGTTGATAAACATGCTTAAAAAGATGAAAAACTATAAGAAACAAGGCTAAAATCTTGTTTAAATTGTTGGATGTATAAAACAGTAAAGAATCATATGATGAACTGATAAAAATGGCATAGATTAATGGATATACAGTAAGTAATATGTCTTGTACACATGTGAGAGTTGGCCATGCAATGGAATCATTAGGATGAGTGAGATATGATCAAAACAAGTTTAGAGTACAAATCTGAGTTCACTGTTTTGGACGATTTTTAGAAAATACTTAGCGGCTGATTCAACAGTAGCTATTGAAGAGTTAAATGGAGCACATATCATGTAGTTTATGTGATAAAAAACTTGAGCTTCTATCTCCATATATAACTCTAGATATGGTTGTTTTGGTGAACATGAAAGTAAAAATCAGATTTTGGGAAATTAAAGTATAATAGTATTATATAAGCACTCAAATAAAAATAGTATAAAATGTGAATTAAAACCCACTGACTTATATAATACATTTATATAAATATGTATAAGGATAAATAAATGGACATTTTATAAAAATGGTAGTTTGATAAGTTTTATAAGTTATAAAACTATAAACATGATTTTTACGACTTTTTCGGCTATTAGCGGAAAATTAACGTTTTTGTTAAATAAAACTTAGACGGTTGGACCCGTCTAATGTAAACTTTTATAAACTCATATACTGATATATAAACATATATAACAAGTAAAAACCGATAAAACCCGAGCTATATAATATACAGACATTAACGGGCTAAGTTAACGTTATTGGACTAATAATACAACAAAATGGGCTAAAACACTTATAAACTTATTGGGCTTAACCCATTTGGGCCCAACTTGTAAAGTGTAAATACTGATAATAAAAGTATAAAATAGATTAATACAAGTTGAAGAACTTATAATAAGCTTGTTGGACTTAAAACATGTAAATAGGTAAAACTAGTAAACTAGTATAAAAGTTATCAACACATAACACTAAAATGAGTAAATGAGAATATGTAAACCCACTCGATCATCATATATATATATATAATCATCATATGTATACATAATTGTTATTTTTATACAGTCATTGGACAAGAGTCTAAGACGAGTATTATTTGTCTAGGTTTCCGTGATTGAAGAACGTGTCGTACGTCCGAATTGCCGATAACCCGCCTTCCCACATCAACGTGAGTTCATAGCCTCGCACTCTTTTAAATGTTTTTATAAATGTTTTATAAACCCGCGAGGGAGATAACACGTTAGTTTTTATAAAATAGGACACCATTTGTCCCGATTGTTTGTTTATTGATTTGGACACGGATGATTGTATGACCCTATGAATGATTAAATGACCCGACAGATGAAATAAAATGGATTATTAAAGTTAGGTTATGTCACTAAAAGTCCCATTAGCATGAATTGTTAACTACCGGGATTTGGTAGACGCTTCTGCATATAACAGTACTATTTGGGGACGATCACCCCAGTTCGCGCCTTGACGGTTGATCCCCGTCGTGCCACATTGATTGGTAAGCGAATTTATGTATGAGAAGATTTACATAGCGTGACCTTTGTGACGACACGCTAATTTAGATGTGCAAATGAGTTTCGGGCTAGCTACCCGTTGTTTGTTGTAGTAAGGTAACAATGTCATGCGGCTTATAATAATCCAATTAACGAAATACGGCTATATGCACCGAATTACGATATATTGCCTGACTAGCAATATGGGGTCTTACTATTGATATTATGTTCGTATTTTGGTTTTTCATAACCTTATTCATATAACGGTTTTTATTTAACTTTATACAATGTCATAAGACGTATTGTATGATATTTTTACGACATTGGTTCGTGTAATAGTTTTGAAGGCGAAAGCCTATATTATGATTTTGATAAGGATTTGTATAAAATGACTTTGGCTATTTTATGTCCTATTACAATGATTTGTACAAAATGATTTTCGGTAATAATTTTATACCGATGTTATATTGATGGATTTTATTAAACTCTATGAATTCACTTGGCGTTATCGCTGACCTTTTCTTTTAACATGTTTTTATCTCAGGTACTTGAAGGAAATTCTCGGGAAGACGACAAGAATTCATGGCCCGCACTTAAACAATAATTTCTATTCAAATACTTTGTAAAACTTTTTATGAAATAATATGACTTGGGACCTATGTAACTTTGATATTTATGAATGGAAATGCTTTATTATCAAACGACGCGATTTTTAAGCGTTGTTTATAATGTGAGTAATGTGCTATCCCGTAACTCCAATGAGTCTTCCGCTGTATTGAATTGAGTAAATTTGGGGGTGTTATAGTTTGGTACCAGAGCTCTCGTTATAGAGAATGAAAGATTTTTAAAACCAAGTTTTGAATAAAACATTTCAAAATCTTTTAACTAAAAACATTTTTCTAAAAATGTCTAAAAATCTTTTGACTATAACGGTGCCGAAGAATTCCCGAGTTACCGACAAGGCCAGACTGAGAAGTGTTATTTTAATATATATATAACTTAGATTATATATATATATATATATATATATATATATATATATTATATATATATATATATATATATATATATATATATATATATATATATATATATATATATATATATATATATATATATGATGTAATTTCATTACATGATTGTTTGATGATTATTTTGATATTTATACGAGGTATTTATACGACGTAGATTGTCACAAGGAACCCTAAATCCCCTAGTAAATTAATCGAAGCTATTCTCGTAGGAATTCTAGCTATCCTAGATCTAAACCAAGTTGTGAATATTTATGATCCCAACAAATGGTTGATATTCGTAGGAATATTGTTGTTAGTTGATTGTGATACTGAAAAAGAATTGGCGAGATTAAATATGATATCGATGTCATGACGATCTTTCCTTATAGAGTGGAGTTTGACAAAATGTTACCACCTGGAAAGGTGTCATCTGATTCGTTGTCACCCAATTATTAAATTGAAATCGAAAGGGTGAATGTTGCACTTGAGGCTGTCAATGGAACCATTACCCAAAAGCCTCATGCCACTAGTACCTTCCGAGAAGTCTAATTGAATGTATGAGTCATTTAATACTAGTGACTCATTTGATAATTGTTGTTGTAAGAGATATAGGATTGGAAATTAAGTGTTGATTCATATCGATCTTTTATTGCCCTTTTAAGGTTTAATAATAAGATTGAAAGTATTGGAAAATGAGGAAGGATATCGAATTGAGTATAAAATTGGTTGAAACTTGAATAAAGTAAAATTTAACTTGTATGGAATATAAAATTGTTAAGATAAAGTCGTTAAGTTCTGTGATTGACTTATAAGGTTTTAATTGATTGTTGATTCGTGTTAAGTGTTGTTCCTAGGCCATTGTCCAATACTAAGGATGCCCAGTGTCCAATAAATAAATTGAAGAAATCTTCTTCTGAATTGGGACCGATAGATCTTCCGGGACATGTGGAACACCTAATGACTCTTGTAGATTAGTATTCATTGGGGTATCTTTTAAAAATAATCCCTAACTTAACTGAGACATCAGTTGGTAGGATGAGTTCTTTGAATTGTATGACATAGTGACAAATAATGTGTTACGGTACAATTTTGACTTGTTTGTGATTAATGAAAAGACTGCCATTGATTGCTAAATTCTACATGTATCAATGGTATCTATCTTTTATTGCTTCATCCTAATGTTCGCATTAAGTGATGCAACCATTTAACAAGTACTCATCTTGATTTGAGTTACGTTGTGAATTATTCTTCCTGAGTGCCATCGAGGTCATGAACCTCATGATTAATTGGCTAAGCTCATTTCCTGATAAGTGATTGTTATCGAAATGAAGTTGTTTATAAAACACCTTGGAAAACTTAATTGTTTTCAAAACAAATGAAATCTTTGTAAATTTATTTTTGATTCTTATTTAAGAATTAAACATGAAAATGTTTTTATTATGAACATGATGATAAAATTTTGACGAACTGAGTATTGCATCGTTAATCTTGAAATTGTATATAGTTGCGCGCCTACATACAATTTGGAATGAACCATGCAAGGCTGATTAGTAGTCACCATAAAACTAATGAATAAGCACTAAATTTTCTTTGAAGATTGTAAAAGATTAAATTTTATGAGATCTGCAAGAAGTGAAAAATAGGGACATAGTGTTAGGGACACCTACATATGTGCCTGTAGCATCTATTCTTCTGAGTCGAATTTACTCATATGTGGAAATTGTCTTATTTGACAATTGACAATTCTTTCTTGTCCAATTATCTCGTAGTGAGATTCTTTGGAAAAATATCTGATTACCGATTGTTGATACCCGACTGGATGTATTGACGTTCTTATCATTTCTTATGATTTGATTTCATTTGAATGACCAGGGTAACGATCCGAGGAGCTTTCGAATGTGTACTCAAATTATGAAAACATGGGATATATTCATATTCGTTAAATGTTTTCGTCTGTATCTGATTTGAAATTCTCTCGCATAGAATATACGTTGACCTTACTCTTTTAAGGTTAGTTATGTCTCCAGATATCCTTGAATTTGTGAAGGATTATGAGTTATTATTAGTCTTTTGAGAAGTTCACATCTTATCGACGACAATGAAACTGAAAAGTTGGTAATGCCAGTAGAATGGATTGAGTGATTATGACATGACGACATTGTCTTAATTGATGGGAACTCGAGTAGAAATCCCCTAAAAGATAAGATGTTGATTATCAAAAGTGATCTAAATAATTCTTGATGGATGACTTGAAATTATACCACGAATGGTTATGAATTAGTCATAGATATTATAATCTAGAAAGAACCTAATATGAATTTATTAAAAGATGTTTATGTTATCTGAAACTTTAGTAAGTAATTGTTGATGAATTACCTAGACTTTCGCCATTAAGGCAAGTTGAATTTGGTATTGATTATATTCTCGGCGCTGCACCTGTGGCGTGTGCACTGTACGTCAGCACCATCTGAATTAAAGGAATTACCGTACAACTGAGAGAGTTGTCGGAGAAAGATTTTATTCTACCGAGCTCGTCATCATGAAGAGCTATGGTGTTATCATTCCTTATTCTTATAGATTACTGTGAACTGAGTAAATTGACAATCGAAAACGATATCCATGACTCGAAATGGAAGATTTGTTCGATCATTTACAAGGTTCTAGCGTATGTTCTAAAGATTTGATCCACGGCATGGTTATCATCAACTTCGCATCCGCGAAAAAGATTATGTATCCAATCACTACATCCAGAACTTGTAATGAATATTATGAGTTTCATGTTATATCGTTTGGATTGACTAATGCACATGTGGCATCCATAAATTTGGTGAATCACGTGTGTAGACTGTAATTTGATAATTCATGCTTGTGATCATTAAGAACCATTTGTTTGTTTATAAGTATAAGAAGGAGTTAGTAATTAGTTATAGACTGCCCTAAATTGGCCGAACAATGAAAACTTGTACCTTGAATAATTAACATGTGATTTAAGACTTAATCTTTTACATTATTTGACCGTGTGAATAATAGATAATGGAATATATTGACTCTTTAAAAATTAAGAGCCCTTTTAAGATTTTGGGTTTTACCAAAAAGAAAGTGCAAATATGTTTTGACAAATGTTTTGACAAATAATTTATCAAAGGATTTTAAGGGATTATTTCCTTATACACAAATCATTTAACTAAACTCCTGTTTAGGGGTAAATGTTTGTGTATACCTCAAGACAACCTAAGAGGGATTGAGGAAACTATTTAAACCATGACTTGAAATTTGAAACGACACTTTTTGCTTTTCAACTAAGAAAATTTTGACCAAGGTATAACCAAATATTTTTCAAACATTTACGAATCTTATTAATTATTTTCGATAAATCAACAAAAATCTTGTTAATAAAATTCAAATTTATTTTGAACATTTTTTTATATAATTGGTCGAACAAAGAAATTTAAATTTTTTACGTTTACGTTTCATAAAAATAGAATATTTATTATTTAATTAGTCGTAATAATTATCGACGCTTTAGACGTCGGATTGGGTAAAACAGATAAAAGTAATAGTTGAGATAGAACTAAGACTTAGAAAATGTGAAGAAAGAATTTTCGAATAAATACGGTCATGATAATTATTCCATCTAGAAAAGTGAATGTAGATACTGACACATAATATAGAAAGGATAAAGAACCAATTAGGATGTGTTCCTTAGTAATGACGGTACAAAATAAAATTGCCGAACAATATAAAAATAAACAATGCTTGTAAGAAGGATAATATAGATAATAAAAGGGGTTCGCGGCTAATGTGAACCATTAGAATTGAGAAGCCAATGGCGTTAAATGTTTTAAAAGGCCGTTTATGGTTGCCTAAATATGGAAGATTGTGAGATATAGTTATGTTGGAATCTTGTAAGTATAAGTATTATATTCCTGTAATTTCTGATTAAATGTATCATTATCAGAAGAAGTTGTACTGATGGCAAACTATGAAGGCATACATCGTCTCATACATTAGTAAACGTCTAACTATTACAAAGGTCATCATCTGAATTTGATTCGATTTGGGTCATCGTCGACAGACTGACCAAATCTGCTAATATCATTCTTGTTAATGATAGATTCTTGATGAAGAAATTGACTCTTTGTATTTAAAGGAGTTATGTAAACATGGTGTGCCTGTATCGATCATCTCTATCAAGATCCTCGCTTCGCATCGAATTTCTAGGGATTTGCTCAGAAGTCATTGAGAACGAATCTTGATGAGAGTACTATGTACCACCCCAATCGAAGGGACGAGGTAAAGTAACGATACAAAATACTATAAGTGCTGTTTTGTGTTTGAATGATTAACCTTTGGTAATAAACCGTATAATCGCTTTCCTTTGGAAAGATTATCATTGATAATTATCGTGTTAGTATCGAGATCGAATCTTGTTAGGATCTATATAAGAGTATCAGTAAGTAAGGATTGGGATGAAGACATCCGACATACACCCATTGTGAGTTGGACATGTCTTTTAGGTTTAAGGTTTCCTATAATGGCAAACCTAACCTTACAAAATACTCGACCCGCTAGACCTGAAATGATTATTGAAATTAGGATCTGATTATTGACTGCCGATAGTGGACAGGAGGTAATGTGAATATGAAATGTAGATCTTGAAGTGCAGGATGGGTAGCGAAGTTATGCCAAAAATTTTCACCATAGAAAGATGAATTGAAGATCTGAAAGATCATGGGAATTAAGTCCCCGTTGTATGGGACCATTGAGATGATGTAAAATATTGGTTTGAAAGGCATATAAGCTGGACCTACCCTAGGACTTCAAGAGCTACGTGAAATATGTTTCATATATCGAACTTGATGAAATGTCTATCAAGTGAGAATCTGATCACTTCTTAATGAAGTTTAGATCGGCGAAAAGTTGCATTCATCAAAAACCCGTGAACATCATGGATAGAGAAAGTAAGTCAACAATAAGCCTGATCTTATTCCCGTAGTTATGTTTGATGAAACTCGCGTATTGTAATGAATTACACTTGTGAGAAAAGACCGAATGTGGAGGAAATACCCACATGGCTTTAACTCTATAAGAAGCGAGTAGTAAGATAAGATGATCTTTGAGGACAAAGATCCTGTTTAGGGGTAAATGATGTGACAATCCGTCAATTTATGGTTGATATTTTATTCTCAAATATTATTTAAAAACATTATTTTAATGTTATATTATGAACTCACTTATTTCTGGGAAGAAATTTGAATTTACGTCTTGAAGTAGCATCGACTACGTCTAAACCGGAGGATTCTACGTTACGTGCTTACGTTTAGATACACCGTCTTTGGTGACAGTCCGACATTTCAGAAAATAAATTTGTCCGTGAATATTCTTTTGAGATTTTAAATTTGTGATGGTTCATAAACTCACAAATTTACGAGAAGATATTAGGACTTACGATTATAATTTAATGTCCTTTACGATTAAACCGGAAACCTTAGGATTATGTATTTACGTTTTTTAACTCCGTTTTGGATGAGACAATTTTTATTAGATTTGTTTTGTGCCGTTGATTCATAATTTATAAAAACGTTTTTGTAAAACGACCCGAGGGCACGCAAATCGAGGAAACTAGAATCGAGGAATACCCGTAAATTAGCGGGATGGGACAAAACAAGTTTATCCCATCCCACTAACATATGGGATGGCCAAGGATGCAACACCTCATCCCATGAGGTGTCAAGCTTAACCAACAAGTCTTAACACTTGTAACTAGCTTCACATGTAAGCTAAGCTTACAACTACTCCACCTCAAAACTACACACACAAAACCACTTCTCCAAAACTCATACATGCAAACCACTCTCTCCTTCTCTCCCTAATTTCGTCCACTCTCTCTCTAAAATGCCATTTTGATCAAATTTTGATCATTTCTAGCCATAAACTATGTGTTATTTACACATATAATGAAGAAACCTTGAAGCCTTTTTGAAACCCTATTGATTGGTGGTGATTATAACATCCAAGTAGGAGTTTCCATGGAGTCTTGGGGCTGATTTTCCACAAGGTGTTCATGAAGAATGGTGGTCTTGAAGATGGTCTTGGTTATTCACAAGTTTCTCCATCAAAATCCATGTTTTGATCACAACCTACATCATCATGGTGGTATAAAGATTGTTCTCCTCATCCTCTTGTTATTTTTGATTATGTAATCTTGTATTTATTTTACTTATGTATATGTATATGATGATGAATGATGATTAAAAATATTGTGTGGGGATTTGGTGTTGATAAACATGCTTAAAAAGATGAAAAACTATAAGAAACAAGGCTAAAATCTTGTTTAAATTGTTGGATGTATAAAACAGTAAAGAATCATATGATGAACTGATAAAAATGTCATAGATTAATGGATATACAGTAAGTAATATGTCTTGTACACATGTGAGAGTTGGCCATGCAATGGAATCATTAGGATGAGTGAGATATGATCAAAACAAGTTTAGAGTACAAATCTGAGTTCACTGTTTTGGACGATTTTTAGAAAATACTTAGCGGCTGATTCAACAGTAGCTATAGAAGAGTTAAATGGAGAACATATCATGTAGTTTATGTAATAAAAATTTTAGCTTCTATCTCCATATATAACTCTAGATATGGCTGTTTTGGTGAACATGAAAGTAAAAATCAGATTTTGGGAAATTAAAGTATAATAGTATTATATTGTTAGTGGATAATTAGGCCCAAGCCCGGTTTGTGGGTTTTGGGTATTAGGGTTTTACCATTATAAATAATGGCCATGAATAATATGATACCTAAGGGTTTTCAATGTAGTCTTTGGTATTTATTAGTATCTTACATGGTATCAGCCATGATAGATCCTTAACAATAAAACTTCCGCTGCTATGTTTTTTAACCTCTTAAAAAAAACATCGTTCTTCGACATACGGCTACCATGATCCTCTAATCTTGCCACCATCCATCTGAGACTGCCGGCTCTTTAATCCCTCCATCGTTATCAACTACCGATCCCAAACAAACCCCGTATCTTTTAGATCTGACACTCATCTCTTCACCTAAAAAAAAAACAACAACAACAAAACCCTATTTTTATCCGTTGATTATAACCTTTTGGGTCACTGATTCTTTTGAGCGTAAAGATCGATCATGATTCACTTGCTTTGAATGATGCTCCTAAAGCAGCAGCGCTTATTGGAAGGATGGTGTTATGTTAAGCAAACAAAAGATAAGGCTCCTGGTTTTGGAAGATGGTGTGATGTTAAGCAGGAGAAAGATAAGGCTCGTGATATGTTTGTGTCCATGGAGTCACGTTGTCATATACTACATATTTCTTTTTTTTCTTTTTTTTTAGTTTAATTGTTTCTTAGTCGAATCTAGGGTATCAAGCCCCGAGACGACTTTTGTTTTTCGGTTGCTAGATATAGGTTGAGTCTGCCGTGTGTTTTGCAGATAGATATACCTTGAGTCCACCGTGTTTCAGCCGACAGATATAGGTTGAGTCTGCCGTGTTTTGCAGATAGATATACCTTGAGTCCGCCGCGTTTCGGCCGATAGATATAGGTTGAGTCTGTCGTGTTCGCAGATAGATATACCTTGAGTCCGCCGCGTTTCGGCTGATAGATATAGGTTGAGTCTGTCATCGTTGACAGATAGATATACCTTGAGTCTGCCGCGTTTTGCTTATTTATTAGTTTTTCTTTTTTTTTCGTTTATGCTCCAGTCCGAGCTTTCGCGATTTCGCCGCTCGGACTGCGGGGGAGTGTTAGTGGATAATTAGGCCCAAGCCCGGTTTGTGGGTTTTGGGTATTAGGGTTTTACCATTATAAATAATGGCCATGAATAATATGATACCTAAGGGTTTTCAATAATGGCCACAAACCGGGCTTGGGCCTAATTATCCACTAACATATATAAGCACTCAAATAAAAATAGTATAAAATGTGAATTAAAACCTACTAACTTATATAATACATTTATATAAATATGTATAAGGATAAATAAATGGACATTTTATAAAATGGTAGTTTGATAAGTTTTATAAGTTATAAAACTATAAACACGATTTTTACGACTTTTTCGGCTATTACCGTAAAATTAACGTTTTTGTAAAATAAAACTTAGACGGTTGGACCCGTCTAATGTAAACTTTTATAAACTCATATACTGATATATAAACATATATAACAAGTTGTAGAATCTTGATAACCAATGAATCTATGAAGGGGTTGATGATTTCTAGAGAGAGAAACTTAGAGAGAGAAAGTGAGAGAAAACTGTGTGTAATTTTATTAAGTGGAAATGAGAAACATTCAACAACCAACCCCTTTCCAAGGAGGAAAGGGGTATTTATACTTCCAAGCAACATTGGGCTTGGGCCGGTCCATGACAAGCCCATGGACCGGTTCTTACTTAACTTAATAAGCAACTATTACCTACGAGCTATTACAATCATTAATAATATTGTGGAGTGACCGATACTTCTAATATACGTAAAAACGTATTTCTAACAATCTCCCCCTAAGGGAGGTCACTCCACGTTACAAAGTCTAAACCTAGCATACTATACTAAGTCTTCGTTCTTTAGCTCGTAGTCTTTTCTTCTTTTCTTTCTTTTGTTGTGAATATGTTGGTTTGATCTTTTAGGCTTTGGCTTGAGAGCATTGTTCTTTTGGCCTTTCACGTGCGATCTTTTGCCTTCTTGTGAATTTTGCCTCCTCGTGACTCCATGTTCCACACACTTATGTCTTTTTGTTGAATTCTCGAAAGTTTCAGAGTTTGGTACAGCGGAAGACTTTATCTTGTACTTTCTTGAATTTTTGCTAAACTTTGATGCAGAAAAACATAAGCATGTGGGAACGACTTCTACAGGTACACCGCAACACCACCGTCTTCACTGGTACACAGCAACGCCACCGTCTTCAACAGGTACACAGCAACGACACGAATAAAATGGCTTTGAACATTTTATTCTAATTCGGTAGCATTTTACCTCCGGTCGGTGAAGACCGTTGGACGATATTAGATATCGTACCCGTGACGGATAGTTTCAATTAAGTAACTTCCTGACAGGATTTCGCGGGTAAACCCGTTCTCTTTATTCGACCGTCCAAAGCTGACTGCGAACATAAAGAGTTAATCACTTGGATAAATTATCCTTGTGATTTGAAGCCGTCAATTCATGGAACCTGGAACAAGTGAATTTCAATTAAGATTTTCACCATCGTTGCTTTCCAGTTGTCACGAGCTCAATTCATAAAGAATCTTGCACGTCACCTACCAAGTGCTATTTGATGTTAACACTAGAAGGATTTCCACTCGTCACTGTGATCCATTAAGAGTCACTCTGAGTGTTCTGGCAAGATCATATGATAATGCGAAGAGGCCTGGAACGAGTTTAAGTTCAATTAAGAATTAAACCACTGTTTGTTTCCAGTTTTTCACAAGATTGGTTCTAAAAGAACCGCACGTGTAACCTACCATGAGCTTGTTTGATGTTGGCTCAAGCAGGATTTCCTTCTTCATTGTAATACTTGCGTATCACTCAGATGTTCTGGCAATATTACAGGAATACTGCGTAGGACTCATGAAAAATCTCTTACTTTTCACAGTGTGTGAGAAAGCAAGGAATAAATGGAAAGTGTCCTAATGAGACTTTTGATGATCTCTAGACTCGATTGTGCGTTTTGATTTAGTGAGCGATGGCTGGAGAGGAGTGCCACCTTTTCAATACCAGTCTATTCGGAGTGAATAAACCAATAGATAACGTGTTGATCTCCGTGTGATTAAAACAAATACCTTTTCAGAGATATTTGAGTTAGCTGGGAAGGGTTGTGCATTGCATCACTGGGTCCATGATGTCTTTCTTCAATACCGAGAATCATTAGCAAAAATGACCTCAATAGCATATGTATTGACCCGGTTTCTGCCTAAAGTTGTAAGGAGGGCTTCTTTCTTTACACCCTTTATCTTTACAATTCTTTTTCATTCTTCAACCCCTTCAATGCTTACCAATACGTCATCACTAGCACCTTGTTGTGATTGTTCCAGTGCTAGCTTAAGTACTTCGTCGGCATTCAACTACGTTCACATTCTTTCTCCATCTTTCCTAGGACTTCTAATTCTATCTAGGGAATTGTCCTTGGGAAGATACCATCGGCTCTGATGAATCATTGGACTAAACCTATTCCTACCACCCTTTTGTCACCACATTCGTCGTGAATTAAGCGTGTTTTGGGAAGGAATTGATACCATGAAAAATCATTGAAAATCACTTAAGGTACTTGTGATATTGAAATCAAAAGTTTTGTACCTTAGGTGTTTTTATCATCAAAAATGCTCCCCCTTAACACGTGCTTTACACATATTAAGTTGGAATATCGTTAAATCTTTTTCATCTTTTAGCCAAGTATCACTTAAGTCTCCTTAATCCCATTTTCTCCCCTTATCCAAAATGTTAACCATTAATATTTGGGATATTGAATGGATTAACCGGTATTTGGGTAAAAAATGAAATCGATGTTTGGCCATAGAACATGTGAATGCTCCCCCTTAAGTTAATAAGGGATAGTTGTAGTGCTTTAGTATGATATATTTTGAAAGATTTAGAATCTCGTGAGAAATTCTTGAAAAATTATCATACCTTCACACTACATCAAGCCATTAAAGCATAATATTCACAAATATACATATTCACAATTGAAAAACCAATATAAAGTGGACCTGAAATGTACGACCCATTAGATGGATCGTTGCAGTAATTTGTGGTGCACTCCATACGGTCTACCACCAACGAATCTTTCCAAGCTCCTCATCAATCTACGTTCACGGAGCTTTTGATCAATCTTCTTGATCACATACTTCGCCATCTGCCGATAACCCGGATGCCAATCCTCCGTCATCTCTGGCAAAGTCCCACCCGAGTTAAGATGCTCCAACTTTCCTCTGACTTGTAGAAGAGTCCCATCACTGTACTTATAAAGCTCACCCACCCTCATAAACTTCATTAAACCTCGACTATTAAAGTAGAAAATGCCGCAATTCGGGACAGAAATGCCGGTATAAGGACATCTATCTACATGTTGAGGTAGAACTTGATTCACTGGACGGGTTAAGTTGAGCTTCCTTTGGTTGCTTTCGACTCCCAACTGAAGATCTTCAACTCGTTTCTTGATAATAACGCTTCGTGTGAACATACGAAGTGCTGTATTCAAGGCAATGAGGTCTTCACGAGGAATATGTGTGAGTTGATCTCGGGTCATCAGAAGCAACATATCTTCGATATCCTCAAGGCGAATGATAGAAAAATCTCCCTACTGGATTTTGTATTCTCTGTCATCCTCCCTTTTCAAGCGAATCTCCGTCACATGATAATAGCCATTCTTGGCTTCAGTTTTCAACCCTAAGATGCTGGAGATGCGGATGTCGGATCTAACATTACTTCCAGAATTGACTAGGCAGCAACCCCTGTACGCCCTTCGGACTCGTTCGTCCCAATGAGATGCACCTATAACATCATACATATCATAATTACGAGTTACCCTTGGGACCCAGAGTCTGTTTACCTTTTCCTCGATCCAGGGTATTGTCCCCCAGTTGGCAGCTTTCAGCAAGGTCAAGGAGGTTGCGTACTTTGAAGAACCCTTCAGAAGATACTCAAGATCATAGGTGACGAAGAAGTCGAGAGCTATCTGGTTATCTTGAGTGGGATCAAGTGGAGGTGTAGCTCTTTCTGATTCATGAAGACCTGGCCGTTGAACGATATTCAGAGCCTTCAGGATCTCATCGGCATAATACTCGAACTCCATTCGGGTTAACCGGGTTTTGGCGCGAAGTCTCTTATCCTTCAGCGCTTTCTTCACTAAAGATGGAGTAACCGAAGTCTTATACTCATGAGCAAGAAATGCACATAAGTCAATCGGACTGCGGATACGGAGATACAAAACATCTTTGTCAGCGTCTGTGATCGGATCATATTGCGCCGCTGCCGTGATCCAAGCCTGTGGTGGTGCAGTCTCGTCAATCTCCGACGTGTCTGCCCAGTCTCGTGTGCTTGGTTCAGGAACCGTAGATTGTTGTGCTTGTTGTAGAGGAGTAGAAACGCGAACATCTACTGGTTCTGATTCAGGCATTTCAGCAGTGTCGTGAACGGGTGAGTGTTGTGTAGCTTCAGGTTCAGTTACCGATTTTGCAATCACAGGAGCAACAACAACAGAACTAATGGGGTTAGTGGTAATAGGTAAAGATACAGCAATAGAAGTACCAGGAATCGATGACGCTGTAGTAGCATTCACATCGTGGCGCCACTTAAATCGTCTTGATTCCGATGATGTTGATTTGTCCTTCTGTGCTGCATCTTTCTTGGACTTGGTTCCAGACTTAGCAGGTTTCTTGGAACTGGTAACCTTATCTCCCTCTTTAGGTTGTTCACCCCCATCATCATCCTCATTGTTATCCCCGTTGCTCCCCCTAGCACTCTCCTCATTACCATCACCACCATCATCGCCATCATCATCATCATCATCATCATCATCATCATCATCATCCTCATCATCATCACCATTATCGTCATCTTCATCATCCTTTTCTTCTTCTTCTTTTTCTTCTCCACCTTCATCTTCACCAGTACCCTCGTCTTCTTCACTTTCTTCCCTTTCTTCCTCAGGTAGAATGTGGTAGGGTACCACACTTCCAAAAGTTTTGAATAACCTATCATCCTCCATGATAGCGTCATTCAGGGATTTGTAAAGAGCCCGTTGAATCCTAGACTTATCAAACGATCCAAGTTCCACCATACGAGCTTTGAGGATCTTCTTTAATTCAAAATCCGTTAACTCATAAGCAATTTTATAGGCGGATTCTGAAGGATTGGATGACTTGATCATCAAATTATCAGATGCGAGTGTCTTTAACTCATCACGCAGTTTTGGCATAATGGACTCAACAGATTCTTTCACTCTTTCTTCAACAGAAGCTTCAAGTGCTTCTTTCTGCTCCTTGTATTTATCCCTCATCGCTTGAAGTATGGTGATACGTGCAACATGCTTATCGGCCTCAGCCTGCTTAACCCGAGCTAGTTCTTCTGCATGAGCTTTTCGCGTCAATTCCATATCTGCAGCGAACTTAGCAAGCATCTCTTCTTGGGCTTTCCTAGATGCTTCTTCACTTTGAACTCGTCTATGTAGCTCTTGGAGAAGTTCATCCATTTCTCTCTTGTGATTATCCGTATGTTTATCCAACATTTCGGCCATCACCAATGCAGCCATTGTAGATGTTGCAGAGCTGCTCTGGGTTGATGGAAGAGGCTCGGTTGTTACTACGGTACTAAGGATGGGAGTTATTGGTGGTGGAAGAAATGGTGTTGAAGCCGGTCTGGTTGGTAAGGGTTGGATTGGTGGAGGTTGAGTTGCTAAAGGTTGAGTAGACGTCAAGATAGTAGGAGCAACGGACTCCTTTTCAACACTTGCTGAAACCGGAATGGATGTCTCCTTCGAAGTAGAATACCGTTCAGGTGATCCAAACTCATCAATATCATCTGGTTCCTCGTACTCTTCTTCAACATTTATCCTTGCACCTGAACCACTACCGCCCGTATCTTTCCTACTCCTTTGAATTGCTATCTTCATCATTTGTCTCTCTGCTTTGTCAAGAGTAGGATCAACAACATCTTCTTCGTCACGTAGACGTAACTCATCAGCCTTACCCTTTCCCTTCTTAACCTCAGTCTTTTTCTTCTTGGTTTCGGGTTCAGGTAAAGCAGCTGGTTGCTTGCGTTTACCTTTACTCTTCACTGTAGTAGACGAATCTTCTCCAGTCTGAAGGTTTGCTTTCAGCTTCTTGATTTCTAGCAGCAGTAGCTTGTAATCAGCAGAACCTTTGATTTTATCCGTCAGAAGATAATCAGGAATAGGACCAGGAATCACACCACCAAAAGGTCCTTCATGCCTTAGATCCACAGTATCATCTGCTTCTTCAGTGTGATAACGACTTGCTGCACGCCTATCAATAGTAGCATCATTTTTCATAAAATAATTAATGATAAGCTTGATAAACCGAGGATAAGGAAAGAAATTAGTCTTCAGCTTCTTGTTATAGAAGAGTTGAAAGGTGAATTCTTCCCATATCAACAATGCATAATCTGCATTTGCAGCTTTGTACATGCCATAGAAGAGGTTCATAATAGGACTGCGCAAAGCATCATGCCCACTTGTTTTTGGTGTAAGACATCTACTGAGAATACCTAACAATGCTCTCCAAGGTTGTCCTACTTTAGCAGTGGTAAACTCAGACGCAACTCGTATTTCAGGACATCCAATAGCGTCAAATAACTCCATGAGTTCATCTTTAGTAGGATCCCTCGAAAATGACATGCCTTTGGGTGTATCCCGTATACCAAAAATCTTACGGAAGTCTGAAACTGTGAGCGTCTGCTGCTTGTTGTCGATGGTGAAGGTGATCTTGTTTGAAGTGATTTCCTTGGTAGCCCAGAACTCATACATATAATCATAAGGCACCGAGGCACTACTTCTTAAAGCATTCTTAAAATGGCATTGATCAAGGATTGCTATGGCGACTTTAAAACCTTGGTGAGTGGATTTTGAGACTTGCTTCAGCCGGTAATTGTTTGGTATGAACTTGAGGGTTCGTGCTTTAGCAATAGCGGCTTCTCTAGAGTCTTGGATTGCTTGTACTGTTGGATTAGTCATTGTATCTGCTTAAGATAAGACATGAAAGGTTGATGCACAAAAACATATAGATATATATCATTCTTACTTCTAAGCATAACACATTTCATAACATAATACAACAAGTACATATAGCATGCAAATACTATCAATCAAACAACACTTCATCCGGAACTTTCCTTCATTCGGAACTTCTTCATCCGGAACATTCCTTCATTCAGAACTTCTTCATTCGGAAGTTCTTCATTCAGAACTTCTTCATTCGGAAGTGCTTCATTCGGAACTTCTTCATTCGGAAGTTCTTCATTCGGAACTTCTTCATTCGGAAGTCCTTCATTCGGAACTTCTTCATTCGGAAGTTCTTCATTCGGAACTTCCTTCATTCGGAAGTTCTTCATTCGGAACTTCCTTCATTCAGAAGTTCTTCATTCGGAACTTCTTCATTCGGAAGTCCTTCATTCGGAACTTCTTCATTCAGAAGTTATTCATTCGGAACTTCTTCATTCGGAAGTTCTTCATTCGGAACTTCCTTCATTCGGAAGTTCTTCATTCGGAACTTCCTTCATTCGGAAGTTCTTCATTCGGAACTTCCTACATTCGAAAGTTCTTCATTCGAAACTTCCTTCATTCGGAAGTTCTTCATTCGGAACTTCCTTCATTCGGAAGTTCTTCATTCGGAACTTCCTTCATTCGGAAGTTCTTCATTCGGAACTTCCTTCATTCGGAAGTTCTTCATTCGGAACTTCCTTCATTCGGAAGTTCATTCCTTCATTCGGAAGTTTTTCAGAAAATTCCTTCATTCGGAAGTTTTTATCCAAGTTCATCCGGAACATTACAAACACACTTATGAAAGATTTTTCTAATCGCGTTTGTGAGTTCTAAGGTAATCTAAAGGCAACCAATCATAATCTAATGCTATTCCGCATAAAACCCACCAAAAATCCCTAGTTAATTAACCCTAAATTAATCATACGACCCCTAATTTGATAGAGATGATTACCCGAATTAATTAGCTTGTTTTTCATGATGAATTAGACGAATTATAAATTAAAGATGATGTTGTTACCTTTTAGAATCGAATGAACCGGTTGATTGATGGAAAATAAGTGATATGAAAGCTTGTGTGTGCGTTTTAATGGCGGCAAGAAAAGGGAATAGAGATAAACAGTGAATGAAAAGAAAAGGGGCGGGGGGTTTGCTTTGACCTAGGTCAAAAGTTGTTTAACTTTCTCACATTGTCATTTTTTAACCCTACATTTTTACTCCTTTTTCCTTTTTGATTTAAAACTTTTCATTTCTTTTCTTGACCATTGTTAAACTTAGCCACTATTATCGTTCACACAACTTAGCAATCGCAACCTATTTGCAAATATCCAAAATCTAATGCAATTCCTATCACATTGAACGAGCCCAAGTCGTTTTCTAAAGCAATACCACTCATTTACCATGTAGCCATTAATTTTCCCCAATCACTTTTGAAAAGATCGATTTAATGACGAAGATGATTTAATATTTTCTCCCCCTTAAACGATGACCCGTCTTCTATTTAAAGAGCTGTAGTCATTGTTTAAAAAGTCAAATATTGATGAAAGCATTTCCAATTTAGTATCTTGAAAAAGATTGATTCGAGGTGTCAATAAGATTTCTCTTATTTTAACAAATTAATGCACTGAGACGTACACAAATTTGTGTTAGACCAAGTTGTAAAGTAAACTTGATCCCTTTGCATGATTTGGCTTGTAAATTACGCCCGAGAAAATTAATTCCCGTTCTGAGCCAACGTTTTCCAAGGAAATACGTGACTTTAATATGAAAACCGGGTTGCAGTCTGAAATAACTACAAGCCATAATGGGCATGTTTTAAAAATGTACAACTTTTATACGGACTCTATTTATGGCACCGTGTCAATATTGATCGACATTTCTAAGGCCGTAAATATTACCGTACTAAAAGACATGCCCGATTTAAAAAACGAAAAATATTTTTTGTTTTTCTTGATTTTATAATTTTTATGGTTTTTCTAGGTTTTATATTTTTTATGATTTTTGTTGGTTTTATATTTTTGTATTTTCTTTTTATGGTTTATATATTTACGATAATATACATGATCACGAACAAAGGATACTCTGAATAGTTTACCACGACTATTCAGCTGATTCTTCTGCCAGCTCTTTGAGAGTCGCTGGAGTGAATTATTTCATGCCAAGCTTGTCGATCAAAAACTCGATTCGTCCTCGATCTAAGGCTTTGGTGAACATATCCGCCAGCTGGTACTCAGTAGTGACAAAATACAGCTCGATCACTCCGTTCTCCACCTGCTCTTTAATGAAATGGTAGCGAATGTCTATGTGCTTGGCCCGGGAGTGTTGAACATAGTTGCAGCAAAGGGCAATGGCGCTCTTGTTGTCACAATACATCGGGATTTTGTTAAATCCCAAACCGTAGTCAGTTAATTGTGATCTCATCCAAAGGACTTGAGCACAACAACCGGACATGGCGATGTATTCAGCCTCTGTGCTTGATATTGCAGCGCTTTTCTGCCTTTTTAAAGACCAACTGATCAATCTATCTCCAAGGAGTTGCACAGATCCAGAAGTGCTACGCCTCGTGTCTTGACATCCAACATGATCGACATCTGCGTATGATATTAAAGCAATAGAGGAATCTTTTGGATACCATAGACCACGATGAAGTGTTCCTTTTAGATACCGAAATATCCTTTTCACAACATGTAGGTGCTTTTCGGTAGGCCGAGCCTGATACTGGGCACACATGCATACAGCAAATTGCAAATCAGGCCTGCTAGCAGTCAGATAGAGAAGGGTGCCGATCATCCCACGGTAAAGTTTTGGATCGACAATAGTCCCATTCCTATCTTCATCTAACTTGGATTTCTCCACCATTGGAGTGTCCACGGGGTCACAATTTTCAAAGTTATATTTCTTAAGAGATTCTAGAGCATATTTGTGTTGTTCCCATTAATCGTTAGACTCAATGGTTATGAACCATTATATCTAGGTTGATCATCGTTCATATGATAACATAGCGGAATAAGAAAAATGATCATAACAAGGTGTTTGGGCACAAAGAACACGAATTAAAACAAATGGGATGTTCATTATATTAATAACAAACATCCACTAGACGTGTATACATTGAATCCCACGTCTAGTGCGACACACACTTTAGGTTTACATTGTGAATGAATAATTGTGAATAAAACCTACGTATGTTTTCTTTATATACTAGAAAACATAGCTTACAAAGAAAGCTAATAATAAGACAACTAAATCTTCTATTATTCTGTGATAATATCTTCTACAAGTTTGTCCACCAGCTTGTAGAATTCTTCATTGTCAGATTTAGTCCTTGTCTTTTGTGTTTTGACTTATCAACTCAATAATTCGACCCAACAATCTTCCCCTAGTTGATGATGTCAAAACACTCCTCTTAAGCATGAATCCTTTGTATGTAGTACATGATCTCCAAGAAGCTTCCCCTTAAGTATAGCACATATTCTTCCCCTTTTTGACACATCAATAGGGAATATGTGAAAGTATGCAATCTTGTAGATTCTCCAAAAGTAGGCTCTGTGTAATGATCCTGAAGAAAAATAACTTTAATATTTTTGATGTAGAAGTAGAGTAACCCAAACCTATGTTCCATGTCTTGTTGTATCCATGCGACTTCAAAACTCACGGCTATAATGAGCAGACTTAAAAACTCACGACTATAATGAGTAGTCTCTTGACAAAAAGAGTTCTCTAGCAAATATGAGCATAGAGCATCTTAAGAAAAATCCCATACCTTTGCTATCTTTTTATCAAGTCCGTTGTCACCAATTATATAAGCATGAACAAGTTATCTTCAAACCCGCTGAAAGTTTGAAGATATGATAGAACACAAACTTGCGAAAATCTTTTCAATCATCAAACTTACCATAAGAATTCTTCCCCTTAAGCTAACACCTCTTCATGAAGAAACTTAATCTTCATATCATATGTAAAAGAGATAAGTCGGATAACTCTTTTACAAGGCTACCCCGATTACATAATCAAATCCAATAAATTACCTCACGAATTGTTGCTAACTCGCATTAAAATCATTAATCCCTTTCAAAATATCCGAGCCATGAATATCAACTTGATATTCTATATTAAAACGGAGATTCCATGTACCTTCGTGTGTATAATCCTCCTTTTTGTATGCTTAAAACGTACCAGTTTTCTCAAACAGCAGCAATCAGTGTGTTACCCGAGATCTTCCTTTGTCCAATATTCTGATATCGGACAACACATATCAGCGTTTGAAGAACATATCTCGGACAACACTGTCAACCTATCAGTGTTGACTTATTCCTGTCAGCGTCGAAACCCTTCCTGTCAGCGCCCAAATAACAAACGTCAGCGCCAACCTAAAATCCTGTCAGCGTTCATTCTTTACTCTTGTCAGCGTCAAATTCTTATCAGCGTTGCACTATACTCTGTCAACGGTTGAATTATACCTTGTCAGTGCCTGGAGAACATTTGTCAGTGGATGAAGATAACACTGTGATCCAATGTAACCAATCTTCATATCCCATTTAAACTCGTATATTAACCTTTCCAGCACTTGCGTTTCCCTTTTTCTTGTGCCTGTCTCCTAAAAATCAGCAACTAAATCACATCCAAATTCAAACCGTGGGTTTAGATCATGTGCCTGCAAGTCCACCATAACTAATATACCGTGTGAACATGTGAACACCAAATCGTGTGAATACAACTTCTTAACCAATCAAAGCACTTCCACCGTGTGAACATTCATGCTCCTTTTTGGCATCTTTCTATACTTCACGTGATATAACACAACAGCTTGTGGACCACCATCATTCTGATCTGTGTTCGTACAAAGCAATAGAAACCAGTACCTCATAATATATTCTATTACCATGACTGATTCTATACGTTTCTTCTTTGGCTGTACATGTTCCCACGTGATCAACAAATCTATATACAAAAAAGTATGTAACAACACACGTTTCTTGTTTTTATATTCTGTATAACAAGCTAGCATATACAACCAACGAACACAGTACTAAATCTTCATGAATGCAGCATCATATAGTACCAAACTACATCACGATCTGATGAACCCTTTGTAACCTAACAAGACAGATTTAAATTGAAACCCTAATTAGGGTTACGAGAAAATCATACTAGGGTATGAATCTTATGTACCATCATGCTTTATAACAGCCACAAACTTCAATCTTCCTGCTTTCAAGTCGATCTAGGGTTTAAAGAAACCCTAATTCATGATTTTATGTAAAAGCAGAAAAATGAAAATCTACCATTAGCCAACTTCGACGCTTAATAACTTTTGCCTGGGGATAAAACTCGACAATCCCTCCGGTGGATGTTTAGATCTATGTATGTAGAACACACATAAAAAATTTCGTGACGATCCAACGGTTCAATCAAAAGTTATGACCTTCTGAATACTGCTGCGCACACAAAAACGTCCAGAAAAATTCAATACGAATTTTTCTTCTTCACCATACACGAACACCTCGTCGGACCTAGATATCACGAGCCTTAGGCTCTGATACCAATTGTTGTTCCCAAACTTAGATCGATTAAGCTTTGTGTATACGAGATTATATCAAGTACTACACGTAGAGAAACCTTTGCTTATGAGTAAAGTAACAAAGTGTTATGCGGAATTAACACTTGATCTAAAACACAAAGATGTTAAACAAACTTTCACTTGTATTAGAATAATCGTGCTTGACTACAATGAAAGAGGTTTAACTTGCGAATACTTATGAAAACTGATATATATACTTTAACCTAAAAGACCTTCTTTTATAGATCAAGAAGTCTTGTACAATAAGATACGAATCAACTATTCTAGGTAAAGATAATAATGAAAAATACAATGTCGAGCTTATCTTTACCATACACAATAAAGAAACAAATAAACAAAAGATTCGTATGAAGATATTCCATCAGTGTCAATCTTCAAGGCTGTCAGCGTTGACTTCTTCAATGTCAACGCTTGGCTGTCAGCGTCCAATGTCTTCTTATCAGCGTTGACATTCTTCTTATCAGCGTCTAGTGAACTGACCCATATTTTATTCCCAACAATCCTCCCCTAAACTTGATATCTATTCCAATGATCAAGTTTCTGAATAAAAACTTAAGGCTTAGGAGGAATCTTGCAAAAACTTCTTATGTTGGTGATAAACATATCTAATCAAGTCCTTGGCCACGTCACTAGTATAATCAATCTCCAAGGGTGTCTCTAGCATCTTCTCCAACACTTCTTTGGACAAGAGATAGTCAGCATCCACAAGTAAATACTCTGAAAACTTTGTAGAGCTCAAATGAAATACACCACAAGTAGAATAAAGCCTCCAATGAAGATTACTGAGATCATCTTCAAGATCCTTCCATATGGTAGGATCTGCTTCTCTTGGACCACACAAAGTTAAAAATGTATTCCAAAGTCTTATTCCATTTGCTGAAGTAGGTGCTTCAGCTGTATACTTGGCCTCTATTAATCTCCATAGATGCACCAAGTCTTCTCTGTCTATGCTTGCAAATATAGAAATAACTGAAGTGAAAGTATGTACCTCCTTTCCAAATCTGCCAATCTTCCAAAATCCACACTCATCTTCATCAAAACTGATGATTGGATTTCTGTCATCCAGAGGTACTACATTAACCAAATCTGAAGCTTCCAATGGAGAAAGCTTGAGATGCTTCCTTATGACTCCTTCAGTTGGAAAATACACATCCATATCCTTGGGAAATTGAAAAGGATCTCCTTTCTTTACTGGTCTTTGAGCAATCCTCATTTCCTTTTGAATCTGCATTTCCTCAGCAAGCTCTTGTTTCCTTTCTTCTGAAAGAAACTGATAGACATTATTTTCTTGCACACTCCTCCAAATAGGATGTGCCCTATACTCTAGCTCCTCAAAAGATAAAGCCATCAACTTCTTTGATGTCCAGTTAGGCTGATGGCATCTAAGCAACTTATAGTACAACTGCCTTCTATCTCTTTTGAGCCAAGTCTTGACCTCCTGTGCATTATACTTCAAAATCACCTTTATATCATCTTGTACCCTGAGCAAAACTTCCAAACCCCAAATCTGATCTGATAAACTCATTCCTGGGTTGTCCATTACCTTGTCTTCCCAAGCATGGTACATTCTGGTGATTTCTGGTAGGTCCCAATCAATCTGATTCTTCAACTCACTCAACCTTTCCTTTGCTAGCTCATCCCCATATTCAAGCCTTTCTGGATCTTCAATAATTTGAATACTTGAATCTGAGCTATCATCTTCTTTTCCATCACCACTTTCTTCCTCACTCTCAGAAACAACAAATGGTGATCTTCTACTCCTCTTCAAATCACTTTCCAAAAGTTGTGCAGCCAACTGTTCATCAAATGCAATTTGTGCTGCATCTTTCTTTGGAACATCTTCTTCAACCAATTTTCCTTTACCTTTATCTTTTGGATCAATAGTAAGTAAAGTAGAAGAAGAAACCTGTGTGGACACATCTTTGATGATTGTTGATGGCTGGAATACATCAACACCACCTGCAACTTTATCAGCGTTCAAGTTACTCCTATCAGCGCCATGATTACCTTTGTCAGCGCTGGATGTGTCAGCGTCCAAACCTGTATCAGCGCCCAAAGTTTCTTTGAAAGATCCTTCCAAGTTCAATGGTGTCACCTTGGATGTATCAATAACTGGATGCTTCTTCAAGTTGGTAAGTGCTTCAGCAACCTGTAAAGATTCACTAAATTGTGAACTCTTCTCTGAACTCTTCTCACTAGCTGTATGAATCAGCTCATCCTCTTCATCCTCTTTATCCTCCCCTTTGGAAGATTCCTCCATTAGACTCCTGCTACTTGGGTTCTCCAAAACAGTTACCCTCTCTCTCAAAACTTGGAGTTCACGTCCCTGTTTGTTGACAGTTTGTACAAGGCTGACATTTTGCTTTTGCAAGCTAATGACAGCAGCCGTCAATTCAATTATTGTCATAGGTTCCAATCTACCCTCAGCTAGAATGGGGATTTGACCTCCCAAAATAGAATCATAGGGCATGGATGAGGTCTTAATGATGTTGGGACTGTCTTGACCAGCATCTAAGCCTGTGTCAATAGCCCCAGCCTCACCCATTTCACCAGCCACACTTGTGGAGGTGGTTCTCTCTGCTACAAGGCTAGGACCACTAGAGGAGAACACTCCAGTAGTCCTTTGGCGTTTATTCAACCTAGATTGTAATGGGGTGGAAGATGAAGTAGATTGTGTGGGTGTGGGTTGGTTAAGGGGTGTTTGGGATTGTTCAGGAATGGTATCAGCGTTGGGATTGGCTGTGTCAGCGCCAACATATTGAGTGTCAGCGCTGGGTTGGTCAATGTCCATGTTTTCTGGTGAAGGTAATGGTTCATGAATAGGCTCAAGTTGGGGTTCAGGTTCTGGTTGTGGTTGTGGTTGTGGTTGTGCAGCCTGAATTACTTCAAGCATTGGTTGGGTAAGAGGTATGGATTCATTTGTGGAGCTCATTTTAGCAAAAATGGTTTTCTGTTGTTTAGGGATCTCATAAAAAGTGTCATGATCCCGAGAACAATATTCTTGTAAATCAAAGACCATTTGCAAAAATCGAGGGTAAGCCAAAGTCATTTTACTTCCCTTGTTTTTACACATCCCTTCAAAAATCATTTTTGAAAAATTATACTTAAGCCCACGTGTTATACAAACCAAAGCACTTGCAATTGACCTGTTAATTTCATTAAAAGAAGTACATTTTGGGCTTAAGCATTGTAAAAGGACATGTATCAAATAATTCCAGTCAGAAGGAAATTCCTGCTTATGATATTTATTTAAAGTGACATCAGCAGGAATAGGATAACCCAATTCCCTAAGACCTTGTTCTATTGTTGCAATGGCAAGGGTAGTCACACCATCAGCGTCATCAAGACGCAAAGCTTGGCGAACCAAGGCTTCAGTGACCACCCATGTTCTTCCATGAACAGTAGATGTTAATGTGGTCACTCCATTAGCTGTTGTGGAACTAACATTGTTCCAAAACTGTCTAATGTGTGCGACAGGGACTAATGGTGTATGAGAAAGTGCATACCGTAGATAGGATGCATTTAAAAATGCCACCATTTGTGAATACTGAGGAAACAAATCATCATCAGCAGTCAAGTAAGCTACCATATTGTGTTGGCTCTTGAACTCCAATGTTAAATTCTTTGAGTTGAACTTGGGTGCCATGTTTGAAAGCTGTTTAGGTTATGTGATATGGGAAAAATCTAGGAGAAAAATGTTAGACAAGAAAATATGAATACCCAGAATAAAAAGATTAGCCAAATTTATAGGAGAGATGCATGATTTTGATTGGTCAAAAATGAGGCGGTTATATTCAAAGAGCAATGATGAAAATATTGAATCAAATATAACTTATCTCATACATTAATTAAAAGTAACAACTCCCCAAAATTACGGCCAAAGATTAGTCAAAAATAACAACTGGGTAGGGCCCACTAGGTGTCAACGGTCAAAAATAGCCCATCAGCGCCCAACGGCTATATTTTCTTGTCAGCGTTTGCCTAAAGCCTTGTCAGCGTCACGATTGGACGTAACAGCGTTTGGAGAAAAACTTGTCAGCGTCTAAAAATAAAAATATTTAAAAAGAAAAAGACCTTAACAAAGTAATTTATCCTAAGGGAAATATCTTACAAGTTGATAATAATTACTGGGCGGCAAGCACTGTCCATTTATGCACACTTGCTCAAGCAAGATAGACACAAATGACCTCAAGTGTCCCTAGCTAACCAAAATAGTTACCAACAAGGTTATTTCTTAAAATTCTTTGTAACTCCCTGGTAAACCCATAACCAAAATATTCCCAAGTCTCCCATCAGACCACAACTAATTCTAGGCCAAAAATGTCTTGGCAGCATGCATAGTTTATCAACTTTGCATGCTACAGTGCCTCATGGTTTATTAAAACTAACCCATACTCACCTGTGGACACAATCGAGAATTGTGATGAGAGTATTGTAAGAATACCCAAGAGTCCTAAAGGTTCCTTAAACCTCCCCTTAAACTATGATACATGAGTTCTCAAAATATATATGAACATTAAAAATTTATGTCAAGATAGGAATATAAATATTCCAACCATCATCCATAAACAAAAACATGTTCAAATAACTCTTCAAAGATCCATAAGCAACTCTGTATCCAATGGCATAAAGCTACCACCACCTACACATTTAGATGACAACCACAAAACTAACATTTGTTGCTGACAGCGTCCCGACAACACTTCTCAGCGTTGAAGGAACTCTTGTCAGCGTTAGACAATAATATCTCTAACAACGGCAAAATAACACTTATCAGCGTTACATGTACCTTTGTCAGTGTTAGAAAAACAAAGTGGAAAATCTAAATCATCATAAAGACCAATAACAATGCATTATCCTGTACATACTTTTACAAAAAGGTTCCAAAACACATATTAAGTGAGATTAACCATTCCAATATTTGTTACCAAATATTGAAATCTTCCAGCATCAAAAGGTTTAGTTAATAAATCAGCCACATTATCTTCTGTGGCTACCCTATTTGGTTGTATTAAACCTTTCTCAAAGCAATCTCTTATAAAATGATGTCTAATTTCTATGTGTTTGGTTTTAGAATGATGTACAGGATTTTTAATAATGCATAAAGTACTGTTATTGTCTACAAAAATCTTGGTATGCATAAAATTATACCCATAATCCAACAGCTGGTTCTGAATCCATAAGACTTGTCCACAACAAGCAGCTTCTGCAACATATTCTGCTTCAGTTGTAGAGTTTGCCACCACTGTTTGTTTCTTGCATTGCAAAGATATCAATCTGCTCCCAAGAAATTGGCATCCACCAGTTGTGGATTTCCTATCAAACTTGTCACCACCATAGTCACTGTCTGAATATGCAATAAGGTCCAATGGAGAATCTTTTGGGTACCACAATCCAAGATCTGGGTAACATCTTAGGTACCTAAAAATTCTCTTCACAGCAAAAAGGTGACATTCTTTGGGAGTCACTTGATGGCGTGCACATGCACACACAACAAACATGATGTCAGGTCTTGAGGCTGTAAGATACATCAATGAACCAATCATTGATCTATAGTGCCTAACATCCACATCCTTTCCAGCTCCAATCTTTCCCTAAGGGTGTTCCCTATCCATAGGAGTAGAAGCATCCTTTTCATGTGGAGAAAAACCATATTTCTTCAAGATTTCAGCTACATACTTGTCTTGAGAGATGAAGATACCATCTTCTTTCTGCTGAACTTGTAACCCAAGAAAGAAGTTCATCTCACCCATTGCACTCATCTTGAATTTATCTGTCATGAGCTTGGAAAAGTCCTCACTCATTTTTGGATCAGTAGACCCAAAAATGATGTCATCAACATAGACCTGCACAAGCAACACATGTTTTCCTTTCTTCTTTGTGAATAGTGTCTGATCTATGGTGCCCCTCTTGAATCCATTGTCCACCAGATATGTAGACAAGGTACCATACCATGCTCTAGGGGCTTGATGAAGTCCATACATTGCTTTCTTCACTCTATAGACCTTGTCTGGATTTTCAGGATCTTCAAAACCAGGAGGTTGCATAACGTATACTTCCTCAACAATTGTCCCATAGAGGAAAGCACTCTTCACATCCATTTGATAAACAGTGAAGTTCATACAAGAGGCATAAGCTAGAAAAATTCTTATAGCTTCAATTCTTGCAACTGGTGCAAAAACTTCTTCATAATCAATTCCTTCCTCTTGTGTATAACCCTGAGCTACCAAACGTGCCTTGTTTCTGACCACAATGCCTCTTTCATCTTTCTTGTTCCTTAGAACCCATCTTGTCCCAATTGGTCTCACATATCTAGGACAATCAACCAGCTCCCAAACATCCTGTATAGCAAATTGATGAAGCTCATCATGCATTTCTTCCACCCAGCTAGGTTCTTTGAGAGCATCAAAAATTTTCTTGGGTTCTTCCTGTGACAGAAAACAGGCAAACAAACATGCTTGTACAAGAGGGGTATCAACCTTCTTGTGTATATTGGCAATAAATCCACCAAGACTTTGATGGGATCTTCTTGTCTGAACTGGAGCCATAACATCACCAATGATCTGAGATGTGGGGTGATCCTTTGCTGTGGAAGTGAGAACTCCTCCTTCAAAAAGTCTGGTGTCCTCAATTTCACGCTCCATGTTGCCAATATCTTCTTCATCAGACTCTCTTTGATCAACAGAAATCTCTTCATGGACATTAGAAGGTCCACCTTGTTCAAAATGGGAAGAGAAAAGATGTGCAAAGGTGTTGTCAAAGTCTGATCCTTGTTTGTCAGCGTTTGGGCTAACAACGCTTGAACTGCTGGTGTCAGCGTCTGATCCATCAGTGTCTGAATTGCTCTTGTCAGCGCTTGATTTCCCTTTGTCAGCGCCTGAAGAAGTATGCATGTTTGTATTTGGTGGTATTTGAAAACCACCATTATCTTTTCTAGCAGCAGCAGCAGCATAGTACTCATCTGTCCATATAGGAAGTGTAACATATTCTTGTGTGGGAGATGATTTAACTGCTGGTGGTCCATCCTCCTTAGCAACCTGTATACCTGAAACATTACCAATTCTCTTTTCCAAAACACTTGAAGTTGCCTTCACAATGTCTGGATCAGTAACAGGCATATAATTTAAAGCTCTAGATAAAGGTTCTAAGTCAAACAACCAATTTGGACCATTTTCAGGATCACTAGGTTTACTTTCTAAAAACCTAACATGTACCTTTTCAAGTATACGTTTTTCCTTTTTAATGTAAACCCTATATCCTTTGCTCTGCACTGAATAACCCATGAAGTAGCCTTCATCACCTTTTGAATCAAACTTACCTAGGGCTTCACTAGTTTCTAAAACAACTACATGACAACCAAAAGGCTTGAGAAAGCCAATATTTGGCTTCCTTCCCCAAAGTAATTCATAAGGTGTCTTATTATGTATTTTGTTGACCAATGCCCTATTCTGAACATAACAAGCTGTGTTAACAGCTTCAGCCCAAAAGGCTATAGGAAAGTGGGCATCAGCCAACATGGTTCTGGCTGCTTCAATAAGGGTTCTATTCTTCCTTTCAGCAACCCCATTTTGCTGTGGGGTTCTAGCTATGCTAAACTGCCTAGTAATCCCTTTCTTGGCACAAAAATCACCTAACAACTGATTTCTAAACTCACCCCCATTGTCACTTCTAATAATTTTGACCTCATTACCATTCTTCTTTTCAATCTGGGTAATGAAATTAATCAGACTTTGGGCAGTTTCACTTTTCTTGGCTAAAAAGAAAGTCCATGTAAACCTGGAATAATCATCAGTGATAACAAAACAATATGATTTACCCTTTAAACTTTCTATATTAGTTGGACCAAAGAGGTCCATATGCAATAAGTGAAGTGGTTTAGAACTAGAGTGCACCTGTTTAGACCTGAATGAGACCTTGTGCTGCTTGCCTTTAAGACATGCAACACAAGTGTGGTCATTGTGGAAAGCCTTTTCAGGCAAACCATCAACTAAACCAAGCCTCACAAGTCTATTGATATTCTTAAAGTTTATGTGCCCTAATCTCCTGTGCCAAAGATTACTTTCATCTACTGAGGCTTTAGCATACAGACATGACATTTTATTATTTATCTTAATTCCATTAAGATTCACATTATATATGTCTTTATGCCTTGGTGTTCTAAAATCTATGTATTTTTCCTCAGGTAGCTTATAATCTTTGCTTAACACCAAGCACTCAGTATCTGTGAAAAGAACCTTGTTTTTGTTATCACACACTTGTGATACACTAAACAAATTATAATCCAGTTCTTTTACCAGGAAGACATTCTCAAATCGTAGATTGTTGGTGACAAGGGTTCCTTTTCCTGTGATGGTGCCATAGCCCCCTCCAAAGTATACCTTATCACCATCTTGAATAGGAGAGAAATTTGTCAGATAGTCTTCCTTCCCTGTCATGTGCCTTGAGCATCCACTATCCCAGTATCCATAATCATTGATCTTCTTCTGAATGCCCTGCACATAAAGAAAACACATTAGTTTTCTTTGGGAACCCAAGCCTTGGAAGACTTGGATTCATCTGGTTGTTCAACAAGAACAGACTTGGTTCTCATAACAACCCCATTTTCATCCCTTTTAGAATGAAATTCCCAGTTAACCCCAATTGGTGTTGACATTGCTTTTGAAATATAATGAAACCTGTTGCATGTCATAGAAACACCAGTAGAATTAGAGTTTTGGTCTTGTTTTGGTCTCCATGTTAAGCTAGTAGAAGCTTTAGACCTAGTTCCCTGTGGTTGCAAATACCTAGGTTTGGCAGTGTTTCTATCAGCGCTGAAATTGCTCTTGTCAGCGCCCCGATTGCCTTTATCAGCGTTGAACCTAGGGTTTGCTACAGGAACCCATTGCCTATTGGACCAAGTTTTTGACTTTTGAAAAGGTCTTAGTCCTTGTGTGTTAGACCCTCTAGAAAAGATTGGGGCAGGTCTAACAACTTGTGAACTTTTGTTCACAAAAGTATTGGGTCTGACAGTGTTTGACCTATGTTGACTTTTGTCAGCGCTGAGATGGTTCCTATCAGCGTTGACATTGGAAGCGTTGACACATCTCTAAGCCAAATGTCAGAAGCTACCACATGTGTAACAAGCTTTTCTAGACATAGTCTTAGGTCTAGAAGCAAAGAAGCCTGTTCCATGATCACTAACTTGGCTTTTTGGTGACCTAGTATTCCTATACATCTCTGCATACTTAACACTAGGTTTTCTAACAGTTTGTGGGCCAAGGTCAAAAGCTTTGCCAGTGGTAGGGTGTGTGATCTTAATAGGTTTAGGATCATTGGGAACCACAATTGGTATCATATTTGGTGTGGGCTCATTTGGACTTTCACACAACAACCCTATGCCTCTGGGATTTTGAGAAATCTGTAATCCTAAGAAAAATGAGATTTTTCCCATCATTGACATCTGAAAGCGTGTGGACATTATCTTCTCAAATCGATTTGACAATTCTATGTTAGTGGCAGCAAATATTATATCATCAACATAAATTTGTACCAGAATCATGTCGTTGCCTTCCTTGAGAGTGAATAGAGTGGGGTCCACCTTGCCTTTGGAGAAGTCTTCCGAAATGAGATATGTGGACAGGAGATCATACCACGCGCGTGGAGCTTGTTTCAACCCATAGAGAGCCTTCTTAAGCTTGTACACATGATTAGGAAACTCCGTGCTAACGAACCCATCCGGCTGACTAACATAGACTTCTTCCCTTAGTTCACCGTTCAAAAATGCCGTCTTCACATCCATTTGATAGACGATCATGTTCATATGAGCAGCATACGCATGGAATAGTCTAATCGCCTCCAATCTTGCCACAGGAGCAAAAGATTCTTCAAAGTCTATACCCAAGGCTTGTTAATATCCTCTAGCAACCAATCTAGCCTTATTCTTCAATACCGCACCCATCTCATCAAGTTTAACCTTATAAACCCATAACAAGGTAAGGATATTAACCTTGTTAGGGAGAGGAACTAATTCCCATACTTCAAGTCGTTGGAATTCATTTAGTTCCTCCTGCATGGCTTCAATCCAAGATGATTGAGTCATAGCCTGCTGCCAATTTTTGGGTTCAACTTCAGAGAGAAATGCATCAAAGCAGCAATAAAGTGCACTCTCTTGTAATTGATAGCGTGTAGAGACTGGTCGATCTAGATCTCCAATGACATTCCTAATTGGGTGATCTTTTGTCCATTTAGTGCTATGGTTTTCAATCCTAGGTGGTCTGGAGTGAACAATAGAAGGAGCTTCTTCTGAGGTAGACGCGGCTGAAGGGTTTTCAGGTATCGCTACACCAAAGAAAGGAAGCTCTTGTAGGTGAGCATATTCCAAGTCGTGATCAATAGAATCCTCTTCCACATCATTAGGCACAAGTAGGGGTGACGATTCAGGTGTAGTTTGAGAATCACTTGGTGAAGGTGCATCCGGTTCAATGTGAATTGAAGATGCATTAGATAAAGCTTCATTGGCTGGAGCAACAACTTCAGGAATTGGAGCTATCACTACGGGTGCTGGAACTTCAACATTTGGGGGATCAAAGAATTCGTCAAACAACGGTTGAAACAGTTTATCCCACTCGGGCCTTGATGGTGGTAAAAATGATGTAGAAGTAGGATTATTGGGAACTAATCCGGAACTAATAGCACCGGTTCCCATCTCATGAAGCGCGGGTTCAGAGCTGTGTTGCTCAGAAGCCATCGCTGTCAGCTCATCGAAATCTGCGTCCATAGTTTCTACAATCTTGCCAAGACGACGGTTATAGATTCGGTATGCTTTCTTGGACGGTGAGTAACCAATGAAAATACCTATAGCGGCTTTCGGTTGAAGCTTACCCAAGTTCTCACTATTAATGTTTGGATAACAAAGAGCACCAAACACATGAAAAAATGAAACATCGGGTTTACGGTCATATAGAAGCTCATAAGGTGTTTTTCCATGGCGTTTCCGAATGATAGAACGGTTTTGGGTGAAACATGCAGTAGATATAGCCTCTGCCCACAAGAACAATGGAGTGTTCGCGTAAATAAGCATAGTCCTAGCAGCTTCCATAAGTGTACGATTCCGTCTTTCAACGACACCGTTTTGTTGTGGAGTGCGTGCAGCGGATGTTTCATGTGAGATACCAACTCCTTCATAGTAATCATGAAGAGTCTGGGTGACGAACTCTGTACCATTGTCTGTACGAATACGGCGAACAGTAGTATTCAAACGTACCTGAATGAATTTCAGAAAAGTGATGATAGCCTTCGGTGCTTCATCCTTTGTACGTAGGAATTTAACCCATGTAAACCTGGAGAAATCATCCACAATAACCAGAATGAATTTCTTACCGCTCACACTTTCAGTTCTCATTGGCCCACAAAGATCCATATGCAAAAGATGAAGTTTTTCTTAATTGGTGTCTTCAGCTTTGGGCTTGTAAGATTTCTTGGTACTTTTCCCCCTTGAACACGCGGAACATAAATGATCCTTGTGAAATTTGAGCTTTGGAAGACCACGAACTAATTCGTTTTTAGCCAGATGATTGATAGCATCAAAATTAAGATGAGATAATCTGCGATGCCATAACCATGACTTGGTCTTAGATGCTTTAGAGAGAAGACATACTGGAGAGGCGGCCATCATGTCTTGTAAGGAAAAGGTATAAAGATTTGCACCACGATATCCCTTCAACAAATCTTTTCCTTCCAAGTTGCGGATGAAACAAGTGTGTTGTCGAAAAGCAACCTCAAGGTTGGAATCACAAAACTGTCCTACTGAGAATAAATTATGACCAAGACCTTCTACATAGTATACCCTTGAAATCGTCACGTTTCCAATCTGATATTCACCATACCCCATTATCTTTGCTATATGATCATTCCCGAATTTAACCGTACCAAGAAACTTGCTGACGAAATTTCGGAGCATCAAGCGATCTCCGGTCATATGTTTTGAACAACCGGAGTCCAAATACCAGAGGATGATTTGGACCACCTGAAAATATCACCACACGAAGACAATGTAGAGGTATCAGAATCTGAGTGTTCCTTGTTATTAGCAGGTACAGATTTAATAATCTTAGATTTGCTAACTTTAGGTTTCCTAGATTTCCTAGCCTTCTTCTTCTTAGTTGGTGGTGTAGATTCTAGTTGGCTTAAATCCTGTGGTATTTCTTCACTGATAGGCACTATAGTGGGAGCTGACCTAGTTAAAGGGCGCTGTTTCCATACTTGAGTGCGAGTGTTCCTAACTAAAGGACGCTCAGACCTAACCTCAACGGATGCATTCCTAGTTAAAGGGCACATTTTTCCATCTAATGTAAAGGTCCTACCAGTGGGACACCATTGCCAGTCAACTTGGGCACGAGTTCTACCTGTTGGCTTCCATTCAAGACCATTCCTAATGGCATTCATTTCATTCACATGATCAATAAGACACAAATCATGACGTTGGGAAAACATACATTCATTACAATTCCAACAATTCAAATTAGAATTCACGAATGGTTTAGGCTTCTGCACAGGCGCAGAGCTTTTAGTCTTAACATGATTCTTTTTATTTAAAACTGAACTAGCATTCCTATTGTGAACTTCTACTTTCTTTTTTTTGGTGCTACTAGTGGAGGGCTTGATCTTATCTTTCTTGAGTGGCGATCCTTTAGCCTTAGTAGTCTCTTTTAATCTTGTAGAAGGCAAAGTGGGAACATTAGCAATAGATTTTAAAGGTGCCTTACTTGATAGTGCCAGTGACGGTTTTGCTCCTGGAGTCTTATTGAATGGAGTTACAGCAATGGGCCTATTAGTAAGTAGTGCAGAACCTGGTTTACCTATGTATTGCAAATATGCTAAGCAATATTGAACTCGCTTAATATATTCATGAGCCTAATAATAGTAGCTACTTGAGGGATCTAAGGCATAAAGATCGTCTAAAATATCCCTAATAAGATCTACATGCTTAATGGCATTCCTCAGATAATCATCGTAGGTAACCGGGTTTCTCTTATGAAGCGGGTTCTTATAAAGCACTACTGACTTGGTTGTTGGGGCACTAGTGGACGGTGCAGAGTCGGTAGCTAAGTTATCAACAACTTCTTATCGGGTGATAAGAAGTGTCTCCTTTAACTCGGCCAAAACCATGTTTTTGTCAATGCGCAGGATGTTCAAGTCAGAGATTTATTCACACTTTTGGTTCAGTTGTTCAACATAAAATTGTTGCTGTGCAGCATTAAAAGCGAAGCGTTCTTCTAGTGAACCATAAAGAGCGGATAGTCCCTGTCTTGTCCGATCCATCTCCCCTAGAACAGACGAAAGTCTAATTTCTAAGACCTGGTTTTTAGACTCTGCAGCCTCTAGTTCCAATTTGAGTGTTTCATTTGATGACACATCTCTCTTCAATCTCATAATCTCTTCCTCTAATGCCTTAACAATTGCAATCATCTTGTCACTCGTCTCAACATCGTTTTAACAACCATTTGATATCAAAAGATCCTCATTTTGAGTTTGTTGTTTTAATTCTAAAGATATACAATGTTGTTCTAGTTGATTAAAGCGTTTTGAAAGTAAATTGTAAGAATCTTGTAGCTTTAAAAACTCAGTGTTAGATTCGTGACAAGAATGATTATCTACCTCATTTACAGTATCAGCAACATTTACAGAGAGATCACAAACATCATCACAAATATTCACAGCATCACAATTAATCATACCGGATGTAAGCTCATTCGAATAATTAACATTTACAGTAGTAAGCACATCACACGAGATTACTGCAGACAAGAATCGGTCATATTCGGTTAAAATCTTTTCTTTTTCAATTAGTTGTAGTTCGTAAGCGGTGTCCATTTCATAAAACACTTTTTGAACTTCTCCAATTTCAAATTCAAGATTTTCTTTAAGAGATGCAAAACTTCCTTTTAGACTTTCGACAAATGGGTTGATCTCTTTTTTAAACACCTCGTTCATGTGTTCGAAAGCCCATTCTCCGGCGTTTAGGCCATTTGAAGTCGTGCATTCCAAAATGACCTTGTCAAAATTAGTAAAGTATTGATTAATCTCTTGCAAGTTTAACCATACAGTGCTAACAGGTGGGAGATCCTTTGGAATTTCCTTAGGACCTTCCATGTTGACAAGTTTAGGAAATGTACTAGGGTTTTTTGCATTCAACATGTAGGTTGGTGCTGTAATGAGATCTTTGTCCATATGGAAGCGAATTCTAAAATCCGTTTTAGCAAGCTCCTGATTCATTTTAAAATAATCACACTCGGGATATTTTGCAGAATTGTATGACCGATCCTCATCAACTAGATCCTTACTTGTGTGATCATCGAAAAAACCAATCGGGTCTAAGGCCAATCCTAATTGAGTTGCATTATAAAGTCTTGGACTATGTCTTAAATCTTGTTTTGCATACCTTGGGTTAGGGGGAAGGCCTTTTTGACGTGATAAGTTAAATTCTCTAAACGAAGCATCAAATAAGTGCACTAGTTGAGAAGCAGCGTATTGTCTTAAAAGCAAGTAATCTAGACTTCTAATCTTATTAGTAGCATTTATCTCCATTTCATTCTTCTTAGACTCGAGTTATTCAAAATCCGTTTGAAGTTTTTGAAAATTAGTGACCACTAACTCCTTTTCTTTAAGTTCATTAGACAAATTTGCTCTTAAGTTTTCAATTTCTTGCAAGTGACCCATTTGTTTGTTTCTAAAGTGATCATATTTGGGATTTGTTAGAACACTAGACGAAGGCACTAATTCCAAAGTTTGAACTTTCTCGTTTCTTAAGACAAGCAGATCAGACAAATTCTTATTCTTAGCTAGTGTTTCTAAGAGTGCAGCATTCATTTGGCTAAGTAATGTAGCAGGAACCATGACCAAATCTTGTTGAGCAGGAGTAGGCGTATGCGAAATGGCTCCCGGTTGTCATTCACTCAAAATCTGGGGACTCACATTGATATTGCTATCATTGATTGTCTCCTCATTTGAAAGACTCACCACCGAAGACTAATTCGAATCAGCACTCTCTTGCACAACTTGATGTGGTTGAATACTAGCATCAGTGGTATTATTGGTGGTATTAATAAGTACCTCAGATCTCTTTTCTGGCCCTAAGCTGGAGATAGTTGCCATGAAAGTAGCCTTTGCAGATTGAAATTCATCACAGTCTGAGTCATACGCATCGAGATCATCTGCTTGGTATGCTGCATTCTGTGTGGTGACAGTGTCTTGTTCAGCAATCCCTGGATCAGCAAGAAATGCAAGCTCCTCTTCATCAAGTTCCCTTCCTTGTACCTGAGCATTCACCAGATAGATCTTCTCTGCAAACCATTGTCCATCCCTTCTCCTCTTGGGTTTCTTACAATCCCTGGACATGTGACCCTCTTCCTTGCAGTTGTAGCATGTAATCATTCTCAACTTGCCTGTGGAATTAGCCCGTGGAGCAGGATTGACCATTGGAGCAGGATTGACCGTTCGACCATTGGTAGTTGATGTGGTAAGTCTCCCCTGATATGGTTGAATAGGCTGAACCGTTACCCTACCATTCTCGATAGTAGCTTGTTGGCGAGAATTGGATGAATTCCTCAACTGATTGTTGGTAGGAGCTGATCCCCTAAATCCTCGTTTGCTTAAAGTCCTTGTGAGATAAGCAGACATAGTGGTTAACACTTCAACTGGGTCAACACCTTGTTTGAATACAGGAACGGGGACTTCCTCATCATCACAGTACATTGCTTGGTCTTGATGAGCTGCATAATCACTAGAAGGAATACTCATTTGATCAGGGTAGCTTGTTGGATATGCTGCATTCTCTTGATAAGAAGAATATGAAGATTGAGCATAAGGTGCAATACTTGCTGGGTGATGTTGTGAAGCATAGTGTGGTGAAGGTGCATTGAACCGATATTGTTGCTGATGTGAGGTGGGTGGTTGTGGTAGAATCGAGTATTGGGGAAAGGTTGGTGTCATGTAAGGTGATGGATGATAGGCTTGATGTCCCAAGATATAAGGAGTGTTGTTGTGAGACAAGCTTGGTTGATTCGCCATCAAAGCTAATGAATCAGGGTACATACCTCGAGGCGAACGGTGCATGATCACATCATGCTGCTGAAGAAAAGCATATAGTTGATCCAAATTGCACTTATGCAAATCCCTGGTTAACTTAACATCGGTAATATACTCACCCCATTCAGCTTGAGGTAAAGTATTCAAGAATTTGGTGTTAACCTGGAATGGTGCAATCACGAGATTGTATACACTCAGATCATTCATGAGTGTGGTGAATCTGAAGTAATAATTGTGAAGCGTTTCCCCTGGGTTGTACGTGAATCTATCAAACAGATCATACAACTGACATTCCCTTTCCTGTTTGGTGAGAGACGTACCTTGTAGCAACACCTTTAGACGTTCCCATAAATCCTTTGCCACCGTATACTGACTTACCATCCGATAGATGTCATGGGGAAGAGCTTGGAGAATGGTTTGAAGAGCCTTTTCGTCTGCATCGGCAACAAGTTGTTGAGCTGGTGTAAGTTCTTCAAATTCTCTTGGTCGAGACACATTGTTAGCCACGATGGTACCATAGTCAAGTGGACCATTTAAAATTGACTTAACCATAAGCCTCCCATAAACCGGTTTTCCCTTAAGGTAAGACATCATCCGGCCTTGCCATGCTTCAAAAACTTCTTTGATGAGCATTGGCGGGCGATTATCCGTTCCCGTAATGACGGAAGTATCCGTAAGTGATGTCATCTGAGGCATTACTGAATTCGGATTCATTTTGTTAACTTCAAAGAGACAAAGATTATCGGTTGATCGAGCAGTGAAGTAAAGCTTGTGAATTGTGTTGAGTTTTTGTTGTAAGAAACCAAGATTAAATCCTCTAAAAAATCGTCGAAAAAAAAACAAGCAAAATAACCCTTGATTCGGAACTTTTTGTTGATTCGGAAGTTTGATTTGGAAGATTTGGCTTGGAATACCTTGATTCGGAACTTTTGGTTCGGAAGTCTTGGTCCGGAACTTTCCCTTGATTCGGAACTTTTGGTTCGGAAGTCTTGATCCGGAACTTTCTCCTTGATCCGGAACTTTCCTTGATCCGGAACTTTTTCCTTGATCCGGAACTTTCCTTGATCCGGAACTTTTGGTTCAGAACTTCCTTGATCCGGAACTTTCTCCTTGATCCGGAACTTTTGTTGATCCGGAACTTTTCGTTCGGAACTTTTGGTTCGGAACTTTGGTTCGGAACTTTGGTTGATCCAGAACTTTTTGGTTCGGAACTTTTTCGTCCGGAACATTTGGTTGATCCGGAACTTGTTGGTTCGGAACTTTTGCTGGGTAATCAGAAGTTGTTACGGATGAACAGTCGACCACAAAAATAAAGATTAAACCCAGATTTTGACCAAATGACCCAAAAAGTTGTGTGATTTCAACAATAATAAGTAAAAACTAATACTTATCCACTAATCCCAATCACAAAAACACCAAGAATCAAGATGGATCTTCTTAAAGAACACTAATACAATCAAAAACTAAAAAACCACACAAATCACTACCTTAAATCACCCCATAGCTCTTGATACCAAATGTAGAATCTTGATAACCTATGAATCTATGAAGGGGTTGATGATTTCTAGAGAGAGAAACTTAGAGAGAGAAAGTGAGAGAAAACTATGTGTAATTTTATTAAGTGGAAATGAGAAACATTCAACAACCAACCCATTTCCAAGGAGGAAAGGGGTATTTATACTTCCAAGCAACAT
Source organism: Glebionis coronaria (assembly GCA_025667525.1). Taxonomy (NCBI): domain Eukaryota; kingdom Viridiplantae; phylum Streptophyta; class Magnoliopsida; order Asterales; family Asteraceae; genus Glebionis; species Glebionis coronaria. The sequence continues at coordinate 601,217,658 of CM046875.1, read as the reverse complement.
TGGGCTTGGGCCGGTCCATGACAAGCCCATGGACCGGTTCTTACTTTACTTAATAAGCAACTATTACCTACGAGCTATTACAATCATTAATAATATTGTGGAGTGACCGATACTTCTAATATACGTAAAAACGTATTTCTAACACAAGTTAAAACCGATAAAACCCGAGCTATATAACATACGGACATTAACGGGCTAAGTTAACGTTATTGGACTAATAATACAACAAAATGGGCTAAAACACTTATAAACTTATTGGGCTTAACCCATTTGGGCCCAACTTGTAAAGTGTAAATACTGATAATAAAAGTATAAAATAGATTAATACAAGTTGAAGAACTTATAATAAGCTTGTTGGACTTAAAACATGTAAATAGGTAAAACTAGTAAACTAGTATAAAATTATCAACACATAACACTAAAATGAGTAAATGAGAATATGTAAACCCACTTGATCATCATATATATATAAAATCATCATATGTATACATAATTGTTATTTTTATAAAGTCATTGGACAAGAGTCCAAGACGAGTATTATTTGTCTAGGTTTCCGTGATTGAAGCACGTGCTGTACGTCCGAATTGCCGATAACCCGCCTTCCCACATCAACGTGAGTTCATATCCTCGCACTCTTTTAAATGTTTTTATAAATGTTTTATAAACCCGCGAAGGAGATAACATGTTACTTTTTATAAAATAGGACACCATTTGTCCCGATTGTTTGTTTATTGATTTGGACACGGATGATTGTATGACCCTATGAATGATTAAATGACCCGACAGATGAAATAAAATGGATTAGGTTATGTCACTAAAAGTCCCATTAGCATGAATTGTGAACTACCGGGATTTGGTAGACGCTTATGCATATAACAGTACTATTTGGGGACGATCACCCCAGTTCGCGCGTTGACGGTTGATCCCCGTCGTGCCACATTGATTGGTAAGCGAATTTATGTATGAGAAGATTTACATACCGTGACCTTTGTGACGACACGCTAATTTAGATGGGCAAATGAGTTTCGGGCTAGCTACCCGTTGTTTGTTGTAGTAAGGTAACAATGTCATGCGGCTTATAATAATCCAATTAACGAAATACGGCTATATGCACCGAATTACGATATATTGCCTGACTAGCAATATGGGGTCTTACTATTGATATTATGTTCGTGTTTTGGTTTTTCATAACCATATTCATATAATGGTTTTTATTTAACTTTATACAACGTCATAAGACGTATTGTATGATATTTTTACGACATTGGTTCGTATAATGGTTTTGAAGGCGAAAGCCTATATTATGATTTTGATAAGGATTTGTATAAAATGACTGGCTATTTTATGGCCTATTACAATGATTTGTACAAAATGATTTTCGGTAATAATTTTATACCGATGTTATATTGATGGATTTTATTAAACTCTATGAATTCACTTGGCGTTATCGCTAACCTTTTCTTTTAACATGTTTTTATCTCAGGTACTTGAAGGTAATTCTTGGGAAGACGACAAGAATTCATGGCCCGCACTTAAACAATAATTTATATTCAAATACTTTGTAAAACTTTGTATGAAATAATATGACTTGGGACCTATGTAACTTTGATATTTATGAATGGAAATGCTTTATTATCAAACGACGCGATTTTTAAGCGTTGTCTATGATGTGAGTAATGTGCTATCCCGTAACACCAATGAGTCTTCCGCTTTATTGAATTGAGTAAATTTGGGGGTGTTACATAATCATGAGGTTCATGAACTCGATGGCACTCAAAAAGAATAATCCATAACCTAACTCAAATCGAGATGATTACTTGTCCAAAGGTTGCATCACTAATGCGAACATTAGGAAGAAGCAAGAACATATAGATAATATCGATACATGTAGGATTTAGTAATCAAAGATAGTCTTTTCATTAATCACAAACAAGTCAAAAATTGTACCGTCACACATTACGTGTCGCAATGTCATACAATTCCAAGGACTCATCCTACCAACTGATGTCTCAGTTAAGTTAAGGATTTTTAAAAGATATTACAATGAATACTAATCTATAAGAGTCATTAGGTGTTCCATATGTCCCGGAAGATCCATCGGTCCTAATTCAGAAGAAGATTTCTTCAATTTATTTCTTGGACACTGGGCATCCTCGTCATTGGACAATGGTCTAGGAACAACCCTTAACACAAACCAACAATAATTTAAAACCTTATAATTCAACCACAGGGCTTAATCACTTCCTCTTAACAATCTCATATCCCATACAAGTTAAATTTGACTTTATTCAAGTTTTCAACCAACTTATACTCAATGCTACATCCTACCTCATTTTACAATACTTCAACCTTATTCTTAGACTTTGAAAGGGCAATAAAAGCTCGATATGAACAACACTTAATTTCCAATCCTATAGCTCTTACAACGATAGTTATTAAATGAGTCACTAGTATGAAATGATTCACACGTTCAATTAGACTTCTCGGAAAGATACTAGTGGCATGAGGCTTTTGGGTAATGGTTCCAATGACAGCCTCAGGTGCAACATTTACCTTTTCGATTTCAAATTTAAAAATTGGGTGACACCGAATCAGATGACACCTTTCCAGGTGGTAGGGTTTTGTCAAACTCCACTCTATAAGGAAAGATCGTCATGACATCGATATCAGATTTAATCTCGCCAATTCTTCTTTAATATCATAATCAACTAATACCAACATTTCTACGAATATCAACCATTTTGTTGGGATCATAAACATCCACAACTTGGTTTAGATATGGAATAGCTAAAATTCCTACAGAAATAGCTTCGATTGATTTTCTAGGGGAGTTAGGGTTCCTTGTGACAATATATGTCGTATAAATATCTCGTATACGTATTAAAATAATCATCAAACAATCATGTAATCAAATTACAACATATATATATAATCTAAGTTATATATATACATATATATTAACATAACACTTCTCAGTCTGGCCTTGTTGGTAACTCAGGAATTCTTCGGCACCGTTATAATCAAAAGATTTTTTAAACATTTTACTCAAAATATTTATTTAAAAATTTTTATGGTTAAAAGATTTTGAAATGTTTTATTCAAAACCTCGGTTTTAAAAATATTTCGTTCTCTATAACGAGAGCTCTGATACTAAACTGTAACACCCCTGAATATTCATACTTTAGTTCAGCGGAAGAGTCGTTGGTGTTACGGGATAGCACATTACTCAAATCATAGACAACGCTTAAAAATTGCGTCGTTTAATAATAAAGCATTTTCCATTCATAAATATCAAATTACATAGGTACTCAGGTCATAATATTTCATACAAATTTACAAAACATTTGAATGGAAATTTTATTTGAATGCGGGTCATAGATTCTTGTCGCCTTCTCGAGAATTACCTTCAAGTACCTGAGATAAAACATGTTAAAAAAAGGTCAGCGAAAACGCCGAGTGAATTCATAGAGTTTAATAAAAACCATTAGTATATCACCGGTATATAATTATTACCAAAAATCATTTAGTACAAATCCTTGTCGTAGGCTTTAAAATAGGCCAAAGACATTTTATACAAATCTTTGTCGTAAATCATAACATAGGCTTTTGCCTTCAAAACCATTATACGAACCATTGTCACAAAAACATCATACAATACGTTTTATAACGTTGTATAGAGTTAAATAAAAATCGTTATATGAAAATGGTTATGTAAAACCAAAACACGAACATAATATCAGTAATAAGACCCCGTATTGCTCATCAGGCAATATATTATAATTCAATGCGTATATTAGTATTTTCGTTATTGGATTATTATAAGCTACATGACATTGCTACCTTACTATAACAAACAACGGGTAGCTAACCCGTAATTCCTTTGCCCATCTAAAACAGCGTGTCGTCACAATAATCACGCTTATATAAATCTTATCATACATAAATTCGCTTATTGATCAATGTGGCACGAAGGGGATCAACCGTCAAGGCGCGAACTGGGGTTATCTTCCCCAAATAGTACTATTATATGCATAAGAGTCTACCAAATCCCGGTAGTTCACAATTCATGCTAATGGGACTTTTAGTGACATAACCTAACTAATAATAATTCATCTCATTTCATTTATCGGGTCATATAATCATTCATCGGGTCATATAATCATTCGGGTCCATATCAATAAGCAAATAATCAGGAAAACTGGTGTCCTATTTTTATTAAAACTAACATGTTATCTCCCTCGCGGGTTTATAAAACATTTCATAAAACATTTAAAAGAGTGTGAGGCTATGAACTCACATTGATTGGGGAAGGCGGGTTATCGGTGATTTGGATGTACGGTACGTGCTTCAATCACGGAAACCTAGAAAAATAATACTTGGTCTTAGACTCTTGTCCAATGACTTTATAAAAATAATAGTTATGTATGATGATATCATCAGTATGATGATGATCAAGTGGGATTTTATCTCTTCATACAAAATTTTAGTTGTTATGTGTTAGTCAATTTAGAATAGTTATACTAGTTTCAACCTAATTACATATTAAGGCCCAATAAGCCCATTAAGAGTTCAATTCATTATATTAGCCCATTTATACTTTTAATACCAGGCGTATACTCATATGTTGGGCCTAATTGGGTTAAGCCCATGAGTAATTCCATTAGTGTTAAGCCAAGCTTGTTGGGCTAATGGTCCAATAAGACTACTTTGGCCCATTAAGGTCCATAAGTTATAAAGCTCGGGTTTATTGGTTTTTGCTTGTCAAATGTGTTTACATATCAGTATATGAGTTATAAACATGTTAAATTAGACGGGTCCGATCGTCTATGTTTTATTTGGCGAAAACGTTAATCTTTTTGGTTTTAGCCGAAAAGACGTAAACTTATATATGGTTTTATAACTTTAGAAAACATTTGAGTCTTTACATTTATAAAAATTCCATACTTATTTATCATAGTATACAACTCATTTTATAAATATTATTATTAGTTAGTGGGTTTTATATGTTTATTTTATAATAATATTACTTGAGTGCTCATTTTATATTATATAGTTTTATTTACAAATCTGATTATCAAAGTTACTTCCACCATTTTTGCCATATCTTGAGTTCTACAAGGAGATAGAAGCTCCAATTTGGGCAGCACAAACTACATGATATGTGCTTCAAATAACTCCAGTATAGCTACTGTTCAATTATCATCTAAGTATCTCTATTAATTCATCCAAAACAGACTATGCAGATTTGTACCTCAATAGTATTTTGATCATATATTGCTTATTTTAATGATTCCATTGAGTGGCCAACTCACCACATATGTAAAAATCATATATCTATCTGTATATTCAACAACCCAAGCCATTTAACCAAGTGTTCATATTGATACTTACTGTTTAATACAGCCTATAAATCTAATCAAGATTTTTACATTTTAACTTGTAGATTTTAATCTTTTTAACCCAATCTATTAACACAAAATACCCACATAATATTTTGATCATCATTCATCATCATATAAATATACATTTCTAAAGGAAATACATGATTAATTTTTAAAAAAATAACAAGATGATAGGTAGGAAACAATCTTTATACCACTCAATAAGATGAAAGATTGAGATTTTTAGATGAATAAGACTTGGTTTTGGGTAACCAATCTTATGAAATATCAAGACCACTTCTAGGATCACCAAGAATATGTAGACTCCTTGAGAAATCAGCCCTTGATCTTCATGAAATCTCCTTTCTAGTTGTTAAGATCACCTTAAATCATCAAGTCTTCAAAGGCTTATCATCTTATGCAAGTTAAACATAAGATTCATGGTAGAAATTTTTGATGAATGGTGGTGGTGGTGATGAAGTATGGACGGCAACAAGAGAAGGGAGAGAAAGATTTTGGAGTGGTTTGCCTGTTAGAAATGAGAGAAATGATTTAGGCTAGTGGCTTTGTGTTAGCTTAAGTTGTTTGTAAAGCTTATGGGACAAGTGTCCCAACTTGGCTAAAAATGTGACACCAAAGGTGTTGGTAGCTTGTCTTGGCCGCAACATATATGGGGGTGGGCAAGTTTAAACTTGTCTCATCCTCATTAATTTACGGGTACTCCTTGATTCTAGTTTCCTCGATTTACGTGCCCTCGGGTCATTTTACTAAAAACGTTTTTATAAATTATGAATCAACGGCACAAAAAAAATCTAATAAAAATTGTCTCATCAAAAACGGAGCACAAAAGCGTAAATATGTAAACCTAGGGTTTCCGATTTAATCGTAAAAGACGTTAAATTATGCGCGTAAGTCCTAATTTGTGACACCCTAGAACCGAGGTCATTAACGTTACCCTAAATTACGCCAAATTTTGAAATTTTTAATAAATATTAATTGCTACATATTTTAGTATTTTGGTTAAAGCCGATGTTCGAGGTTATAATTTTTATGATTGACGATTCAAGAAGGACGATGACGAATACGATCCCGATGGATGCCCAAATTTCTATAATTATTGACGTTTTATCGATAATGTAATTTTTCGAGAATTTTACTTACGGTTCGTGTTAAGTTGAGTCGGGTGAGTTTTATAGCTTTCCGGGTACATTTAAAGTATCCCAAAAGTATTTTGGAGTGTTTGGGATTATTTCCGACTCCCGTAAAATTTTCTAAAATGACTAGTGAGTCAAACCCGCAGAGTTTTAGTGTCGTTTTTACTTGAGGCCAAAAGAAAGCCTAAATTGCACAAGGGGTCCTTCCAATTTTACAAAAGGGGAAATGAAAACACATACAACACAAAACACTTGGAAAAAAAAAATTTGTTCTCTCCCTCTCTTCCTCCTTAGGCCGACGGTCACCCCAAACCACCAAAACCCACCATTAAATTTTTTTCTACTTGGTTTTCATTAAAACTAAGGTTAGACCACCTCTAATCTTATCATTCCCTACCTTTCTATGTACTCAAATCCAACATGCATTCAAACTTTTTTTTCAAGAATCAAAGGAATTTTTCAAACTCATTTTTGAGGTTAATTGGATAAATGCATGTTAAATTCGTGTGAAATGAGGGTATAATCACTAACAAAACCCACCAAAATTGATTTGGTTGTGGTGTTTTGGTCACCCAAACCCCACGGCTAAGGGGGGTGTTTGGGGAGCCATGGTGATTGATGTTTTGAGCATTGGTTTTGTGTTTAATCTTGTGTTCATAGGTGTTTTAGATGGATACAAGTGTTTGCATGTTTGTTTTTAGGTTTTTAGCTTATGAGTTTGATGATCAATAGGGGTTAGGAACTGAAAATATGGTTTGGTTGTGATTAGGGAAGCTTAGGATGATGCCTAGTAATGATAAATAGGTTTGGAATCGAGCGTAAGTGTGATTTTGGTATGGTTAAATTTAGGCAGAAAGTTTAAGGAATTTTTGTAAAAATCATTTAGAAAACAGGTCTTGTGGATAGGATAGACTTATAGAGAATTTTCTTAGCTTCGATTTGGTATAAAGTAGAGCTTACGACTCCTAACGAGTCAAAAGTTACGACGTTTTGAAATTCGTGAACCGGGAGATGAAAACCGTCATAATCCAAAGTTATGATTGGTTTTAGGTCAAATCCCGGGGACTATAAGTCTAGTTTGGTAAATGGTCAAGGACTGAATTTTGGTGTCAAACCTGCACATTTGAGTCTATTATAGGACCTAGGTGTCAAATGGGTCAATGGAGTGTTTTAAACGGGTCAAACGGGTCCAACTTGGTCAAAGTACAATTTCAGTCCGAAAAGTGTAGTTTTTGGAAAAGCGTTGAGTAACGGGTCGTAGAAGTAAAAATTTTTATTGGGATTAAATATGTGTTATCTACAGGTCTTATAGTATTTTTGAGAATTTTGTCAAATTTTACAAAAATGGTTAAGTATAGTAAAACAGCCCGTACTTTTGGTAAGTATCGGCGAAAATGAATAAAAATGGATAACATTAATAATAAGGACGAATGGTGTAAAATGAGTAACGCTAGTTTTGTTTATGTTGGCGTGAGTTGTAATTGTCCTAAGTGACTAGTATCTATGTATTTTATACAGTACCATAAGGTTTTAAAATGAGATTTCTCATTACGCGTTATTTGGTTGATAGGTGTTGATTTACCCGGGCATCCGTATCGTCGTCAGTGATCATCTCTCGAACTATCGACTACTTGATATATAAGGTGTGAATTTATAGCCTCGCTTATTATTATTTCAAACTGTTTTACCCGCGAGGGAAATGCATGCTAGTTTTTAAAATGAACATATGTCATGAATGATTGTTGGTCCCGAATGTTGCCTTTGAAATTGTGTTGAGTACCTAGTTGCAAAAGACCCTAATTTCATGAACTATTAACTATTGTTTAGTCCTAGCGTGGATTAGAAATAGCCGCTTATACAAAGTGATAGTACTATGGGGTTGACTACTTTAACACCCCCAAATTTACACGCAGCGGAATACATCTTTGGGTGCTAAACAATGATACAACAACGCATAATTTATAAAGAACGACTCGAAAAGAGACGTTTTAGATTTATCGTTCCTAAAACATTTGTCAGAGTAGCGTAGTCCCAAGTAATCGTTACCAAAAGATAAGTTAAAACAACATATTGGTTTGTTTTGAAAATGGAACGATAAATAAATCAAAGAGTTTGAACAACAAAAGCAGTGCACAACTTCATTCCCCGTGACCTCCAAGCTTCCACTTCTTGATTACCTGAAATACATGTGAGTAAAACGATCAGCAAAAATGCCGAGTGAATCTATAGGTTTATGAAATCAATTTGAACACAAGCAAAGATTATAAGTTTGTGGCATGCTTATAAGCATCAAATAATAATTTGCATCAACAATGATAATTGTATATAGCATAAATTGCAATAAGCTCATGGAACCGAGCCCTTAGACACTCCCATATCAGTCTAATAAGACGAGAGATTTATTAATTGTCGGTTACCTCCAGATTATTGGTACATTGCCGTATACCTGACTTCTCAATACAATATGCTCAAACAGTGTGGAGGTCGGGCCTAAGCTTCTATGACAAGTCCACAAAAAACTGAACCGGGGCGGCTTCCCCCATAGATCTATTAATTGTACTAGCGGTTAACCCATCATAGGTTAATTAACGGTCCATAATTGAGGTTTTAACAAAGGCAATCACTTAATGCAATTTAAAGGCAACCACGGGTCCATTCATAGAGGGACAAAGCATACCATAAAAATCTTGTGTTCTAAGTTTATAAAACATGTATTCCCCCTCGCGGGTTTAAAATCATTTAATAACTAGTATAAAGCGAGGCTATAGACTCACGTTGATAATGAAAGGCGGATTATCGGCTACGGGCGTGCTTCGGTCACGGAAACCTATATAAATAATAATCGGTCTTAGACTCTTGTCTAATGACTTTTATCAAAATAACAATATACATATGATGATTTTGTACATATGATGATGATCAAGTGGGTTTATATATCCTTGTTTACTCATTTTAGTGTTTACGTATTGGTAACTTTTTACTAGTTTACTAGTTTTACCTAATTACCTATTTTGAGTCCAATAAGCTTAGTATAAGTTCTTTACTTGTTTTAATCCATTTTATACCTATATTATCAGTATCTATACTTTCCATGTTGGGCCCAAATGGGTTAAGCCCAATAAGTTCTTTTTATAAGTGGTTAACTTATTTAGTCCAATTATTAGTCCAATATGCTTAGTTAGCTCGTTAATGTCCGTATGTCCTATAGTTCGGGTTTTATCGGTTTTTACTTGTATTAGTTACTTATATATCAGTATATGACTTTTAAAAACTTTACATTAGACGGGTTTGATCGTCTAAGTTTTAATTGGCGAAAAACGTTAATTTTACGGTAATAGCCGAAAAAGTCGTAAAAATCAAGTTTATAGTTTTTATTACTTATAAGTATTATTCCACTACCATTTATATAATTTATCCATTTAATTAACCTTTTACATATTTATATAAATAAGTTTCATAAGTTAGTGGGTTTTCATTTTACATTTTATACAATAAAATTTGAGTGCTTATATAATAATAATAAACATTAATTCTCAAAATCTGATTTTTATCTTCATATTCACCATTTTTATCATATCTAGAGTTCTATAATGAATTAGAATCTCATTTTTGGGTGACATGTTCTTCATATTATGTGCTACATTTAACTTAGTTATAGCTACTGCTCATTTTAAGTTTATCTTGCCTTAACAGTCCCTACAAAACTGCTTATTCAGATTAGAACACCCAACTTGTTTTGATCATATCTCACTCATTATATTGATTCCATTGCATGGCCAACTCTCACATGTGTATAACATCTTGTACTTACTGTAAATGGATCATACCATGCAATTTTATCAGTTCAAGTTTTAGTTATATACTGTTTTTATACAGCCAACTAAATAATCAAGATTTTAGCCTTATTTCTCATGGTTATTAACATTTTTAAGCATATTTATCAACACTTGATCCCCACACAACATTTTTATCATCATATATACATCATATACATATAAAATAAGAAAGAAAATACATTTGTTCTTTACAAAAATAACAAGAAAAAATGGAGAGGATGATCTTCTTTACCAACCAAGTGTATTTCTTGTTTTTGGAAGACAAGAACTTGATGAACACCACAAGTAACTCAAAGATCATCAAACACCAAGAACAATAGTTGAGAAATCAGCCCTAGGACACAAGCAAATCACCTCCAATGTTGTTAATATGGCCACCAAATGATCAAGGCTTCAAGATAACTCCATGATAGAGCTAGTAAACATGTATTTCATGGCTAGAAAAGATCAAAAGGGGTGTTTGTAGCTTGAATATGGATGTCAATGGTGGAAGGTTTTGAGAGGATTTGAGGTTGTTTGCATGTAAGTAAATGGTATGTGTGAAAAGTGGTTAATGGTTTTGTGTTAGTGGGAAAGTTGTAAGCTTAAAGAGTAAGCTTACTTACACTTGTAAGTTTGTAGCTAACATGATGCCACATATGGTTGTGGTGTCATGTTGGTGCCATCCCATTTAAGCTAGTGGGGTGGGACAATGTATTTTGTCCCATCTCACTAGTTTACGGGTATTCCTCGATTCTAGTTTTCTCGATTTGCGTGCCCTCGGGTCGTTTCACAAAAAAACGTTTTTAAAAATTATGAATCAACGTCACAAAACGAATCCAATAAAAATTGTCTCATCAAAAACGGAGTTTAAAAACGTAAATACGTAATCCTAAGGTTTCCGATTTAGTCGTAAAGGACGCTAAGTTATGCACGTAAGCCCAAATTTAAATCCGTAAATTGTGAGTTCATCAACCAACACAAAAATAAGTTTCAAAATATTATACGAGAAAATATTTCACTACCAGAAAATGTTAGATTGTACTTTTTAAAAGTTTGAAACGCACACGAAAAATAATAATATAACGACTCGATACGTAATTGAAACGATATCTTCGAAAGTATTAAATATCGAAACTATCGATAATAAAATATAAAATTTTTGGCATCCGTCGGTATCGCGATCACTAGTAGTCCTCGTTGCTCGTCAAAATATTAAAATATAATATTTAATATCGGTTTCAACTTAAACCGTTAAACATAATAATATTTAACGTTATAAAATACTTCAAAATAATTGAAAATAGAATTAAATTATGACCTTATTTTACGGGTTTTACAACTACCCTATCCGAGACGAGGGCTAGTACGTTGATACCCCCTGCGGACGGATAATTTGTGATAAGAGATAAGGTATAATTGCAACTGATGCCTTATTAGGGGCCTTGGTTTCATCTGAATCACGCCGATAATTATTACGCGGGTGATTGAGTTAACGGTTTAGTGTCATGAGCTTAAACACAATTGCCAGTATCTTGAATATAGATTGTTTGATCGACAAGTCTATGAATGATCGTGAATGGTTTTTATTTCACATATGTTCAAAATGAATTGTAAAACCTATGAATTCCACTCAACGTTTTCGTTGACCAAATTTTGGCATGTGTTTCAGGTAACCACTGAAGTGTAGCATGGAGCGTGCATGGGATGGATGTTGTGTGTATGGCTTGGAGTCTGCTTGTTTTTCCTCCCTTTTCTACTTAAACATTTTTAACTTTAATGTTATGTTGTTGTGAAACTGAAATTTTTGGGTTAAGATTCATGGGGACCGAAAACGCTAAACTCTGTTGTACCAAGTGGGGTTGGAAAAACCATAGACATGTATCTTTTAACAATTTTTAATTCAAGTTTTAAGTTGACGTCTCTTTAGAGTCGTTCGATATATCTTGTGTGTAATGATAACTGTGTAGCACCCAAATGTTGTAGTTCCGCTGCGCATAGCATTTTGTGGGGGTGTTACAGATTGGTAATCAGAGCCATGAGTTATAGAGAACTAGGTCGTTTTTAAAAATCCTAAACTATAACTTTTGGTGTCGTAAGAAATTGTCTAAGCACACACAACTATCCTGCATGGCTCCGGTAAGATTTATTTTTGTATTCATGGCATTTGACGTATACTTTTGAGTTGAAGTATATATGTGGGTAATTATTACGTAAGTATGGAAATTACTATATGTAGACGTTGAAATTATACGTGGAATATCCGACACCGTAATTTTTTGTATTAATCATGCATGAGCATCATATTATTACATTTTGGGCATATGTACCACCTTTGCATTGCATTTGCATGCATGTATTTATAAGTATTGTATAATTACTTATGTACCCTCCAAAATTTGCTGTTGTTGCAGGAATGGCCGAGGTACCGCCTAATGCTAATGGAAACGATTACGTCGTAGGTCACGAAGGGGGGAGTGTTGGAACAGCTGCTGAAGGACAAGCTGAGACGAACGATGTGCAAGCCCAGGACCTCGACCAAAGGAGAACTACTTGCCCCAGACCTATGCGTACTTCTCATCTGGTTGGTGCACCAGATATCCCCAGAAGATCCGAAGGTGCAGTGAGCGCAAATTTTCTTCATCAAGGCATCTCAAGAGTTTGCTGCCCCGGACCAAGAGCTTATCATGACGTACGGCGTGTTGTGAGAGGTTTGGATGAATCGATGTTCATGCGGTACATAGTAGAATCAAGGGTGATCGACAGATTCGACGAGAATGAAAGGGCACACCAAAGACTGTTGGAAAGAACTGCAAGAATTGAGTATGATGGAAATGTAAACAAAAGTGATATCAATAGTCTAAGATCGATGGTCGCGAATTTGAGCGCTAGTCTTGACCGTGTTAGGGAAGATCAAGTGAGATTATCTAGGATGCAGAGTTGGGAGCATCGAGTGAGAGCATCATTGCCCCCAGATTGGAGATTTGTGGACGATTTGGAAATGGAAGCGAATGACTTCATGATCCAGCCACCTACAAGAGGTGTGTTGATCCCAAACTTAGATCGATTAGCTTTGTGTATACGAGATTAGATCAAGTACTACACGTAGAGAAACCTTTGCTTATGAATAAAGTAACAAAGTGTTATGCGGAATTAACACTTGATCTAAAACACAATGATGTTAAACAAACTTTCACTTGTATTAGAATAATCGTGTTGATTACAATGAAAGGTTTAACTTGCGAATACTATGAAAACTGATATTAAACATTAACCTAAAAGATCTTCTTTTATAGAACAAGAAGTCTTGTACAATAAGCTACGAATCAACTATTCTAGGTAAAGATAAACATAGAAAATACATTGTCGTTTCTATCCTTACTAGAAGTAATCTAGAATATAATATACGTGTAGCTCACATCTTCCATCAGTGCTTGTCTTCAATCTATCAACGCTTGACTTTATCTTGTCAACGCTTATGCTGTCAGCGCTCACTTTGCTCTTGTCAACGCTTGAGTTGTTCTTGTCAGCGTTCAAGTGTTCTGGCCTAAATTTATTCCCAACAATCCTCCCCTAAACTTGATATCCACTCTTATGATCAAGTTTCTGAATAAACATTAAGAACTTGGAGGAGTCTGACAAACCTTATCATATTGGTAATAAATAAATCTGATCAAATTCTTTGCCACGTCACTTGTATAGTCTATCTCCAACTGGGTGTCCTTCATCTTCTCCAAAACAGCCTTGGATATGAAATACTAAGCATCTACAAGTAAATACTCAGCAAACTTTGTAGAACTAAAATGGTATACACCTGCAGCTGAATATAACCTCCATTGAAGACCACTGAGGTCATCTTCAAGATCCTTCCATATTTCAGGATCTTCTTCTTTTGTCCCACACATTCTTTTGAATGTGGTCCAAAGTTTTATTCCATTGGCTGAGGTTGGTGCTTCAGCCTCATACTTGGTCTCTAGCAACCTCCAAAGGTCTACCAAGTCTTCTCTGTCACAACTTGCAAATAAAGATATGAGAGTGGTAAAAGTGTGTACCTCCTTGCCAAATCTTCCAATTTTCCAGAATCCACATTCATCTTCCTCATAACTTACAATTGGATTCCTGGAATCTAGTGGTAACACATGAACCATATCTGAAGCTTCTAATGGGGAGAGCTTGAGGCTCTTTCTAATGATTGCTTCACTTGGATACAGTTGAGACATATCTTTTGGAAACTCAAGAACAAATCCCTTCTTCACTGGTCTAGGGACTATCATAGCTTTCTTGATTGCCATCTCTTCTGCAAGTTGCTCCTTTCTTTCATCTGAAAGAAGTCTGAAAGTGTTCTTTTCCTGCACTTTCACCCAAATAGGATAAGCCCTATGTTCCAACTCATCAAATGTCAAAGCCTTCAGCTTCTGATGTGTCCATCCAACTTCATGACATTTGAGCAACATAAAATAGAGCTTCCTTCTATCCCTTTTCAGTTGAGAGAGAATGTTGCTTGCCCTGTACTTCAACATAACCTTACAATCCTGCTGAACTCTAAGAAGAATTTCCAAACCCCATATCTGATCTGAAATGGTCAAATCTGGATTATCCATGCAGCTTTCTTCCCAAGAATTGTACATCTGAACTACCTCTGGCATATCAAAATCAATTTGCAACTTCAAATCTCTCAGCCTTTCCCTAGCAAGCTCATCACCATACTCAAGTCTTTCTGGTTCAACAATCATCACACTTGAATCTGAGCTGCCTCCATCACTCTCTTCCTCAGAAGTCACAACAAATGGTGACTTTTCCTTCTCACCTTGTTCCATCATTTGCTCAGCCAATCTTCTATCAAATTCAACCTGAGCTGCATTCTTTGGAACATTTTCTTCTACCAACTTACCCTTACCCTTATCTGTTGGTTCAATTGTTGGTAGGGTAGATGATAATACCTGAGTAGGAACATCTTTGATGATAGATGATGACTGGAATACATCACCTCCATATGCAGATCTGTCAACGCCCAAATTTCCTCTATCAGCGCCCAAAATACTTCTGTCAGCGTCCAAACTTGTCTTATCAATGCTTAAATATTTTCCCTCAGCGCCTTGTGTAACCTCTCTCAGCATATCTGTAAATGATAAATTTAAATTTGTTGGAGAGATTAAGGACGTATCAAAACCTTTTTGTTCCTTCAATGTAGTAAGAGCTTCAGCAATGTCCAATGATTGACCATCTTGACTGCTCTTATCACTCAGATTTCTTGCTTCCTCCCCTTTGGAAGACTCCTCCATACCTCCCCTTGAATGAGCACTCTCCAAAACAACAATCCTCTCCCTCAATTCATTGAGTTCAAGGCCTTGGTTACTGACAATTTGTACTAGGTCTGCATTTTGCTTTTGCAAGCTAATGCAAACAGCCGTCAATTCTAAAAGCGTCATTGGTTCCAGTCTGCCCTCTTCCAAAATGGGAATTTGACCTCCCAAGTTAGGTTCATTGGGCATGGATGAGGACTTAATTATGGTGGGACTGTCTTGGCCAGCTTCTAAGCCAGAACCAATAGTCTCAGCCTCATCCAGGTCACCAGCCACACTTGTGGTGGTGGTTCTCTCTGCTTCATGGCTAGGACCACCAGAGGAGAACACTCCAGCAGTCCTTTGGCGTTTAATCAACTTGTATTCTGGTGGTGTGGAAGATGGTGTAGAAGATGGTGTAGATGTAGGTTGGTTAAGGGGTGTTTGGGATTGTGATGGTTGGGTGTCAACGTTGGGAATAGGCATATCAACGCCCACATTAGATGTGTCAGCGTCGAAGGGATTTTGGTCTATTTGCATTTGGTCAGGTGAGGGTAAAGGTTCAGGGATAGGTTCAAGTTGTGGTTGAGGGTCAATATGAGGTTGGGGGTCTGGTTGGGGTTGTGCTGCTGCAATAACAGCAAGCATGGCTGGGGTTAATGGTAGGTCTCTATGAGGTGGTGAATTCATCTTGGTAAAAATAGCCTTCTTTTGTTCAGGGATCTTATAAAAATCATTGTGATCCCTTGAACAATATCTTTGAGCATCAAAAACCATTTGCAGAAAACGGGGATAAGCTAAAGTCATTTTTGTCCCCTTGTTTTTACACATTCCTTCAAAAATCATTTTAGACCAATTATAATTTTGCCCTGTTGCAATACACACAATAGCAGATGCAATGGATCTATTGATCTCATTGTGTGCAGTACATTTGGGACTCAAACATTGAAGGAGAATGTGAATTAGGTACTTCCAGGCTGGGGGAAATTCCTGCTTATGGTACTTATTTAGAGTACCTTCATCAGGAATAGGGTATCCCAAAGCCCTAAGCCCTTGTTCTATTTCAGATATGGGAAGCATGGTTATACCATCAGCATCATTAAGATGCAAGGCCTGGCGTACCAAGGCCTCAGTAACCACCCAAGGTCTCCCATGTACAATAGAATTCAATGTTGTCACTCCATTAACTGTTGAGGAACTGACAGTGTTCCAAAACTGTTTAATGTGTGTGACTGGAATGAGTGGGGCATGAGAAAGAGCATACCTTAATGGGGATGCATTCAAATACTCCACCATCTGTGTGTATTCAGGGAACAAAGTATTATCAGCAACAAGATATGCAATCATGTTGTGTTGAGACTTGAACCCCAAATCCAATTCTGCTGAGTTAAATCTTGGTGCCATTGATGAAAGCTGTTAAGTTGATGTATAAAAGATGAAGGTTGATAAGAGAAAAGTGTTAGACAAGAATTATAGATACCCTGTTTAAAATAGGAGCCAAATTTATAGGAGTGGATGAATGCACGTGATTGGCCCAAAAATAGGCAAAGATTTTCAAAAATCAATCATGAAAATATTGAAAAAGTGTATAAGTTATCCCATGCATTTAATGAAAGTAACAACTCCTAAAATTACGGCTTGAAAATATGTCAAAAAGTTACAACTGGGTAGGTCCCATTGTTTGTCAACGGTCAAATATAACCCATCAACGCCCAACGGCTATAATCCTGTCAACGTTCGCCTAAAGCCATGTCAGCGTCCAATTTGGTCACAACAACGCTTGGAAAAATCTTGTCAGCGTCCAAAAATAAAATTGTTTTAAAAAGAGAACAATGACCTTAACAAGTAATTTATCCTAGAGAAGATAACCAAAAGCTGATAATTATCATAGGGCGGCAAGCACTGTCCAGTTATGCACACTTGCATAAGCAAGATAGACATAACAGTCCTCTAGTGTCCCTTGCTAACCAAAATTCTTAACAACCAAGTTACCTCATAAAATCCTTGTTACTCCCAGGTAAAACCCATATCAAAAGGATTCCCAAGCCTCCCATCAGACCATAACCAATTCTAAGTCAAAAATGTCTTGGCAGCATGCAAAGTTGATATAATATGCATGCTACAGTGCCTCATGGTTTAGTAAAACTAACCCATACTCACCAGTGGACACAATCTAGAATTGTGATGAGAGTATTCTAAGAATACCCAAGAGTCCTAAAGGTTCCTTAAACCTCCCCTTAAACTATGATACATGAGTTCTCAAAATACAGATATGAACATTAAAAATTTATGTCAAGATAGGAATATAAATATTCCAACCATCATCCATAAACAAAACATGTCCAAATAGCTCTTCAAAGTTCCATAAGCAACTCTGTATCCAATGGCATAAAGCTACCATTACCTGCACATTTAGATGAAAAACCACAAAACTAACATTTGTTGCTGACAGCGTCCCGACAACACTTATCAGCGTTGAAGGAACTCTTGTCAGCGTTAGACAATAATATCCCCAACAATGGCAAAATAACACTTGACAGCGTTGCATTTACCTTTGTCAGTGTTAGAAAAATAATGTGGAAAATCTAAATCATCACAAAGACCAATAACAATGCATTATCCTGTACATACTTTTACAAAAAGGTTCCAAAGCACATATTAAGTGAGATTAACCATTCCAATATTTGTTACCAAATATTGAAATCTTCCAGCATCAAAAGGTTTAGTTAATAAATCAGCTACATTATCTTCAGTATCTACCCTATCTGGTTGTATTAAACCTTTCTCAAAGCAATCTCTTATAAAATGATGTCTAATTTCTATGTGTTTGGTTTTAGAATGATGTACAGGATTTTTAATAATGCATAAAGTACTGTTATTGTCTACAAAAATCTTGGTATGCATAAAATTATACCCATAATCCAACAGCTGGTTCTGAATCCATAAGACTTGTCCACAACAAGCAGCTGCAGCAACATATTCTGCTTCAGTTGTAGAGTTTGCCACCACTGTTTGTTTCTTGCATTGCCAAGATATTAATCTGCTCCCAAGAAATTGGCATCCACCAGTTGTGGATTTCCTATCAAACTTGTCACCACCATAATCACTGTCTGAATATGCAATAAGGTCCAAAGGAGAATCTTTTGGGTACCACAATCCAAGATCTGGATAACATCTTAAGTACCTAAAAATTCTCTTCACAGCAAAAAGGTGACATTCTTTGGGAGTCACTTGATGGCGTGCACATGCACACACAGCAAACATGATGTCAGGTCTTGAGGCTGTAAGATACATCAATGATCCAATCATTGATCTATAGTGCCTAACATCCACATCCTTTCCAGCTCCAATTTTTCCCCAAGGGTATTGCCTATCCATAGGAGTGGAAGCCTCCTTCTCATGTGGAGAAAAACCATATTTCTTCAAGATTTCAGCTACATACTTGTCTTGGGAGATGAAGATACCATCTTCTTTCTGCTGAACTTGTAAACCTAGAAAGAAGTTCATCTCACCCATTGCACTCATCTTGAATTTATCTGTCATGAGCTTGGAAAAATCCTCACTCATTTTTGGATCAGTAGAGCCAAAAATGATGTCATCAACATAGACCTGCACAAGCAACACATGTTTTCCTTTCTTCTTTGTAAACAGTGTCTGATCTATGGTGCCCCTCTTAAAACTATTTTCCACCAAATAGGTGGACAATGTACCATACCATGCTCTTGGGGCTTGATGAAGGCCATACATTGCCTTCTTTACTCTATAAACCTTGTCTGGATTCTCAGGATCTTCAAAACCAGGAGGCTGCATTACATAAACCTCCTCAACAATTGTGCCATAGAGGAAAGCACTCTTCACATCCATTTGATAAACAGTAAAATTCATGCAAGAAGCATAAGCTAAGAAAATTCTGATAGCTTCAATTCTTGCAACTGGAGCAAAGACTTCTTCATAATCTATGCCTTCCTCTTGTGTATAACCCTGAGCTACCAAACGTGCCTTGTTTCTGACCACAATGCCTCTTTCATCTTTCTTGTTCCTTAGAACCCATCTTGTCCCAATTGGTCTCACATACCTAGGACAATCAACCAGCTCCCAAACATCCTGTATAGCAAATTGGTGAAGCTCATCCTGCATTGCTTCCACCCAACTTGGTTCTTTGAGAGCATCAAAAATCTTCTTGGGTTCTTCCTGTGACAGAAAACAGGCAAACAAACATGCTTGTACAAGAGGGGTATCAACCTTCTTGTGTATATTGGCAATAAATCCACCAAGACCTTGATGGGATCTTCTTGTCTGAACTGGAGCCATAACATCACCAATGATTTGAGATGTGGGGTGATCCTTTGCTGTGGAAGTGAGAACTCCTCCTTCAAAAAGTCTGGTGTCCTCAATTTCACGCTCCATGTTGCCAATATCTTCTTCAGATTCTTCTTCATCAACAGGAATCTCTTCATGGATATTGGAAGGTCCACCCTGTTCAAAATGGGAAGAGAAAAGCTGTGTAAAGGTGTCTCCAAAGTCTGATCCTTGTTTGTCAGCGTTTGGGCTAACAACGCTTGAACTGGTGTTGTCAGCGTTGGAGCCATCAGCGTCTAAATTGGTCGTGTCAGCGCTTGATTTCCCTTTGTCAGCGTCTGAAGAATCATGCATGTTTGTATTTGGTGGTATTTGAACACCACCATTATCTTTCCTTGCAGCAGTAGCAGCAGTAGCAGCAGCATAATACTCATCTGTCCATATAGGAAGTGTAACATATTCTTGTATGGGAGATGATTCAACTGCTGGTGGTCCATCCTCCTTAGCAACCTGTATACCTGAAACATTACCAATTTTCTTTTCCAAAACACTTGAAGTTACCTTCACAATGTCTGGATCAGTAACAGGCATATAATTTAAAGCTCTAGATAAAGGTTCTAAGTCAAACAACCAATTTGGACCACTCTCAGGATCACTAGGTTTACTTTCTAAAAACCTAACATGTACTTTTTCAAGTATACGTTTTTCCTTTTTAATGTAAACCCTATATCCTTTACTCTGCACTGAATAACCCATGAAGTAGCCTTCATCACCTTTTGAATCAAATTTACCTAGGGCCTCACTAGTTTCTAACACAACTACATGACAACCAAATGGCTTAAGAAAGCCAATATTGGGCTTCCTTCCCCAAAGTAATTCATAAGGTGTCTTATTATGTATCTTGTTGACCAATGCCCTATTTTGAACATAACAAGCTGTGTTAACAGCTTCAGCCCAAAAGGCTATAGGAAAGTGGGCATCAGCCAACATGGTTCTGGCTGCTTCAATAAGGGTCCTATTCTTCCTTTCAGCAACCCCATTTTGTTGTGGGGTTCTAGCTATGCTAAACTGCCTAGTAATCCCTTTCTTGGCACAAAAATCATCTAACAACTGATTTCTAAACTCACCCCCATTGTCACTTCTAATAATTTTGACCTCATTACCATTTTTCTTTTCAATTTGGGTAATGAAATTAATCAGACTTAGGGCAGTTTCACTTTTCTTGGCTAAAAAGAAAGTCCATGTGAACTTGGAGTAATCATCAGTAATGACAAAACAATATGATTTACCCTTCAGACTTTCTATATTAGTAGGACCAAAGAGGTCCATATGCAATAAGTGAAGGGGTTTAGAACTAGAGTGCACCTGTTTAGACCTGAAGGAGACCTTGTGCTGCTTGCCCTTAAGGCATGCAACAAAAGAGTGGTCATTGTGGAAAGCCTTTTCAGGCAAACCATCAACTAAACCAAGCCTCACAAGTCTATTAATATTCTTAAAGTTTATGTGCCCTAGTCTCCTGTGCCAAAGATTACTTTCATCTACTGAGGCTTTAGCATATAGACATGACATTTTATTATTTACCTTAATTCCATTAAGATTCACATTATATATGTCTTTATGCCTTGGTGTTCTAAAATCTATGTATTTATCATCAGGGAGCTTATAATCTTTGCTTAACACCAAGCACTCAGTATCTGTGAAAAGAACCTTATTTTTGTTATCACACACTTGTGATACACTAAACAAATTATAATCCAGGTCTTTCACCAAGAAGACATTATCAAACCTTAGATTGTTGGTGACAAGGGTTCCTTTTCCTGTGATTGTGCCGTAGCCACCTCCAAAGTATACCTTATCACCATCTTGAATAGGAGAGAAATTGGTCAGATAGTCTTCCTTTCCAGTCATGTGCCTTGAGCATCCACTATCCCAGTATCCATAGTCATTGATCTTCTTCTGAATGCCCTGCACATAAAGAAAACATATTAGTTTTCTTTGGGAACCCAAGCCTTGGAAGACTTGGATTCATTTGGTTGTTTAACAAGAACAGACTTGGTTCTCATAACAACCCCATTTTCATCCCTGTTTGAATGAAATTCCCAGTTAACCCCAATTGGTGTTGACAATGCCTTAGAAATATAATGAAACCTGTTGCATGTCATAGAAATACCAGTATTATTAGGGTTCTGGTCTTGTTTTGGTCTCCATGTTAAGCTAGTAGAAGCTTTAGACCTATTTCCCTGTGGCTGCAAATACCTAGGTTTAGCAGTGTGTCTGTCAGCGCTGAAATTACTCCTATCAGCGCCCCGATTGCTCTTATCAGCGTTGTACCTAGGGTTTGCAACAGGAACCCATTGCCTATTTGACCAAGTATTTGACTTTTGAAAAGGTCTTAGGCCTTGTGTGTTAGACCCTCTAGAAAAGAATGGGGCTGGTCTAACAACTTGTGAACTTTTGTTCACAAAGGTATTGGGTCTGACAGTATTTGACCTATGTTGACTTTTGTCTGCGCTGAAATGGTTCCTGTCAGCGTTGACATTGGAAGCGTTGACACATTTGTAGGCCAAATGTGAAAAGCTCCCACATGCGTAACAAGCTTTTCTAGACATAGTCTTAGGTCTAGAAGCAAAGAAGCCTGTTCCATGGTTACTAACTTGGCTTTTTGGTGACCTAGAATTTCTATACATTTCTGCATATTTAATACTAGGTTTTCTAACATTTTGTGGGCCAAGGTCAACAGGTTTGCCAGTGGTAGGGTGTGTGATCTTAATAGGTTTAGGATCATCAATTGGTTTTGTGATTGGTGTGGGCTCATTTGGACTTTCACACAATAACCCTCCCTTAACAAACAAAGTGTGGTTAGCTTTCTTCCACTCTTCTAGGTCAGTCAGCTTTTGCTGATATTCCTCAACTGGGGAGGTCACTCTAGGTGGAGGAATAAACTCCTCCTCTTGGCATTCTGGCAAGCCAGTCCAAGATAAGTCCTTTGATTGGACACCATAGAAATCCCCAGCTGGTGGTGGAACAACAGTATAATTATTCATCCCAATCCCACTCATATCCTTAGAGTCTCTTTGTTTACTAACACACTCTCCTAGGGTTTGTGTGGCCTTATCAAATCTCTGGATTTTAAGACTCACATTATCTTTATTTTTGTTAGCCTCCTCTAACTGAGCTATCAAATCAAGATTAACCCTATTTACTATATCTTGCACATCTTTACTCTGAAATAACTCATGTTTTAAGATGTTTATTTGATCTTTTAAATCAAACTCCATTTTCTTATACTCAGATACTGTCTTTTCTGTTTGGGTTAGAGCAATTTGATAGTTAGATACTTTGCATCTTTCAGTACTTGCCTCATCTAATAATTTAACTATCTCTTGTTTTAATTTTTCAGTATTCAAACGACAACCCTTAGAACAAAAAGCATCATCATATACCTCATTGTCTGATGAAGAGGAGGAGTGTGCCATGAGAGCATATTCAGTATGCTCTTCTTTAACTTCAGCAACCAAAGCTCTGTCCTCTTCCTCATTCTTAGCCATCCAGCTCCAATCCCATTCTCCAACGCCATCAATTTGTTGAACAGCAACCATGGCCTTGGGATCTGGGTTCTTAATCATTTGGCTAGAAGGCTTCCCAGCATCAGATCTCCTTGGAGATCTACATTCCCTCATAAAGTGCCCCATCCTATGACAGTTGTAGCACTCTACCTTGGACTTGTCAAAGCCAGCAACATCCTTAGCATTAAAGGTCATCTTCTTCTTGAACCTTTTATTGAACCTGTTTGCTCTTAAACTTACAAGAGCCATAGTCCACTTGATGTCCATCTCTTCCAATTGTTCATCACTTATCTGCTCAAGATCTTCATAAGTAATCCTTGAATCACTAGGCAAAGAAGCAATGAATGCACACACAGTATCAAGATCAAAACCAGCAGGTTTAATTCTATCAGCGCCATGATTGTGTGTGTCAGCGCTTGAGTACAAAGCGTTGACAGGATATGATCCAGCGCTGACAGATTGACATCCAGCGCTGACACCTTGAGATCCAGTTGCTGAATGTCCATAGAAGTTCATGGAATCAAATTGGCCTTCACTTTGTGAAAAGAAGGCTATGTTGCTGCTGGAAGATTTGTTATCACTCTCCAATTGCCATTCATTCTCCAACAGCCTTAACTTGTTGAAGATGTCATCAAACCTGGAAGTCTTGTGGGTGTTATTGACAAGAATAGATCTTGTCTCAATCTTCCATACATCACCAAGGCTTTTGAGAAAAGTAGCATTCAATTCAGGGTCATCAATCTGTTTTCCCATGAAGGAAAGTTGACTTGTGATGTCAAGAAGTCTACTTCTCACACTGCTGAGATTCTCATTAGGTTGAGCTTTGAAGACAGCATACTCATGCAATAGTTGCTTCTTCTTTTCTTCTTTTGTATCAGCATTGCCACCATGTGCTACTTCAAGAGCTTCCCAAAGCTCTTTTGCAGACTCAAAACGTTTGTACTTGTGCTGATTCTCATGACCTAGGGCATGTTTCAAGATGTTCAGGATTTTCATGTCCACCCTCTTCTTGGCTATGTCTTCAACAGCAACAGCTCTCCCATCATCAGGCTTTTCCACTTTATCAGCTTCAGGACAATTAGGAACAGCTGTCCTTGCGGCAATAGCAGCAGTAATCTTTGCTGCTTTATCGAATGTGTTCCCATATTCGATAATTTCCCAAAGAGTGTAGTCATGAATAGCTATGTATTGCTCAAAATTGGACTTCCAAAGTTCAAAGTTCCTGGCATCAAACATGGGAATTTTGATACTAGGGTTTGAGAAGTTGTTTTGTAGCAAAGCAGGAGGTTGATTTGTGCCAGACATGGTGTTTTTAGGGTTTTGAGAATTTAGGGTTTTTAGGGTTTGGTGTTTTAGGGTTCTGCGTTACTTAAAGATCAAAAGTTTCTCAACAAGCTCTGATACCAATTGTGGAACCTATAGATCGTTCGACTCAATGGTTATGAACCATTATATCTAGGTTTGATCATCGTTCATATGATAACATAGCGGAAAAGAACAATGATCATGACAAGGTGTTTAGGCACAAAGAACACGAATTAAAACAAATGATTGGGATGTTCATTATATTAATAACAAACATCCACTAGACGTGTATACATTGAATCCCACGTCTAGTGCGACACACACTTTAGGTTTACATTGCGAATGAATGATATATTCTAAAAACCTACGTCTATGTTTTCTTTATATACTAGAAAACATAGCTTACAAAGAAAGCTAAAGTAATAAAAAGACTCCAACGGCTTGTTCTTTTGCAACTTGTACTTTTTAGCCCTTGTCTTCTTATTTTGTTGTGTTTTGACTTATCAACTTAATAATTGGACCCAACAATCTTCCCCTAGTTGATGATGTCAAAACACTCTTCTTAAGCATGAATCCTTTGTATTTAGTACATGATCTCCAAGAAGCTTCCCCTTAAGTATAGCACATATTCTTCCCCTTTTTGACACATCAATAGGGAATATGTGAAAGTATGCAATCTTGTAGATTCTCCAAAAGTAGCTCTATGTAATGATCCTGAAGAAAAATAAATAAAGTAGTCTTGATGTTGAAGTAGAATACCACAAACCTATGTTCCATGTCTTGTTTATCCATGTGATGAAGAACTTATACCAGATGTTAAAAATATAAGTAGACCTCGATCCCTTGTCAATATTCTCATCCTTTGTGAGACACTGAGCACGATAATGTAACTCCTTCAAGTGTTTATGACAAGTCTTCGTCACCAACTATGTAAGCACGAACAAGTTACCTTTAAAGTTAGTGGCTGGAAGTCCACAACTTTAAGATATGATAGAACACAAACTCGCGAAAATCTTCTTCAATCATCAAACTTCCCATAAGAATTCTCCCCCTTAAGCTAACACCTCTTCATGACAAGTCTTAATGAACCAATATCCTCATATGTAAAAGTTAGAAGACGAATAACTCTTTCACAAGGCTATCCCGATTACATATTCGAATATTGAACAAAGTCTTCATGAATTATTGCTAACTTACTTAAAAATCATTAATCCATTTAAAAATATCCGAGCCATAAATATCATCATGATATTCTAAATTATAACGGAGATTCCATGTACCTTTTGTGTGTATTTACCTTCTTTTTGTGTGCTTAAAACGTACCAGTTTTCTCAAACAGCAGCAAACTTTGTGTTGTCCAATATCTCTTCTGTCCAATATCTTGGTCAGATGTATTGTCCAATATCTGACAATACGTATCAGCGTTGAAGCTCATATATCGGACGACACTGTCAACCTATCAGCGTTGACTTATTCCTTGTCAGCGTCGAAACCCTTCCTGTCAGCGCTTGAATTACACACGTCAGCGCCAACCTAAAATCCTGTCAGCGTCCATTCTTATCAGTGTTGTACTAAACTCTGTCAGCGTTTCATCTAAATCTGTCAGCGTCCACGCTTAAACTTGTCAACGTTTAATCTTTTAGAGCAAGAAACCACATCCAAAACCGATTAAAACCGTGAATGGGTTTTATCATATGCTTGCAAGTCCACCGTAGCTAATCATGTACCATGTAAACATCAATTTGAACAGCCAATGAGAAGCTTCTCATCGTGTGAACGCTAGTTTCCAATCAATAAGAATAGAGTGGCCGTGTGAATGCAAATCTCCTATACCAATCATAATTTATCATCCGTGTGAACACAGAAAGCGAATATACATTCTTAAAATCGTGTGAATGCATTCATCAACCGTGTGAACACATTTAATCAATTCTTTTGCTTCCTCGTACTCACGTCTTTGATTGCTTTGTTTCTTTGTAACATCACTTGCCTTGTACGCAACATACATGCGTACTTTACGTTCCATCCTTTTTCTCTGCAGCAAGCGACAATCACAACAAACACAATCTGCTTGTTACTTCAAGGATTTAGGGTTTTATGATAAACCCTAATTTACTTCTTGATCATATATTTGACAGCAACAAACATCATTCTAACAGCCACGAACATCATAGCATTCTGCTTTTTAGGTAGATCTAGGGTTTGAGAAACCCTAGATCATGATTTTATGTAAAAGCAGAAAACTGAAAATCTTGATCAGCCAACTTTGACGCCTAATAACTTTTGCCTGGGGATAAAACTCGACAATCCCTCCGGTGGATGTTTAGATCTATGTATGTAGAACACACATCTAAAATTTCATGACGATCCAACGGTTAGATCAAAAGTTATGACCTTCTGAATACTGCTGCGCACACAAAAACGTCCAGAAAAACTCAATACGAATTTTTCTTCTTCACCATACACGAACACCTCGTCGTACCTAGATATCATGAGCCTTAGGCTCTGATACCACTTGTTGATCCCAAACTTAGATCGATTAGCTTTGTGTATACGAGATTAGATCAAGTACTACACGTAGAGAAACCTTTGCTTATGAATAAAGTAACAAAGTGTTATGCGGAATTAACACTTGATCTAAAACACAATGATGTTAAACAAACTTTCACTTGTATTAGAATAATCGTGTTGATTACAATGAAAGGTTTAACTTGCGAATACTATGAAAACTGATATTAAACATTAACCTAAAAGATCTTCTTTTATAGAACAAGAAGTCTTGTACAATAAGCTACGAATCAACTATTCTAGGTAAAGATAAACATAGAAAATACATTGTCGTTTCTATCCTTACTAGAAGTAATCTAGAATATAATATACGTGTAGCTCACATCTTCCATCAGTGCTTGTCTTCAATCTATCAACGCTTGACTTTATCTTGTCAACGCTTATGCTGTCAGCGCTCACTTTGCTCTTGTCAACGCTTGAGTTGTTCTTGTCAGCGTTCAAGTGTTCTGGCCTAAATTTATTCCCAACAAGGTGCTTGTATCACTGTGGGAAATCAGGTAGCGATTGAGTGTGGGTCTACGTCAGGGACGAAAAAGGAGACTGAATGTGGACCGGACGACAAAGGAAAGAGAAAAATGGATGATGTGGACAAGGATGATAGAGATGAGGAACCCGAGGAAGATGATGACGAACCGCCATCCAAGAGGCCGTGTGGATCACCACATGCCTAGTTGCTTGTCATGTATTTTATCTTTGATCGTTGTA
This sequence comes from Glebionis coronaria, assembly GCA_025667525.1. Lineage (NCBI taxonomy): Eukaryota > Viridiplantae > Streptophyta > Magnoliopsida > Asterales > Asteraceae > Glebionis > Glebionis coronaria. Next base: position 601,189,583 of record CM046875.1, on the reverse strand, counting down.
ATAGAACTGTTTTAGACTTTTGTATGATGGCATTATGACGAAAAACTTGAAGACTTAAGTTTTATGGTGAATGATTGTAGTGGCAATACTTGTCACAATTTTGGTTAATTATCATTACAGTCCATGTTTACCTTTCATGATCTGTGATATGCCTTAAATTTGATCTTTTGTGATGTGAATTAATGAATATTAGTAACTCTGTAGTGATGTGTCGTCGTATTTATATTATGTCTTGAAAGAGAAATCCATCTTAATCTTGATGTGTGTACTTACATTTTTTTTTCTATTTTCACTGTCTTGCAGAAAGAGATATTTGATAACGCACCATGCCTCTAAAGCTAACCGCCGATCGTGTGAACACGATGATTCAGGAAGCTATAGCAAATGCGCTAGAAGCAGACCGAGCAGGAAGAAACCCAGACCAGGGCAGAAACGCGGGGAGACAGCAAGCCCCGAGAGAGTGTACCTATTCTAGTTTTATGAAATGCGGTCCCACGCAATTTCGTGGAACTGGTGGAGCTCTAGAACTTAGGAGATGGTTGGAAAAGGTTGAAAGTACTTTCGAGATTAGTGGTTGTTCAGAAGCGAACAAGGTCAAGTTTGCGGCTGCTACGTTTCTTGACGATGCATTAAGTTGGTGGAACACCCAAGTAGCCACTGTTGGATTGGCTGTAGCGAATGCAAGAACATGTACTGCAACTAAAGCTCTTTTGACCAAGAAGTTCTGCCCGGAAGAGGAATTGGGTCAATTGGAAGATGAGTTGAGGCACCTGACCTTGAAGAACAATGATATCGCTGCTTACACCAGGAGGTTTAATGAACTAAGCCTCTTGTGTCCAGACATTTTTGCCAATGATGCCAAGAAGATGAAACAGTACATCAAAGGTTTATCCAGTAATATCAAGGGTGAGACGACTTCGTCTAAACCTGGGTCGTTTGATGAAGCGGTCCAGATGGCTCACGCATTGATGGATGTCAAGCTCCAGGACAAGAAGAACTTCATTGCTGAAGGAAATAAGAGGAAATGGGAAGCGGCACAGAGCAATCAATCCCAGGGCCAAAACCGAGGTGGAAATCGAAACAACCATGGTCAGAACCGCAATCAGCAGTTTAACCAACGAAGGAATGAAGGGATGAGAGCTGCGACAAACCCCAGAGGAGTAAAAGTGAATCCCCACTGTGGTAGGTGCAACTTGTACCATGTAGGGAATTGCCCGCCTGCATGCGGCAAATGTGGAAAAGCAGGTCACAGAATGTCTGATTGCTGAACGAAAGGGGTAGCCACTGGGGCGAATGCTATCAGAATGAGGGGATGTTTTGGATGTGGAGAGAGAGGCCATATGCAAGGGAATTGCCCGAAGGTACGAAACAAGCAGGGAGGTAACAATGCTGCTGCCGTGTATCAAGTAGGGACGGCTGATAAACCACAGGGTCCTAACGTGGTTACCGGTACGTTTTTGCTAGACGCTTGTTATGCTAGTATTTTGTTTGATTCTGGCTCCGACAAGAGTTTTGTAGATGTTAAATTTAGTCGTCATATCGATAGAAAACCGGTATTGTTAGCGACTAGTTATAACGTTGAGTTAGCCGATGGAAAAATTGTTAGTACGAATTCTATACTGAAAGGGTGTACCTTGAAGTTAGGAAATTACGCCTTTAAAATCGACTTGATGCCTATAAAGCTAGGATCGTTTGACGTGATTGTGGGAATGGATTGGCTAATGGCGCACAGTGCTATGATCGTCTGTGGCGAGAGATTAGTTCAAATTCCGTTGAGGAATAAAGTCTTGACTGTGAAGGGAGACGAATGCACTTCTCGTTTGAAAGTGATTTCCTGTTTGAAAATGATGAAGTATGTAGAGAGCGGATGCGATGTGTTTTTGGCACAAGTTTCGAGTGATGGTGATTTAGAGGCGAGGATTGAAGAGGTACCTGTTATCTGCGAATATCCGGAAGTTTTTCCAGACGAGTTGCCGGGTTTACCACCCACCCGTGAGGTTGAGTTTCGAATCGATTTGGTGCCAGGAGCTGCGCCGGTTGCGCGTGCACCCTATCGCTTAGCACCATCCGAGTTAAAGGAGTTATCGGATCAACTGAAGGAGTTGATGGACAAGGGATTTATTAGGCCAAGCTCATCACCATGGGGAGCGCCAGTGTTGTTTGTGAAGAAGAAAGATGGTTCATTTCGGATGTGTATTGACTATAGAGAACTCAACAAGCTGACGGTTAAGAATCGGTACCCATTGCTGAGGATTGACGATTTGTTTGATCAATTGCAAGGTTCCAGTGTATACTCAAAGATCGATTTAAGATCCGGGTATCATCAACTACGTGTAAGAGAGGAGGATATTCTTGTAACTGCCTTTCGTACGCGGTATGGACACTTTGAATTTCGAGTGATGCCGTTTGGGTTGAAGAACGCGCCTGATGTATTCATGGACCTTATGAATCGCGTATGCAAGCCGTATCTAGATAAGTTTGTTATTGTTTTCATCGATGATATTCTTATTTACTCTAAGAGTAAGGAGGAGCACGAGAAGCACCTGAGAAAGATTTTGGATCTGCTAAAGAAGGAGAAGTTGTATGCGAAGTTCTCGAAGTGTGAGTTTTGGTTAGAATCCGTGCAATTCCTTGGTCACGTGATTGATAGCAAGGGAGTTCGCGTGGATCCTGCCAAGGTCGAAGCGATCAGGGAATGGTCGGCACCGACAACGCCGACTGAAGTTCGACAATTCCTTGGTTTAGCTGGGTATTATCGAAGGTTCATTGAAGGATTTTCGTTGATAGCAAAGCCATTGACAAAGCCTACCGAAAAGAATAGGGTGTATGAATGGGGAGATGAGGAAGAATTCGCTTTCAAAACGCTCAAGGACAAGTTATGTTCCGCACCGATATTGTCATTGCCTGAAGGAACCGAAGACTTTGTAGTATATTGTGACGCATCTCGTAAGGGTTATGGAGCGGTATTGATGCAGCGTGAAAAGGTGATAGCCTACGCGTCGAGACAACTGAGGAAGAATGAGGAGAACTATACGACGCACGATTTAGAATTAGGAGCTGTAGTCTTTGCGTTGAAGTTGTGGAGACACTATTTGTATGGAACGAAGTGTGTTGTATTCACTGACCACAAGAGTTTGCAACACATTTTAGATCAAAAGGAGTTGAACATGCGACAGAGACGATGGGTAGAACTACTAAGTGATTATGACTGTGAAATTCGCTACCATCTTGGCAAGGCGAATGTTGTAGCGGATGCACTGAGTAGGAAGGAACGAGAGAAACCTTTGAGAGTCAGAGCTTTGGTGATGACTGAGAGCGTTGACTTAACCGAAACTATACTAAAGGCTCAAGAGAGGGGACTAATGAAAGGGAATGTCGAAGCTGAGAACTTGGGAAGAATGTCGAAACCTCTTTTTGTGATTAGGTCAGACGGATTGAGATATTTTGAGAATCGGATTTGGTTACCATTGTGTTCATCTGAGGAAGGAAAGCCTGGAGTACGAGATTTGGTTATGAACGAGTCTCATAAGTCGAAGTATTCGATACATCCTGGATCGGATAAGATGTATCATGACCTGAAGAAAGTTTATTGGTGGCCGAATATGAAGGCGGATATTGCTCGTTACGTTAGTAAGTGTTTGACTTGCGCGAAGGTTCAAGCAGAACATAAGAAACCGTCTGGATTGTTGGTACAATCAGAGATCCCAGAATGGAAATGGGAGAAAATCGCTATGGATTTCGTGACGGGTCTACCTAGAACTCCTAGTGGATGTGATATGATATGGGTAATAGTGGATAGGTTAACGAAATCTGCTCATTTCTTACCTATGAAGAAGACGGACAGTTGGAAAAGCTGGCCAGTGTGTACGTGAAGGAGATCGTCTGCAGACATGGAGTGCCGTTATCGATCATTTCGGATCGCGACAGTAGATTTACTTCGGAATTTTGGAAATCGCTTCAACGTGCGATGGGCACTGATATGAATTTAAGTACGGCTTATCACCCGGAAACTGACGGCCAGAGTGAAAGAACTATATAGACGATGGAGGACATGCTCCGAGCATGCGTGATTGATTTTGGAGGAAGTTGGGAACGCCACTTGCCTCTAGTGGAGTTTTCGTACACCAATAGTTACCATGCGAGTATCAAGGCAGCACCGTTCGAAGCATTGTATAGAAGGAAGTGTAGATCTCCCGTGTGTTGGAGTGAAGTAGGAGAAAGTCAATTGACTGGACCCGAAATGGTTTTAGAAACGACAGAGAAGATTGTGCAAATCAAGAACCGACTACTTGCTGCGAGAAGCCGACAGAAGAGTTATGCCGATAATAGAAGGAAACCGTTGGAGTTTGAAGTCGGAGATATGGTTATGCTCAAGGTATCGCCGTGGAAGGGTGTAATTCGTTTTGGGAAGAAAGGAAAGTTGAGTCCGAGGTATATTGGACCATTTAAGATCGTTGAACGAATTGGACCAGTAGCGTACAAGTTAGAGTTGCCGAGCGAGCTTAATGCTATTCACGACACGTTTCACGTATCGAACTTGAAGAAGAGTTTGGCGGATAAGGAATTGGTGATTCCTTTGGACGAGATTCAACTGGACGACAAAATGCATTTTGTGGAAGAACCTGTGGAAATTATGGACCGAGAGGTCAAGAGGCTGAAGCGTAGTAGAATTCCTATTGTGAAGGTTTGATGGAATTCTAAGCGTGGACCGGAATACACTTGGGAACGTGAGGACTTTTTCAAGGAAAGGTATCCTCATATGTTCCAGCGGTACGAAATGTGAGTATAAGAAGAGGCGAGCGCCGGGACGTCGCTCTCTTTAAGGAGGGGTGGATGTGACACCCTAGAACCGAGGTCATTAACGTTACCCTAAATTACGCCAAATTTTGAAATTTTTAATAAATATTAATTGCTACATATTTTAGTATTTTGGTTAAAGCCGATGTTCGAGGTTATAATTTTTACGATTGACGATTCAAGAAGGACGATGACGAATACGATCCCGATGGATGCCCAAATTTCTATAATTATTGACGTTTTATCGATAATGTAATTTTTCGAGAATTTTACTTACGGTTCGTGTTAAGTTGAGCCGGGTGAGTTTTATAGCTTTCCGGGTACATTTAAAGTATCCCAAAAGTATTTTGGAGTGTTTGGGATTATTTCCGACTCCCGTAAAATTTTCTAAAATGACTAGTGAGTCAAACCCGCAAAGTTTTAGTGTCGTTTTTACTTGAGGCCAAAAGAAAGCCTAAATTACACAAGGGGTCCTTCCAATTTTACAAAAGGGGAAACGAAAACACATACAACACAAAACACTTGGAAAAAAAAATTTGTTCTCTCCCTCTCTTCCTCCTTAGGCCGACGGTCACCCCAAACCACCAAAACCCACCATTAATTTTTTTCTACTTGGTTTTCATTAAAACTAAGGTTATACCACCTCTAATCTTATCATTCCCTACCTTTCTATGTACTCAAATCCAACATGCATTCAAACGTTTTTTCTCAAGAATCAAAGGAATTTTTCAAACTCGTTTTTGAGGTTAATTGGATAAATGCATGTTAAATTCGTGTGAAATGAGGGTATAATCACTAAACAAACCCACCAAAATTGATTTGGTTGTGATGTTTTGGTCACCCGAACCCCACGGCTAAGGGGGGTGTTTGGGGAGCCATGGTGATTGATGTTTTGAGCATTGGTTTTGTGTTTAATCTTGTGTTCATAGGTGTTTTAGATGGATACAAGTGTTTGCATGTTTGTTTTTAGGTTTTTAGCTTATGAGTTTGATGATCAATAGGGGTTAGGAACTGAAAATATGGTTTGGTTGTGATTAGGGAAGCTTAGGATGATGCCTAGTAATGATAAATAGGTTTGGAATCGAGCGTAAGTGTGATTTTGGTATGGTTAAATTTAGGCAGAAAGTTTAAGGCATTTTTGTAAAAATCATTTAGAAAACAGGTCTTGTGGATAGGATAGACTTATAGAGAATTTTCTTAGCTTCGATTTGGTATAAAGTAGAGCTTACGACTCCTAACGAGTCAAAAGTTACGACGTTTTGAAATTCGTGTACCGGGAGATGAAAACCGTCATAATCCAAAGTTATGATTGGTTTTAGGTCAAATCCCGGGGACTATAAGTCTAGTTTGGTAAATGGTCAAGGACTAAATTTTGGTGTCAAACCTGCACATTTGAGTCTATTATAGGACTTAGGTGTCAAATGGGTCAATGGAGTGTTTTAAACGGGTCAAACGGGTCCAACTTGGTCAAAGTACAATTTCAGTCCGAAAAGTGTAGTTTTTGGAAAAGCGTTGAGTAACGGGTCGTAGAAGTAAAAAATTTTATTGGGATTAAATATGTGTTATCTACAGGTCTTATAGTATTTTTGAGAATTTTGTCAAATTTTACAAAAATGGTTAAGTATAGTAAAACAGCCCGTACTTTTGGTAAGTATCGGCGAAAATGAATAAAAATGGATAACATTAATAATAAGGACGAATGGTGTAAAATGAGTAACGCTTGTTGTTTTATGTTGGCGTGAGTTGTAATTGTCCTAAGTGACTAGTATCTATGTATTTTATACAGTACCATAAGGTTTTAAAATGAGATTTCTCATTACGCGTTATTTGGTTGATAGGTGTTGATTTACCCGGGCATCCGTATCGTCGTCAGTGATCATCTCTCGAACTATCGACTACTTGATATATAAGGTGTGAATTTATAGCCTCGCTTATTATTATTTCAAACTGTTTTACCCGCGAGGGAAATGCATGCTAGTTTTTAAAATGAACATATGTCATGAATGATTGTTGGTCCCGAATCTTGCCTTTGAAATTGTGTTGAGTACCTAGTTGCAAAAGACCCTAATTTCATGAACTATTAACTATTGTTTAGTCCTAGCGTGGATTAGAAATAGCCGCTTATACAAAGTGATAGTACTATGGGGTTGACTACCCTATCCGAGACGAGGGCTAGTACGTTGATACCCCCTGCGGACGGATAATTTGTGATAAGAGATAAGGTATAATTGCAACTGATGCCTTATTAGGGGCCTTGGTTTCATCTGAATCACGCCGGTAATTATTACGCGGGTGATTGAGTTAACGGTTTAGTGTCATGAGCTTAAACACAATTGCCAGTATCTTGAATATAGATTGTTTGATCGACTAGTCTATGAATGATCGTGAATGGTTTTTATTTCACATATGTTCAAAATGAATTGTAAAACCTATGAATTCCACTCAACATTTTCGTTGACCAAATTTTGGCATGGTTTTCAGGTAACCGCTGAAGTGTAGCATGGAGCATGCATGGGATGGATGTTGTGTGTATGGCTTGGAGTCTGCTTGTTTTTCCTCCCTTTTCTACTTAAACATTTTTAACTTTAATGTTATGTTGTTGTGAAACTGAAATTTTTGGGTTAAGATTCATGGGGACCGAAAACGCTAAACTCTGTTGTACCAACTGGGGTTGGAAAAACCATAGACATGTATCTTTTAACAATTTTAAATTCAAGTTTTAAGTTGACGTCTCTTTAGAGTCGTTCGATATATCTTGTGTGTAATGATAAATGTGTAGCACCCAAATGTTGTAGTTCCGCTGCGCATAGCATTTTGTGGGGGTGTTACATAATTTCTTCTCGTAAATTTGTGAGTTTATTAACCCATCACAAATTAAAATTCCAAAATAATATTCAAGGATAAATTTATTTCCTGAAATGTCGGACTGTCACAAAAACGGTGTATGTAAACATAAGCACGTAATGTAGAATTCTTCGGTTTAGACGTAGTCGATGCTACTTTAAGACGTAAACCCTTATTTCTTCCCAAAAATGAGTGAGTTCATAATATAACATTAAAATAATGTTTTTAAATAATACTTGAGAATAAAATATCGACCATAAATTGACGGATTGTCACAACTTAAGAACCCTAGAAGTCTGATACAAGCAAAGCTTGTCCAATCCTTTATAGTTTAGGTGGGAGAATCTACCAAGTATTTTGAGCGGGACAAAACAAGAGATTCAAGATAAAGCCTAGTATGACCTAGTGGGACAAAAGGTGAACAGTTGGCAGAACTGTTCACCTAAAGTTGTTTAAAGGTATGTCTCGATTTGGACATGCATTTTATACGTTGTACTCTTCCATTCAGAAGATGACTAATAAGTATGAAAACACTTATCCTTTTACCACTTATTTCCAATAATAACAAGACCAAAACGTGTATTTTATGTCGTAAAAGATGGAATTATGCGTGGTTTGGGTTTTTATTGTGTTTCAGGATAAAAATATGAAAAGGGAAGAAAACACGGGCTTTCACGGGCTTTTATCGTAGAAAAAGACAAAAGACAAAGTCAAAAGGTCAAAAGTGCAAGAAGAACGGAAGTCAAAGGCCTATTCTGAAGATTTATCGAAGAAAAAGTCTAAAGACGGAAGTTTAACAAAGTCGAAGAAACAAGTCTACTAAAAGAAGAAAATTAGAAGACAAGTTCAAGTTATTATTCGACTAATCCCAAGACAAAGTCGAGAAAGCAAGTTATTTAAAAGACGAGAAAGACGAGAAGAAAGGAGGAAGAAACAAGCACCTACTCCTTCCCCTATATATAGTCTTCTAATGTGTCATTAGAAGGCTAGTCTTCATTTTTAGTCTTTAATTTTAGTAGGTAATTAAGTGTGTTTTATTTTTCCTCTCTCTAGTTTTCTTTCAAGCTTATCAAACCTTCATCTTGTAATCTTTGATCTTAATCTTTAATATAATTAAGCTTTTTAATAAATTCTCATTCTACCTTTCTTAATCTTAATCTATTGTTTTGCTTAATTAATCATGTAGTTGATTTAATTTTGTGGATGATGTGATTGGTTTGCTTATTGGATTGTGCTTATTGAGTTGAAGTGTTTTAAAGTTTTTAGATTAAGGTTCTTATTGCTTAATTTTTATCTTTAATATTTTTTAAAATAAGTTGATTTTGGTAGTTTAATATTTTTATAAAAAGTTGCTTTTAAATTTTTTCTTATTTAGTGTTTTTAAAAGTTTTTAAATTGTGTTTTATTAGCTTTTTATAAAAACTGATTTGGTTTATGTTTTGGTAAAGAGCTTATTTAATTTTGCTTATTTTGGTTAAGTTCGGGTTCTTTAAAACCCTCTTTTCCCGAACTACATGCAAAGCTTTATTCCGAGTTAACTCCTTTTCCCTCCAAAACAAGCTCATTTCCCGAATTAATTTCAAACCTGCACATTCCGAACTAGATTGAGTATCAACGTCCCGAATTAGGTGTTAAACCACCAGATTCCGAACTAGGTACATCTTTGATTTCCCGAATTACTTGTAAACTCACTTCCCGAATTGACAATAGCATTCAGATTCCGAATTAGTTCGGAATTCGTATTCCGAACTACATACAAGACCACGTATTCCGAACTACTTGTGAAAGTTTTATTCCGAATTGGGTTCAAGACGAGTATTCGGATTGTATATCAAATGGGTATTCCGAATTAAGTTCGTTTTGAAGATTCCGAATTAGGTCAAGGGTTTCGTTATTCCGAATTACAAGCAAGATTGACATTCCGAGTTATATCAAGAATTTGTATTCCGAACTATGTGGGAGATACGGATTCCGAATTAGATCAAGCTTCTGATTCCGAATTGAGTGTGAACATAATATCCCGAATTAGGTTGGTGAGCCTTTTCCCGAATTGTTTGTGGGATTGTGTTTCCCGAATTAGCTGCTGTTTTCATATCCTGAATTACATCAATATCAGGTATTCTGAATTAGTTGTGGGATATGCATTCCGGATTGAGTGACAGATTTGGATTCCAACTTAAGTTCAGTTTTTGTTTCCCGACTTGTTTTCAAAATAAATTTTCCCGTCATTTTTACCTTGTTTAATTTTTAAACATTTTCATTTAATTTAATTGTCAAGTTATTTTTATTAATGTTTTCATTTTTAAAAAGTTTTAAGTTTTCAAATTTACTTTCAAAAGTTTAATTTTTCATCAATTAAATTTAAGCCTTAATTTTTAGTTTAACTTTTAAATCTTTGATTTTTACGCATCGACATTTACATTTTCAACTTCATTTTAAATTAGATAATTACTTTTAGTTTCTTTCACCAAGTTCTATTGTGTAGCATTCATTCTGAACCAGTAATCGAGGTTAGACATTCTACTTTATTTGTATTAGTTTTTACGTTTATGTTATTTGTAGACTTAGACAATAAAGCTCCCCCTTTTAGTGACCAACACCAATAATTCCACCCTAGACCGTGATCAAATCGATTAGATACCGAGACGATTGAGTACACATACATTGCTAAAACCAGGAAATCAAATGGCGCCGCTGTCGGCTCTTTTCGTAAAGATTAACGGTTTTTAGTGTGAAAAATTGGATTTTGGGATCCGTTCTTTTGGGACGTTATTTTCAAGCAAAAAAATTTTCAAAAAATCCTAAAAAATACAAAATTTTCAAAAATCTAAAAACAATAAAAATGATAAAAAAAAAACCAAAATATTTTATTTCATTTTAGTGTATGGGTACTCGGTCTTATTCTGAGCCCGAGAATCTTAGAGACATAGATATGGCCGGTGTGCATAACAATAATAACAACTCACCTCACAACAACATGAACAATAATAATAACAATGGCCCACAACCCGACCTACGCACAATGGAGGAGCTTTGTCAGCCAACAATGAATGGACGCGGAGGACCGATTGCGCCGATGCAAATCACGGCTCCTGATTTTTCGTTGAAGCATCACATGATCTAGCAAGTTCAAAACGCTTGTCCTTTTCGCGGATTACCGGATGATGATGCCAACAAACATCTTGATAATTTCATAACCGTCACTCAAAGCATTAAATTACCCGGTGTTTCCATGGATTTTCTTCGCCTTCACCTTTTTCCACACACTTTATCCCACCATGCCGAAAAATGGTTTGATCGTCTTCCCAAAAACTCAATTCATACATGGAATGACATGACTAAAAAATTTTTGTCGAGCTACTTTCCACCATCCATGGTCACTAGTCTTCGCAACCAAATCAGTGGTTTCACTTAAGAACCTGATGATTCGCTTTTCGATGCTTGGGAACGTTATAATTTCTTGATCGACCGTTGTCCGAACCATAATATGCTCCCCGTTACTTTGATTGATACTTTCTACAATGGTTTAACTTTTCATGATCGTGATACGATTAATGATGCCGCCGGTGGTACATTCATAAAGAGATGACCTGAGGAGTGTAGAGAGCTTATAGAGAACATGACCACTCACCACAAAAATTGGGATTCGTCCGCTTCTTCAAGGAATAACCCGAGGGCCAATGTTTCTTCTACTTTATCAGACACCGAGATGACCAAATTCACCCGCATGATGGCTGAAATGAACAAAAACATACTACTCATAGCTACGAATCAACAACAACAAGTTAAAGCTGTAGCACTTTCTTGTGAGATTTCTGGGGGTTCTCATTCATACACCGATTGTCCTTTTACTCATGACAATCCGGAAAATGTGTATGCTGCTAACAGTAATTTTTCCATGGGAGGCTATCAAGCTCGTACTCAAGGTGACCGAAATTTGCTCAGTTATCGTTCAAACAACTTCCATTCACCACCCGGTTTTCCTTCTCCAAACCAAAACAACTTTAATCGCAACAATCAAAACCAAACTCGAGCTCCTAATCAATATCAAACCCAAAGAAACCCATATCCACCTTAAGGAAATAATCAAGTTTACCAACAACCCGCTTATCAACCACCTGCTTACCATGCTCCTCCTTCCAATCAACCCACCGGATTTAATCACGAGGTTGAAACTTACATGAGGACTAATGACACGCTAGTAAAGAATCTTCAGAGCCAAATCATCAACTTGAAAGGGGATATGGAAAAACAAGAGAATGATCTTCGAGCCGATATGAGAAACTCTTTGAGCAGTCAAAAGAATGACTTAAGGGATATGATGGCTAGTTTCTTCCCATGTAATCAAACCTCTAGTTCGGGTTCTCTTCCGAGTAACATCGTGGCTAATCCAAGAGGGGAGATGAAAGCAATCACCACCCGAAGTGGCAAAGGTTTAAAGGAACCCGAGATTCCTACACCTACACCGGTGATTGTGACAACAGAAAACGAGCCCCCTTCACCGATTCCTCCACCTTTTACTTCTACCCCTCCACCACCCAAGGATGTGAGTGAGAATTCCATTCCAAAGCATTCCTCTCAACCCGACATACCTTATCCTTCACGGTTGAGGAAAGAGAAGTTGAAGAACAAGGATGATATTCAAGTTTCGAACTTTCTTAAAATGTTTAAAAAACTGAATTTCAACATCTCCTTTGCCGAGGCTCTCGCTCACATGCCTAAATATGCAAAAATGTTTAAAGATCTTCTTAGTGATAAGGAAAAGCTTCTTGATATTGATCAGACCCAACTTAAGGAGAATTGCTCCGCGGTTCTCTTAAGGAAATTACCAACCAAACTTGGTGATCCGGGTCGCTTTCTCATTCCTTGCAACTTCCCCGGGGTAGAGAATTGTATGGCCCTAGCCGATCTAGGTGCTAGTATCAACTTAATGCCTTTAAGGGTTTGGAAACAATTGTCTCTACCCGAGCTAGTCCCCACACGAATGACATTGGAATTAGCTAACCATACGGTTGCCTATCCGGTGGGGATAGCCGAAGATGTCTTCGTTAGTGTCGACAAATTCACATTTCCAGCGGATTTTGTTGTCGTTGACTACGAGATGGATCCCCGTGTTCCATTAATCGTTGGACGTCCATTCTTAAGGACCAGTCGCACTCTCATTGATGTAGCCGCGGGAGAATTAATCATGAGAGTTGGTGACGAAAAAATCGTCTTCAACATGGGTAAACTTTCTAAGCAACCTTCTGAACACGAGAGCGTTAATTTCATTGACGTTCTTGATGAGGCTTGTGAAGAACACTTCAAAGACGCTTGTAAAAGTGGTTTTTCTTCTCTACCCATTGTTGAGACCGTTTCCTCTATTGCTCCATCATTGACTCCATTTGGAGAAAGTGACTTTCTTTTGAAAGAATTTGAAGCAACTTTATGGGATGTAGACTTAAAATATGACGATTCTCCCACCGATTGGGAAGAAGACATTCGTACCATTGAGAAACTTCTCAATGAGGACCATATTTCTCCACCTTCTCCTAAGGAAGTTACAATCGATGATCCAAATTTGACTAAACCTTCCATCGAAAATCCACCGGATTTAGAGCTTAAGGATTTGCCGTCTCATCTCGAATACGTTTTCCTTGAAGACAAAAAGAAGTTACCCGTCATCATTGCAAAGGACTTGAAAGAGGATGAGAAGTCTCGACTTATCGACGTGCTGAAGAATCATAAGAAAGTAATTGCTTGGAAAATTTCCGACAATCGCGGAATTGATCCTAACTTTTGTACTCATTAAATTCTCATGGAAGATGACTTTAAACTCGTAATCCAAAGCCAAAGAACGGTTAATCCAAAAATTCATGACGTCATCAAGAAAGAAGTTATCAAACTTCTAGATGCCGGAATGATTTACCCTATTTCGGATTCTCCAGGGGTTAGTCCCGTCCATTGTGTGCCTAAGAAAGGCGGAATAACCGTGGTTCCCAGTGACAACAACGAGTTGATTCCTACTCGACTTGTCACGGGTTGGCGAGTTTGCATAGACTATCACAAACTCAATGATGCCACTCGCAAGGATCATTTTCCTCTTCCTTTCATGGATCAAATGCTCGAGCGTTTAGCGGGTAATGACTATTATTGCTTCTTAGTCGGTTTCTCCGGATATTTTCAAATTCCATCGACCCAAAAGACCAAGAGAAAACCACATTCACTTGTCCTTATGGAAAATTTGGTTACAAAAGAATGCCTTCCGGCTTATGCAATGCTCCCGGGACTTTCCAAAGGTGTATGATGGCTATATTCCATGACATGGTTGAAGAAACTATCGAAGTCTTTATGGATGATTTCTCGGTCTATGGTGATTCTTTCTCTACTTGCCTTGCCAATTTAGAATGTATGCTTAAACGGTGTGAAGACACTCGTCTTGTTCTTAATTGGGAAAAATGACATTTTATGGTAAAAGAAGTTATTGTTCTTGGTCATAAAATTTCCAAAGCCGGTATTGAAGTTGACCGTGCTAAAGTCGATGTGATTGCTAAATTACCTCCACCTTCAACCGTGAAGGGTGTGAGAAGTTTTCTTGGTCATGCGGGCTTCTATCGTCGATTCATTCAAGATTTTTCTAAAATCACTCGCCCGATGACCCACCTCTTGGAAAAAGATACTCCTTTTATCCTTTCTAAAGAGTGTATCAAATCTTTCAATCTTCTAAAGGATAAATTAACTAAGGCACCGGTCTTGGTTACCCCTAATTGGGAGTTACCTTTTGAATTGATGTGTGATGCTAGAGATTTTGCTATTGGATCGGTTTTGGGACAAAGAGTGAACAAAAACTTCCAACTAATTCATTATGCTAGCAAGACAATGATGGGGGCTCAATTGCATTATACCACTACTGAAAAAGAGCTTTTAGCTGTAGTGTATGCTTTTGAAAAATTCCACCCCTATCTTGTTCTTTCCACTACCATTGTCTATACCGACCATTCCACGTTGAAGTACTTGTTAACTAAACAAGATTCTAAACCAAGACTTATTCGTTGGGTTTTGCTCCTACAGGAATTTAAAATTGAAATTCGTGACAAAAAGGGAGCGGAAAACCTAGTCGCGGATCATCTTAGTAGACTCGAGGATCCTTATCAAGGGGAGCTCCCAAATCAAGAGATTAATGACTCTTTTCCCCTTGAGATCTTGATGTCTATTAACTCCAATCTTGATGAAAACCCATGGTTTGCAGATATTGCAAACTGTTTGGCGGGTGGAATTCTCATGGAAGGGTTAACGTCCCAACAAAAGAAAAAGTTCTTTAAAGACATTAACTACTATTTTTGGGATGACCCTTACCTTTTCAAACAATGTGCGGATCTTGTCATTCGTCGGTGTGTTGATGGGCTGGCAGCTTTACTAATCCTAGAAGCTTGCCACAAAGGACCCACGGTGGTCACTTTGGTCCTAACTATATCGCGAAGAAAGTTTTCGACTATGGATTTTATTGGCCCACCATTTATCGTGAAGCACACGAAATGGTTAAGCATTGTGATGCTTTCCAACGACAAGGCAAGATCACACATAAAGATGAGATGCCTCAAAATTTCATCCAAGAATGTGAAATCTTTGACGTATGGGGCATCGACTTTATGGGGCCATTTCCATCATCTAAAGGGAACAAGTACATCCTTGTAGACGTTGACTCCGTATCAAAATGGGTTGAAGCAAAGGCTTTACCTAAAAATGATGCGAGGGTGGTTGTGAACTTTCTGAAGCAACTATTTGCTCGATTCGGTGTTCCTCGTGCTATCATCAGTGACCGCGGGACTCATTTTTGCAATGATCAATTTGCTCGAGTCATGGCTAAGTATGGTGTCAATCATCGTCTTTCCACCGCTTATCATACCAAAACAAATGGTCAAGCCGAGATTTCTAACCGTGGACTGAAGAGAATCTTAGAACAACTGTGGGAGAGCATCATGCCTCATGGGCCGATAAGTTAGATGATGCTTTGTGGGCTTTCCATACCGCATATAAGACACCTATTGGTTGCACTCCATATCGTCTTGTGTACGGGAAGGCATGCCACCTCCCTATTGAGTTGGAGCATAAGGCTTATTGGGCCTTGAAGTGGGCTAATTTTGATATCAACAAAGCCGGTGATCTTAGGAAGATTCAACTCAATGAGCTTAATGAACTGAGGAATGAAGCTTATGAGAATTCATTGATCTACAAGGAGAAAACTAAGCTCGTTCATGATTCTAGGATTAAGAACCGAGAGTTTCACGTAGGTGATCAAGTTTTACTCTTTAACTCTCGGTTGAAAATCATTTCGGGCAAGCTTAAGAGTCGTTGGTCTGGTCTATTCACCGTCGCCAAAGTCTTCCCTTATGGCACCATTGAGTTATCACAACCAAATGGGCTAAATTTTAAAGTGAATGGGCAGCGTGTTAAGTTGTACTTTGGTGAGGACATCTCAAATGAGAGGATTCCATCCCTCACCACGTTTCCCTTGAATTAATTCTGGGTCGAGTCAGGCTCGTGACTCGGTTAACAAAAACAAGCGCTACTCAAAAGGCAACCCGTTGATCTATCTTTTTAACCGTTTTCATAGTAAGTGTAGGGGAGCAGCCTAGGGTTTGTTGTCTTGTTTCTTATGATGTACAGGGATTAAAGCTTCAAAGAGAACTTTTGATGACATTTAACGACCCGTGATCCTGTGTACCCGTCTTCCCGGTTCTATCCTAAACTGTCGTGATTCAATATTTCATATCTTATATGTTCACATTGAAATCACTATAGTTGTCTTTCCCTTGGAAAGATTTAAACAAAGTGCACAATGTCCTAAGTGTAGGGGAGTTTAATCCCACATGCTTAAACATTGACGACAATGTTTATATCAAGTGTAGGGGGACTTCTATCGAAGTTAAGTGGCATTTTCCATTAATTTGTCCTCATTTTAACCGGAAAATTTGATTTTTTCGACATTTTTCAAATTTTTTAATCTATCTTGGCCTAGTAGTATAGTAGTATATTCCTTTGTTATCGTTATTTACTTTCTTTGCTAGAATAAATTTTGAATAAAGTGGTTTTAATTTTTCAATGTCATGAATCTTTTGACTCAACCCGAGTTTACTCTAGCTAGTATCCTTAACGTGTTTAAGTCAAGTTTTGCTAGGCTTTTATATAGGGAACTTTAAAACGCGAAAGTCTTAACTCTTACTGGTTAAGAACAAGAACTTTTCGCAAGTTCCTATAATTGATCCTAGAAAGTCGTTTATCAAGGGAACTTTAAAACGCGAATTCTAAACTTGAAAAAGTCAAAGAAGTTGCAAGATCCTATAGACGACTTGAAAACCCAAAACATTGATTTAATAGGCTAAGCATCCACGAGTCTCATTCCTTAAGATTTTTAATTGTGGAGAACGAGAGATGATAGAGTCAATTATAAGATTGGTATTCTTTCATGAATTTATGTGAGTTAATTATGAGCTATTTCTCCCATCGCTTGTTAATAAATTTAATTTCAATAAATAAGGTCGTACAATTTGAAAAGTTACTTAGCTTCTAGCACAAGATCGTTTAAAAGTTGCTCGGTATTAATTAGAGTTCATAGCCAAGGCATAACTTATTGAATCGGGATGCGAAGATTGGCGAGTCCGAAAAGGCCCTAGGCCCTAACAAGGCATGAGGGCTACATTTTGTTTCTAAAGATCCCAAGTGATGTGAAGAATAATTTATCAAAAATCAATATGAAGGATTGAGACACACGAAGAAAAGCAAATACTCCCTTAAAGATCATGGAGAAGTCTATCCGAAAAGACCCTATCAAGGTATGAGGATAAATAGATCCAAGTCCTAAAAGGAGGTGGATCGTTGTATATCAAAATCCAAAATAAGTATTGAAGAAAAATGAAGAAGTCGTGGTCCAAGTATGAAGAATCTATCAAAAACTTCAAGTGAAGAAATTCCTATTATGAAGAGAAGACCATAATTTCAAGAATGTCTCTCAAGATTCGAAGTATGAAGTCGCTGCCAAATATCGGTCCGAGAAAGGTCTCAAATCGTGAATCAAGTTATGCCAAGATATGAACTTTATGAGGTCCCGATAAGCAGTTTTAAAAAAATTTGTCCTTTAGCTAACTATTGATTAAATCGTCCTACTTTATTTTTGGCCTAAATAAATTATCGAAATAAGTCAAACAATGCATCCTCGTGATCATTCAAGACAATCATAAAATATAAGAGATACACCTAGGAATAAGGGAGTCTAAGTGAATAATTGGGCCACATGAGTTCGTGTTAGTTTACTAACTTATAATAACAATGATCTCGTTTATAAGCTTGGTGTGGGGAACGTGAAACTTGAGGGTGATAAACATTCATGACATGCCAAAACCCTAATGTAAGTCTTTGATTTCTCTACTTGTTTTGTATATATTTTCTATCTTTTTAAATTTCCATAATGTTTAGTATTTAATAAAGGCCAAGGTGGGTTAATTATGATGAGAAATGTAAACTGTGCTTTGAAATTAATGCATTGCATGAGGGCATTGCAATGGTCAAGTGTAGGGGATAAAATAAGTGTGAAAACACTTATCCTTTTACCACTTATTTCCAATAATAACAAGACCAAAACGTGTATTTTATGTCGTAAAAGTCGGAATTATGTGTGGTTTGTGTTTTTATTGTGTTTCAAGATAAAAATATGAAAAATGAACAACACACGGGCTTTCACGAGCTTTTATCAAAGAAAAAGACAAAAGACAAAGTCAAAAGGTCAAAAGTGTAAGAAGAACGGAAGTCAAAGGCCTATTATGAAGATTTATCGAAGAAAAAGTCTAAAGACGGAAGTTTAACAAAGTCGAAGAAACAAGTCTACTAGAAGAAGCAAATTAGAAGACAAGTTCAAGTTATTATTCGACTAATCCCGAGAAAAAGTCGAGAAAGCAAGTTATTTAAAAGACGAGAAAGACGAGAAGAAAGGAGGAAGAAACAAGCACCTACTCCTTCCCCTATATATAGTCTTCTAATGTGTCATTAGAAGGCTAGTCTTCATTTTTAGTCTTTAATTTTAGTAGGTAATTAAGTGTGTTTTATTTTTCCTCTCTCTAGTTTTCTTTCAAGCTTATCAAACCTTCATCTTGTAACCTTTGATCTTAATCTTTAATATAATTAAGCTTTTTAATAAATTATCATTCTACCTTTCTTAATCTTAATCTATTGTTTTGCTTAATTAATCATGTAGTTGGTTTAATTTTTTGGATGATGTGATTGGTTTGCTTATTGGATTGTGCTTATTGAGTTGGTGTGTTTTAAAGTTTTTAGATTAAGGTGCTTATTTCTTAATTCTTATGTTTATTAGTTTTTAAAATAAGTTGATTTTGGTAGTTTAATATTTTTATAAAAAGTTGATTTTAAATTTTTGCTTATTCAGTGTTTTTAAAAGTTTTTAAATTGTGTTTTATTAGCTTTTTATAAAAATTGATTTGGTTTAAGTTTTGGTAAAGAGCTTATTTAATTTTGCTTATTTTGGTTAAGTTCGGGTTCTTTAAAACCCTCTTTTCCCGAACTACATGCAAAGCTTTATTCCGAGTTAACTCCTTTTCCCACCAAAACAAGCTCATTTCCCGAATTAATTACAAACCTACACATTTTGAACTAGATTGAGTATCAGCATCCCGAATTAGGTGTTAAACCACCAGATTCCGAACTAGGTCCATCTTTGATTTCCCGAATTACTTGTAAACTCACATCCCAAATTGACAATAGCATTCAGATTCTGAATTAGTTCGGAATTCGTATTCCGAACTACATACAAGACCACGTATTCCGAACTACTTGTGAAAGTTTTGTGACAATCCGTCAATTTATGGTTGATATTTTATTCTCAAGTATTATTTAAAAACGTTATTTTAATGTTATATTATGAACTCACTTATTTTTGGGATGAAATTTGGATTCACGTCTTGAAGTAGCATCGACTACGTCTAAACCGGAGGATTCTACATTACGTGCTTACGTTTACATACACCGTTTTGGTGACAAGTCCGACACTTCAGGAAATAAATTTATCCGTGCATATTATTTTGAGATTTTAAATTTGTGTTGGTTCATAAACTCACAAATTTACGAGAAGAGATTAGGACTTACGATTATAATTTAACGTCCTTTACGACAAAACCGGAAACCTTAGGATTACGTATTTAAGTTTTTGAACTCCGTTTTTAATGAGACAATTTTTATTAGATTCGTTTTGTGCCGTTGATTCATAATTTATAAAAACGTTTTTCGTAAAACGACCCGAGGGCACGTAAATCGAGGAAACTAGAATCGAGGGATACCCGTAAAATAATGGGGATGAGACAAGATAAATCTTGCCCCACCCCCACTACATGGGTGACAAGCTTATCAAACACACTTGAAGTGTGTCAAGTTTCTAGCAAAATACTAGGACACTTGTCCTAAGTCTTCCACCTAAACCATCTAAGATCAAAACCACCACCACAAACCATTTACTTCATTTTACAACCTGCAAATCTCACACACAACTCTCTCCTCTCCCCTTGAACGTCCAACACCACCATTATATCACCAACATCATCAAATTTTGACCATAAACAAAAGATATAATCAATATATGTTGATAACCACACCAAAAGATGAAGTTGGAGGTGATTTTAACATATAAAAAGGAGTTTTCATGGAGGTCTTTGGGTTGATTTTCAAGAAGGAGTTTAGGGCTGATTTGTTAAAGGTGTCTTCATATCCTTGGTAATCTTGAAGGTGGTCTTGATATTTCATAAGATTTGTTACCAAAACCAAGCCTTGCTCATCCAAAATCTCAACCTTTTCATCACTAATGGTGGTATAGAGATTGTTTCTTCCTATCCTCTTGTTATTTTGATTATGTAATCTTGTATTTTCTTTATTTATGTATATGTATATGATGATGAATTATGATAAAAATATTATGTGGGGATTTGATGTTGATAAACATGGGTAAAAAGATGGAAAACCACATGTAAAATGGTTAAAATCTTGCTAAATATGATGGCTGTATAAAAACAGTAGGTAACCAAATGTTAAACTGATAAAATGGTAAAGTGGAATCAATATAAAGTAAGGATTAGGTGTTATACACATGTGAGAGTTGGCCATGCAATGGAATCATCAAAATGAGTGAGATATGATCAAAACAAGTTTAGAGTGCAAATCTGCCTACACTGTTTTGGACGAATTTTTTGAAATACTTAGAGGTTGATTCATTAGTAGCTATACAGGAATAAAATGAAGCACATATCACGTAGTTTCTGTGATAAAAATTTGGGGTTCTATCTCCATGTAGAACTCTAGATATGACCATTTTAGTAAACTAGATTTTTAGGACTGATTTTGTATAAATAATATATAATATAAGCACTCAAAAATTTATATAAAATATATATAAATACAAATTCCACTAGTTGATAAGAATTATAATAAAAGAGTTATATAAATATTGATATCAAAATGGGACGTATTATATAATTTACAAGTATAAATGTTTTTCCAAGTTATAAAAAAACTATATACTAAGTTTTACGTCTTTTCGGCTAAAACCGAAAAAGTAACGTTTTTGTCAAATAAAACTTAGACGGTCGGACCCGTCTAATGTAAACTTTTATAAACTCACATACTGATATATGAACTTATATAACAAGTAAAAACCGATAAAACTCGAGCTATATAACATATGGACATTAACGGGCTAAGTTAACGGTATTGGACTAATAATACAACAAAATGGGCTAAAACACTTATAAACTTATTTATTGGGCTTAACCCATTTGGGCCCAACTTGTAAAGTATAAATACTGATAATACAAGTATGAAATGGATTAATACAAGTTAATGAACTTATAATAGGCTTATTGGACCTAAAATACGTAAATAGGTAAAACTAGTAAACTAGTAAGAAATTACCAATACACAAACACTAAAATGAGTAAAAGAGAATATGTAAACCCACTTTATCATCATATATATAAAATTATCATATGTATACATATTTGTTATTTTGATAAAGTTATTGGACAAGAGTCTAAGACGAGTATTATTTGTCTAGGTTTCTGTGATTGAAGCACGTACCGTACATCCGAATTGCCGATAACCCGCCTTCCCACATCAACGTGAGTTCATAGCCTCGCACTCTTTTAAATGTTTTAATGAAATATTTTAAAAACCCACGAGGGAGATAACATGTTAGTTTTACCAAAATAGGACATCATTTGTCCCGATTGTCTGTTTATTGATTTGGACCCGAATGATTGTATGACCCGATGAATGATTAAATTACCCGATAGATGAAATAAAATGGATTATTAAAGTTAGGTTATGTCACTAAAAGTCCCATTAGCATGAATTGTGAACTACCGGGATTTGGTAGACGCTTATGCATATAATAGTACTATTTGGGGACGATCACCCCAGTTCGCGCCTTGACGATTGATCCCCGTCGTGCCACATTGATTGGTAAGCGAATTTATTTATGAGAAGATTTACATAGCGTAACCTTTGTGACGACACGCTAATTTAGATGGGCAAATGAGTTTCGGGTTAGCTACCCGTTGTTGTGATAGTAAGGTAACAATGTCATGCGGCTTATAATAATCCAATTAACGAAATACTGCTTTAAGCATTAAATTACGATATATTGCCTGACTAGCAATACGGGGTCTTACTATTGATATTATGTTCGTGTTTTGGTTTTCATAACCATAATCATATAACGGTTTTTATTTAACTCCATACAACGTTATAAAACGTATTGTATGATGTTTTTACGACATTGGTTCGTATAATGATTTTGAAGGCGAAAGCCTATATTATGATTTTGACAAGGATTTGTATAAAATGATTTTGGCTATTTTATGGCCTACTACATGGATTTGTACAAAATGATTTTCGGTAATAATTTTATACCGATGTTATATTGATGGATTTTATTAAACTGTATGAATTCACTCGGCGTTATCGCTGACCTTTTCTTTTAACATGTTTTATCTCAGGTACTTGAAGGTAATTCTCGGGAAGACGACAAGAATTCATGGCCCGCATTTATATAATGATTTCCATTCAAATGCTTTGTATAACCTGTATAAAATACAATGACTTGGGACCTATGTAAATTTGATATTTATGAATGGAAATACTTTTATTATTAAACGACGCGATTTTTAAGCGTTGTCTATGATGTGAGTAATGTGCTATCCCGTAACACCAACGAGTCTTCCGCTGTATTGAGTTGTATAAATTTGGGGGTGTTACAGTTTTATTCCGAATTGGGTTCAAGACGAGTATTCCGGATTGTATATCAAATGGGTATTCTGAATTAAGTTCGTGGTGAAGATTCTGAATTAGGTCAAGGGTTTCGTTATTCCGAATTACAAGCAAGATTGACATTCCGAGTTATATCAAGAATATTTATTCCGAACTATGTGGGAGATACGGATTCTGAATTAGATCAAGCTTCTGATTCCGAATTGAGTGTGAACATAATATCCCGAATTAGGTTGGTGGGCCTTTTCCCGAATTGTGTGTGGGATTGTGTTTCCCGAATTAGCTGCTGTTTTCATATCCCGAATTACATCAAAATTAGGTATTCTGAATTAGTTGTGGGATATGCATTCCAGATTGAGTGACAGATTTGGATTCCAACTTAAGTTCAGTTTTTGTTTCCTAACTTGTTTTCAAAACTAATTTTTTCCCGCCATTTTCCCAAGTTTAATTTTTAAACATTTTCATTTAATTTAATTGTCAAGTTATTTTTATTAAAGTTTTCATTTTTACAAAGTTTTAAGTTTTCAAATTTACTTTCAAAAGTTTTAATTATTCATCAATTAAATTTAAGCCTTAATTTTTAGTTTAACTTTTAAAGCTTTGATCTTTACGCATCGACATTTACATTTTCAACTTCATTTTAAATTAGATTATTAATTTTAGTTTCTTTCACCAAGTTCTACTGTGTAGCATTCTGCTGGGAATAAATTATAGCCAGTCTACTTGAGCGCTGACAAGAGTAAAACAAGCGTTGACAGGAGTAAAACAAACGCTGACAGATCAAGCGTTGACAAGACAAAGTTAAGCATTGATGCATTGAAGACAAGAACTGATGGATGGATATACTCTACGCGTTTATTGTATTCTAAATTACTTCTAGTAAAGATAGGAACAACAATGTATTTTCTATATTTATCTTTACCTAGAATAGTTGATACGTAGATTATTGTACAAGGCTTCTTATGTCTATAAAAGAAGACCTTTAGGTTATTGTTCAATATAAGTTTTCATACGTAAACTACTTTCATTGTAAGCAAGTTTGATATCATTAATCAAACTAAAAGTTTGTTTACATCTTGTGTGTTCTTGTTTAAGTGTTAATTCCGCATAACACTTAGATTGTCATATACATATACAAAGGTTTCTCTAAGTGTATTACTTGATCTAATCTCGTATACATAAAGCTAAATCGATCTAAGTTTGGGATCAACAAGTGGTATCAGAGCTTGTTGAGGAACTTTTGATCTTAAAGAAAACAAGAACCCTAAAATCACCAAAACCCTAATTTTCTCAAAACCCTAACCACATCATGTCAAATCCAGAAATAACCTCCTCCTCCTCACCTTTGCCAAACATCAAGATTCCCATGCTTGATGCAACAAACTTTTAATTGTGGAAATTCAACTTTGAGCAATATCTAGGGATCTATGACTACACACTCTGGGAGATTATTGAATATGGAAACACATTCAATAAAGCTCAAAAGATTGCTAATGCCATTGCTGCAAGAACAGTTGTTGTTGGATGTTCAGAAGCAGATAAGAAAGAAAAGCCTGATGATGGTAGAGCTGTGTCTGCTGAAGACATAACAAAGAAAAGGGTTGACATGAAAACCCTAAAAATTCTGAAAGTTTCTTTGGGACAAGAGAACCAGCATAAGTACAGAGGATATGAATTTGCTAAGGACATTTGGGTAGCTCTTGAAGTTGCATATGGTGGTAATGAAGATACGAAGGAAGAGAAGAAGAAGCAACTCATGCATGATTATGCTGTCTTCAAGGCTCAACCTAATGAGAAGCTTAGCAGTGTGAGAAGCAGATTGCTTGACATTACAAGCAAATTGTCCTTTATGGGGACACAACTTAATGATGTTGACATCAATGCCACTTTTCTTAAGAGTCTTGGTGAGGCATGGAAGATTGAGGCAAGATCTATACTTGCCAACAACACTCACAAAAGTTCTACTTTTGATTATATCTACAACAAACTGAGGCTGTTGGAAGATGAAACTCTTTTAGAGCATGGAAGCAAGTCTACCAACAGTAACATGGCCTTCTTTTCTCATAGTGAAGGTCAATTCAATCAGAAGGACTCTTACATGCATCCAGTTACTGGATCATCATGTGTCAACGCTGGAACATGTCCTGTCAACGCCTCATACTCAGACGCTGACACATACAAAAGTGACTCACCAAGAGTTAAACCTGCTGGTTTGGATCTGGAAACTGTATGTGCTTATATTGCTTCTTTGCCCAATTGTTCAGTGATTACATATGAGGACCTTGAGCAGATAAGTGATGAGCACTTGGAAGAGATGGATATTAAGTGGAACATGTCTCTTGCTAGTATAAGAGCAAACAGGTGGAACAGAAGGTTTAAGAAGAAGATGACCTTCAATGCAAAGGACACATCTGGATTTGATAAATCCAAAGTTGAGTGCTACAACTGTCATCGTATGGGGCACTTCATGAGGGAATGCAGATCCCCAAGAAGATCTGATGCTGGCAAACCCTCAAGTCAAATTGTTAAAGCTCAAGATCCTAAGGCCATGGTTGCAGTACAAGACATTGATGGTATTAGATGGGACTGGAGCTATTTGGCTAAGAATGGGGAAGAGGATAAAGCTTTGGTTGCTGAGATAGAAGAAGAAGAGCATGTTCAATATGCTCTCATGGCACACTCCTCCTCTTCATCTGATAATGAGGTATACGATGATGCTTTTTGTAGTAAAGGTTGTAGGTTAAATACTGAGAGACTTAACAAAGAGGTGTTAAGATTATTAGATGATATGAGTACTGAGAGATGCAAACTGTCTAACTATCAACTAGCTCTTACTCAAACTGAGAAGACATTTTCGAATACAAGAAAATAGAATTTGACTTAAAAGATAAAATAAATATCTTAAAACATGAGTTGAATGCTAGTAATGATATTAGGAGTATCATGGAAAGGTTTAATGGTGAGCTACAGGCTAAGTTAGATGAGGCCATTAAGAATAAAGATAATGTTGGCCTTAAAATTCAAAGATTTTATAAGGCTACACAAACCATAGGAGAATGTGTGAGTAAACAAAGGGATCCTAAGGACATGACTGTGATTGGGATGAAAGACTACTCTGTGGTTCCACCACCAACTGGTGACTTCTATGGTGTCCAGCAAAAGGACCTATCTCGGACTGGTTTACCAGAACTCCAAGAGGAGGAATTCATTCCTCCACCAAGAGTTGTTACCCCAGTTGAAGAGTATCAACAGAAGTTGACAGACTTAAATGAATGGAAGAAAGCCAACCCTACCTTATTTGTTAAGGGTGGCTTGTTATGTGAATGTCCTAATGAGTCAACTCCCATTAAGGTTACAAACCCAATCACTGGTAAGGCTGTTGATCTTGGCTCAAACACTGTTAGAAAACCTAGCATTAAGTATGCAGAGATGTATAGGAATACTATGTCACCTAAGAGCCAAGTTAGCAATGATGGAACATGCTTCTTCTCTTCTAGACCTAGGGTTGTGTCTAGAAAAGCTTGTTACACTTGTGGTAGTTTTTCACATTTAGCATATAAGTGTGTCAACGCTCTCAAAGTCAATGTTGATAGAAAGTCAAACGTTGTCAGACCCAAACCTTGTGTGTAGCAAAGTCCACAAGTTGTTAGACCTGCCCCATTCTTCACTAGAGGGTCTAACACTCATGGACAAAGACCATTTCAAAAGACAAATACTTGGTCTAACAGGCAATGGGTTTCTGTAGCAAAACGCTGACAAGGGTAATTTCAGCATTGACAAGACCAAATCCAACGCTGACAGAAACGTGACCAGACCCAAATATTTGCAACCACAGGGTAAGGGGTCTAAAGCTTCTTCAAGCCTGAAATGGAGACCAAAGAAAGATCAAAACCCTAATGATAATGGGATTTCAATGACCTGCAACAGATTTAATTACATTTCAAAGGTCATTACAAAACCTATTAGGTTTAACTGGGTATTTCATCCAAAGAAGGATGATCAAGGGGTTGTTATGAGAACCAAGTATGTTCTTTTTGAACAACCAGATGAATCCAAGTCTGCTAAGGCTTGGGTTCCCAAAGAAAACTAACTTGTTTTCTTTATGTGCAGGGCATTCAAAAACAGGTCAATGATTATGGATATTGGGACAGTGGATGCTCAAGGCACATGACAGGGAAGGAAGACTATTTGACCAACTTCACTCCCATTAAGGATGGTGATAAGGTTTACTTTGGAGGCGGATATGGTACTATCACAGGCAAAGGAACACTTCTCACCAAGAATTTGCGTTTTGAAAACGTATTTTTGGTAAAGGAACTTGATTACAATCTTTTTAGTGTATCACAAGTTTGTGATAACAAAAATAAAGTTTTGTTTACTGATATTGAATGTTTGGTGTTAAGCAAGGATTATAAGATCCCTGATGAGAAATATATTGACTATAGAACACCTAGACATAAAGACATATATAAGGTGAATCTGAATGGGATTATAATGAATAGCAATATGTCATGTTTTTATGCTAAAGCTTCAGTAGATGAAAGTAATTTATGGCACATGAGACTATGGCACATAAACTTTAAGAATATAAACAGGCTTGTGAGACTTGGCTTGGTTGATTGTTTGCCTGAAAAGGCCTTCCACAATGATCACTCTTGTGTTGCATGTCTTAAAGGCAAGCAGCACAAGGTCTCATTCAAGTCCAAACAGGTGCACTCTAGTACTAGACCTCTTAACTTGCTTCATATGGACCTCTTTGGTCCAACCAATATTGAGAGTTTGAATGGTAAATCATACTGCTTTGTCATCACAGATGACTTCTCTAGGTTTACTTGGACTTTTTTTTAGCTATGATGAGTGATACAGCTGACACTTTAATTGATTTTATCACTCGGATTGAGAAGAAAACTGAAAATGAAGTTAAAATGCTTAGGAGTGATAATGGTGGTGAATTTAGGAATAAAGTGTTAGATGATTTTTGTGCCAGGAAAGGAATTACTAGGCAATTTAGTGTTGCCAGAACCCCACAGCAAAATGGGGTTGCTGAGAGGAAGAATAGGACGTAATTGAAGCAGCAAGAACCATGTTGGCTGATGCTCATTTTCCTATAGCTTTTTGGGATGAGGCTGTTAATACAGCTTGCTATGTTCAAAATAGAGCATTGGTCAACAAAATACAGAACAAAACACCTTATGAGTTACTTTGGGGAAGAAAACCTAATATTGGTTTTCTCAGACCTTTTGGTTGTCATGTAGTTGTTTTAGATACTAGTGATGCCTGAGGTAAATTTAGTGCAAAAGGTGATGAAGGCTATTTCATGGGGTATTCAGTGCAGAGCAAGGGATATAGGGTTTATCTTAAAAAGGAAAAACGTATACTTGAAAGAGTACATGTTAGGTTTTTAGAGAATAAACCTAGTGATCCTGCAAGTGGTCCAAATTTGTTGTTTGACTTGGAACCTTTATCTAGGACTTTAAATTATATGCCTGCCACTAATCCAAACATTGTGAAGGTAACTTAAAATGTTATGGAAGAACAAGTTGTTGATGTTTCAGGTACACAGGTTCATGAAAAGGTTGGATAACAAGCAGAAAAGTCATCTCCTATTAATGAAGAGATTTTACTTGTTGAAAAAGTTGAAAAAGTTCGTTTCTCGGTATATTCTCGAATTGATTTCCGGTTTGAAGTGTGACTCAGTCATTTTTCGTAAAGAATAATATTTTTGGTTTTGGTAAAATAAATGTGCAAGACTTTTAAAATAAATGACGGGTAATTAAAACTACAACTAGTTAAAAAGTAAATGGTGCAATATTTAAAACTTTAAAAGTAAATGATGAGAAATTAAATGTCGTAAAATTAAAACTTGACGAAAAGCAGATTAACAATCAAATAGAAAATCTAAAACATAATTAAAATAGACTAAAATCAAAACGAGAAAAACTGTCACTTTTTTTCTAAAAATAAAAACTAGAAAAACAAAACTTATCCAATCGGAAAGTCCAATCGGAATCCTGGTCAGAATCCCCATCGGAAAGATGCTGACCGGAATAAGCCAAAGGAGACTGATCGGAATGTAGGTATGAATCTCAATCGGAATAATCAAAATGAGGCAATCGGAATGTTTAGAAAATAAGCCAATCGGAATGTTTATAAAACCTCCAAATCGGAATATTGTAAAATTCATACAATCGGAATGAGCAAAACATGCCAAATCGGAATAATATAAAACCCTAATCCGATCAAGTGATCGGAATAAGGGGTGTCAAATCGGAAAACACAAACCCTTTTCCGATTTGGAGATCGGAAAGAGGGGGATGTAATCGGAAAGCTACAATTGGAAAAGGGTTTAAATCCTTTTCCGATTTATGTGGGATTCGAGAGAATAAGCTAGGCTATAAGCTATATGAATAAGCTCAAACCAAAACTAGAACGAATCTAAAGTAAAATGGACTCAATAAGCATGAATAACAACTTATCAAACTTAAAATAAACAAACTTTTAAATCAAACTATAAAAAGATGAACTTTTTAAGCACGAAAACATCAAGATCAACACGGATCAAATATATTTCGCACCAAAAGTAAACTAGAATCAAGAAAGTAAGATGAGAGATTAAACAAGAAAAGTAAAGATTCAAGAACAATAAAAGAAAACTCACTTGAAAATTAAATGGATTAAAGTGCAAGAAATTAAATAACAAGGTATGAAAATGGTGGAAGAGTGGGTTGTCAAGCCACCAACAACTTGAAATGAAAGGAAACTAAACTATATATAGGGAGATTAGGGAGGAGCTTAGGAAGCTTCCTCCCTCTTTCTTCTTTTCCTTAATTGCACACTTAAGTCCTTGATCTTCTTTAATCTTTGTTAATCTTCTTAATACTTGGACATTAAAGACTTTGTCTCGGGATTTCTACTCTCGTCTTGTGATATCTTCAATAAATAAGAATTGAGTTCTTCGGCTTTAAGTAAACTTCCGTCTTTTGACTTTTTCTTCGATAAATCTTCAGAATTGGTCTTGGACTTCTGTTCTTTTTGCACTCTTGGCTTCTTGACTTTGTCTTTCGTCTTTTTCTTTGATAAAAGCCCGTGAATACCCGTGTTTTCTCCACTTTTCACCTTTTCGTCCTAAATCACAACAAAAACACAAACCACGCATAATTCCGACATAAATGACATAAAATACACGTTTTGGCTCGGTTATTATTGTAATTAAGTGGTAAAAAGGATGGGTGTTTTCACACCTATCAAATCCCCTACACTTAACCATTGCAATGTCCTCATGCAATACATTAGTTACAAAGCATGTTTACACTTTTCATCATAATCAATCCACGTTGTCCTTTATTAAAGAGATAGAAAATTATAAACATTCAAAGTAAAGAAATTAAAAACATACCTTGGGTTTTGGAAATGTCGTGAGTGATCATCATCCTCAAGGTTTCACTTTCTCCAAACCAAGCTTAAAAACGAGATCATTGTTATTATAAGTTAGCAAACTAACACGAACTCATGTGGGCCAATTACTCACTTAGACTCCCTTATTCCTAGGTGTATCTCTTATATTTTATTGTTGTCTTAAATGATCACGAGGACGCATTTTTGACTTATTTCGATAGTTGATTAGGCTGAAAATAAAGTGAACAATTTAATCAATAGTTAGCTAAAGGACAAAATCTTTTAAAACTGCTTCTCGGGACCTCATAAAGTTCATATCTTGGCATAACTCGCTTCGCGATTTGAGACCTTTCTCGGACCGATATTTGGCAGCGACTTCATTCTTCAAACCTTGAGAGACGTTCATGAAATAATGGCCTTCTCTTCATAATAGGAATTTCTTCACTTGAAGTTTTGATAGATTCATACTTGGACCACGACTTCTTCATTTTTCTCCAATCTTTATTTTGGACTTTGATATACAACGATCCGCCTCCTTATTGGACTTGGATTTATTTATCCTCATACCTTGTTAGGGCCTTTTCGGATAGACTTCTCCATGACTTTTGGGGAGTTTTTGCTTTTCGTCGTGTGTCTCGATCCTTCATATTGATTTTGGGAATAATGCTTTTCACATCACTTTTGGATCTTTAGCAACAAAATGTAGCCCTCATGCCTTGTTAGGGCCTTTTCGGACTCGCCAATCTTCTCGTCCCGCTTCAATAAGTTATGCCTTGGCTATGAACTCTAATTAATACCGAGAAACATTTAAACGATCTTGGGCTAGAAGCTAAGTAACCTTTTAAATCGCACAACCTTATTTATTGCAGATAAATTTATTAGCAAGTGATGGGAGAATAGGCTTATAATTAACTCACATAAATTCACGAAAGAATACCAAACTTATAATTGACTCTATCATCTCTCGTTCTCCACAGTTTAAAATATCAAAGAATAAGACTCGTGGATGCTTAGCCTATTAAATCAAAGTTTTGGGTTTTCGAGTCGCCTATAGGATCTTGCAAATTCTTAGACTTTTTCAAGTTTAGAAATCGCGTTTTAAAGTTCCCTTGATAGATGACTCTCTAGTATCAATTATAGGAACTTGTGAAAAGTTCTTGCTCTTAACCCGTGAGAGTTAAGACTTTCGCGTTTTATAGCTCCCTATATAAAAGCCTAGCAAAACTTGACTTAAACACGTTAAGGATACTATCTAGAGTAAACTTAGATAAGTAAACTCAGGTTGAGTCAAAAGATTCACAACGTTTGAAAATTAAAACCACTTAATTAAAAATTTATTCTAATAAGGAAAGAAAATAACTATACAAAGGGAAAAAGAAGTATAGAACTAGGCCAAAATAGATTAAAAATTTTGAAAATGTCAAAAAATCAAATTTTCCGGTTAAAATGAAGACAAATACAAGGAAAAGACCATTTAACTTCGATAGAAGTCCCCCTACACTTAATATAAACATTGTCCTTAATGTTTAAGCATGTGGGAGTAAACTCCCCTGCACTTAGGACATTGTGCACGTTGTTTAAATCTCGCTAAGGAAGAGACAACTAAAGAGATTCCTATTTTAATATTGAAAAATATAAAATAGTGAATCTAAGAGAGTTTAGGATAGAACCGGGAAGAAGGGAACACGGAATCACGGTTCGTCAAAAGTCATCAAGAGTGTGTCTTTGAAGCTCTAATCCCTGCACATGATAAGAAACAAAGCAAGAAACACCACGGGGCTCCCCTTACACTTATGGTGAAAATAGATAGATAATTGGGTTGCCTCCCAAAAAATGCTTGTTTTTGTTAACCGAGTCACAAGCCTGACTCGTCCCTGAATTAAATGGTCCATGGGAAAGCCTCGAATGCAATACCGGGATCAAAGATTTTGTCCTCGTTCCCGGTTGACATCAACAAAGGAGAGGCGGGGGATAAGTCTTGTATGGGAGAAAGGTCCTTTCAACATACGTAAAGTATGTGAAATCAAGGTCCACAGGAGGTGGGGTGGGTAAAGTAAGCACATTGACCTCCCCCCAAGACAATGGATGCTGAGCAAGCGGCAAAGACGTATTGTTATCAATCATAGCATAATCAATGTCACCTCCCGGGTCAAAGAACTCATCCTCCGTGATGGTCTCTAACGGAGTGGATGAAAGGTGCTCGGGAGGGGGACATGGGTCAATATCTTCCTGCAGCAAATTATCATAAATAATGTCCCCCTCCGTGTCATAATCGTCAATACCTGGAGGGATGGAGTGGATATCGATTTCTTCCAGTAATGGGTCATTATCTTCAACGGGAGGAATAGATGGAGGTAAAGACTTGGAAAGAGAAGGAGAAGTCAACTCTTCCATTTGAGTAATAAGAAGGTGCACTTTCCGTAATCTATCGCGAAGAAGCACGTCTTCCACCTCATCCACAAGATCAAGTTCATCGGTGAACTTCTCGTAAGCCGGAGAGAATAAATAGTCATCACCCGCATCTCCCGGTGGAGATTGAGAAATTTCAAAAGTGAAATTCTCATAGCGGAGAGAAGAATCGTCATCACTAGGATCGACCTCTTCCGTAAGAGCAACGTCGTCCTCAGGCTCCATAGCAGGTAAGTCACAAACCTCATCATCTAATACCTTGTCAAGACCAACATCACTAAGCTCATTCAACGAATGTAGATCCTTAGATGCAGTAGGAACATCGAGAGTAGGAGTAGCAACTTCAGAAGATTGGTTGAAAGTGTAGACATCATCGTCTTCGTCATCATCATAATATATGGGACGAGTCCAGTTAGGAGTGACGTAGTCGGCTAACTCCTCCTTGATAACCTCCACATCTTTAAGAAGCTCATGTAGCAACTTTTGTTGTTCATCGCCCCGAGTATGTTCAATTTCACCAATTCTATCCCACGCTGTAATTAAACATTTTGGTGTAGAAAAGAAAGGAAAACGACTAAATTGGCTCAAAAAGGTGTCGGTGGTTTTCAAGGTTTCGTCCACATCAAGCAACGGTTTCCTTTCCTGATGCAAGTCAGCTCGGAGTTGAGCTAGACCTTCTAGAATATGGTTCAAAGAAGTGAGTTGTTGGTCAAGACTAATTTGCTGAGAGGATTGATGATTGAGGGTGTGATGTGGGGGCTCAAAGTGTTGAAAACCTGAATTATAGCATGGTTGTGGCTCATAGTAGTTCATCGGTTGAGAAGAATTAGAAACCGGGTTTGGTTCATAATAATCCATTGGTGAAGAAAACTGAGGACACGGATTTTGCTCATAATAATTCATTGGTTGACAATAAGAAGTATCGTGAGGACCCCACAGTTGTTGCAAAACGGTTGAGGAGAAAGACTGGGTGCGTCTTGTGGATAGCTATTATCATAGTCATAATTGTACCCGGTTCTTGCCCGTGATCATACGGGTATCGAACTGGGCACGAAACATGCCAATGAGAATCGCTTCCACAATAGATGCACGGGGGAACAGGAGGTGGGTTCAAAAAGGACGAATTAGTCGAGTTGCACAAAGGACAAAATCCGCATATGAATTTTGTATTGTTGATATCGTTTCCGCACCACTCACATGTACACCATTGACATGAGTCGTTCCCGTACAATCGTCTCCTACACCCGACGCAATGGACATAAGAATCCATGAAAAAAAATAGATAAGCAAGAAGAATATTTTTGGTGCAAAACTTTGAAAAAGAAATGCGTTTTATGATTTTTCAAATGTTTTTGGATTTTTGAAAATTTTTGGACACGAAAAAAAACGTTCACGAGGGAACGGATCCCAAAAGCCAACGCGTCTCTCACAAAAAACCGTTAATCTTCACGAAAAGAGCCGGCAGCGGCGCCATTTTAATGTATGGATTTTTACTTGTTGAAAAAGTTGAAAAAGTTCGTTTCTCGGTATCTTCTCGAATTGATTTCCGGTTTGAAGTGTGACTCGGTCATTTCTGGTAAAGAATAATATTTTTGGTTTTGGTAAAATAAATGTGCAAGACTTTTAAA
This sequence comes from Glebionis coronaria, assembly GCA_025667525.1. Taxonomy (NCBI): domain Eukaryota; kingdom Viridiplantae; phylum Streptophyta; class Magnoliopsida; order Asterales; family Asteraceae; genus Glebionis; species Glebionis coronaria. The sequence continues at coordinate 601,155,210 of CM046875.1, read as the reverse complement.
ATAAATGACGGGTAATTAAAACTACAACTAGTTAAAAAGTAAATGGTGCAATATTTAAAACTTTAAAAGTAAATTACGAGAAATTAAATGTCGTAAAATTAAAACTTGACGAAAAGCAAATTAACAATCAAATAAAAAAATGCAAAACATAATTAAAATAGACTAAAATCAAAACGAGAAAAACTGTCACTTTTTTTCTAAAAATAAAAACTAGAAAAACAAAACTTATCCAATCGGAAAGTCCAATCGGAATCCTGGTCGGAATCCCCATCGGAAAGATGCTGATCGGAATAAGCCAAAGGAGACTGATCGGAATGTAGGTATGAATCTCAATCGGAATAATCAAAATGAGGCAATCGGAATGTTTAGAAAATAAGCCAATCAGAATGTTTATAAAACCTCAAAATCGGAATATAGTAAAATGCATACAATCGGAATGAGCAAAACATGCCAAATCGGAATAATATAAAATCCTAATCCGATCAAGTTATCGGAATAAGGGGTGTCAAATCGAAAAACACAAACCCTTTTCCGATTTGGAGATCGGAAAGAGGGGGATGTAATTGGAAAGCTACAATCGGAAAAGGGTTTAAATCCTTTTCCGATTTATGTGGGATTCGAGAAAATAAGCTAGGCTATAAGGTATAGGAATAAGCTCAAACCAAAACTAGAACGAATCTAAAGTAAAATGGACTCAATAAGCATGAATAACAACTTATCAAACTTAAAATAAGCAAACTTTTAAATCAAACTATAAAAAGATGAACTTTTTAAGCACGAAAACATCAAGATCAACACGGATCAAATATATTTCGCACCAAAATTAAACTAGAATCAAGAAAGGAAGATGAGAGATTAAACAAGAAAAGTAAAGATTCAAGAACAATAAATGAAATCTTACTTGAAAAGTAAATAGATTAAAGGTGCATAACAAGTAATTAAAGTGCAAGAAATTAAATAACAAGGTATGAAAATGGTGGAAGAGTAGGTTGTCAAGCCACCAACAACAACAAAATGAAAGGAAACTAAACTATATATAGGGAGATTAGGGAGGAGCTTAGGAAGCTTCCTCCCTATTTCTTCTTTTCCTTAATTGCACACTTAAGTCATTGATCTTCTTTAATCTTTGTTAATCTTCTTAATACATGGACTTTAACGACTTTGTCTCGGGATTTCTACTCTCGTCTTGTGATATCTTCAATAAATAAGACTTGAGTTCTTCGGATTTAAGTAAACTTCCGTCTTTTGACTTTTTCTTCGATAAATCTTCAGAATTGGTCTTGGACTTCCGTTCTTTTTGCACTCTTGGCTTCTTGACTTCGTCTTTCGTCTTTTTCTTTGATAAAAGCCCGTGAATACCCGTGTTTTCTCCACTTTTCACCTTTTCGTCCTAAATCACAACAAAAACACAAACCACGCATAATTCCGACATAAATGACATAAAATATACGTTTTGGCTCGGTTATTATTGTAATTAAGTGGTAAAAAGGATGGGTGTTTTTACACCTATCACCTATACAAGAGTATGTCACAATTCCTATATGGACAGATGCTTTTGCTGCTGCTGGAAAAGATAAGGGTTGTTCCCAAGTACCACCAGATAACAAAATGCTTGGTCCTTCAGGCGCTAACAAAGGCAAATCTAGCGCTGACAAGACCAATTCAGACGTTGATGGCTCAGACGTTGACAACAACAGTTCAAGCATTGTTAGCCCATACGCTGACAACCAAGGTTCAGGCGTTGACAACACTTTTGCACATCTTTTCTCTTCTACTTTTGAACAGGGTGAACCTTCCAATTTATATGAAGAGGTTCATCCTCATGTTGATGCAAGAGAGTCTGACGAAGAAGATATTGGCAACTTGGAGAATGAGATTGAAGACACCAGACTTTTTGAAGGTGGAGTTCTCACTTCTACTATGAAGAATCACCCCACTTCTCAAATCATTGGTGATATTATGACCCCTGTTAGAACCAGAAGATCTCATCAAGGTCTTGGTGGATTTATTGCCAATACTCACAAGAAGGTTGATACCCCTCTTGTACAAGCATGTTTGTTTGCCTGTTTTCTGTCACAACAGGAACCCAAGAAGATATTTGATGCTCTCAAAGAACCAAGTTGGGTAGAAGTAATGCAGGATGAGCTTCACCAATTTGCAATTCAAGATGTTTGGGAGCTGGTTGATTGTCCCAGATATGTCAGACCTATAGGGACAAGATGGGTTCTAAGAAACAAGAGAGATGAAAGAGGTGTTGTGGTCAGAAACAAGGCAAGATTAGTGGCTGAGGGATATACACAAGAGGAGGGGATAGACTATGAGGAGGTCTTTGCACCAGTTGCAAGGATTGAAGTTATTAGGATCTTTTTAGCCTATGCATCCTGCATGGTCTTCACTGTCTATCAAATGGATGTCAAGAGTGCCTTCCTCTATGGAACAATTGTTGAGGAGGTATATGTGATGCAGACTCCTGGTTTTGAGGATCCAGAGAATCCAGACAAGGTGTATAGAGTCAAGAAGGCTATGTATGGACTTCATAAAGCCCCAAGAGCATGGTATGGTACTTTGTCTACTTATTTAGTGGACAATGGATTCAAGAGGGGCACCATAGATCAAACACTATTTACAAAGAAGAAAGGTAAGGATGTGTTTCTTGTTCAGGTCTATGTTGATGACATCATTTTTGGGTCTACTGATCCAAAGATGAGTGAGGATTTCTCCAAGCTTATGACAGACAAATTCAAGATGAGTGCTATGGGGGATATGAACTTCTTTCTTGGTTTACAAGTTCAGCAGAAAGAAGATGGTATCTTCATCTCCCATGTTAAATATGTGGCTGAGATCTTGAAGAAGTTTGGTTTTTCTCCACATGAAAAGAGGGCTACTACTCCTATGGATAGAGAACACCCTTGGGGAAAGATTGGAGATGGAAAGGATGTTGATGTCAGGCACTATAGATCAATGATTGGTTCATTGATGTATCTCACAGCCTCTAGACCTGACATCATGTTTGTTGTGTGTGCTTGTGCACGCCATCAAGTGACTCCCAAAGAATGTCACCTTTATGCTGTCAAGAGGATCTTTAGGTACCTAAGATGCTATCCTAGTCTTGGTTTGTGGTACCCAAAGGATTAACCATTAGAGTTGATTGCATATTCAGACAGTAACTATGGAGGTGATAAGTTTGATAGGAAATCCACAACTGGTGGATGTCAGTTTCTTGGGAGAAGGTTGATATCTTGGCAATGAAAGAAACAAACAGTGGTGGATAATTCTACAACTGAAGCAGAGTATGTGGCTACAGCTGCTTGTTGTGGAAAAGTTTTGTGGATTCAGAACCAGCTGTTGGACTATGGGTATAATTTCATGCATACCAAGATATTTGTTGACAATAACAGCACTTTATGCATTATTAAGAAATCCTGTACATCATTATAAAACTAAACACATAGAAATTAGACACCATTTTATAATAGATTGTTTTGAAAAGGGTTTAATACAACCAAATAGGGTTGACACAGAGGAGAATGTGTGTCAGATTTACTAACTAAACCTTTTGATGCTGGAAGGTTTCAATACTTGGTAACAAGTATTGGAATGATCAATCTCACATAATATGTGTTTTGAAGTCTTTTTTTAAAAGTATGTACAGGATAATGCATTGTTATTGGTCTTTTTAAGGATTTAGATTTTCCACTATATTTTTCTAACACTGACAAAGGTTGCTTGAACGCTGATAAGTGATTTTGTGACGTTGTTAGCAATATATTTGTCTAACGCTGCCAAAGCTTCCTTCAACGCTGACAAGTGTTATCGGGGCGTTGTCAGCAACAATGTTAGTTTTGTGGTTTTCAATCTAAATGTGCAGGTGGTGTTAGCAGTATGCCATTGGATACAGAGTTGCTTATGGATCATTGGAGAAGCATTTGGACATGTTTTTATTTATGGATGATGGTTGGAATTTTTAATTCCTATCTTGACATAAATTGTTTATGTTCATGCATATTTTTAGCAACATATGTATCACTGTTTGAGGGGAGGTTTTAGGAACCTTTAGGATGTTTGGGTATCCATATGATACTCTTATCACAATTCTAGATTGTGTCCACAGGTGAGTATGAGTTAGTTCTACTAAATCATGAGGCACTGTAGCATGCAAAGTTGATATATTATGCATGATGCCAAGACGTTTTTGGCCTAGAATTGGTTGTGGTCTGCTGGGAGACTTGGGAATGATTTTGTCATGGGTTTTACCTGGGAGTAACAAGGTTTTTTATAAGGTAACTTAGTTGTTAAGAGTTTTGGTTAGCAAGGGACACTAGAGGACTGTTATGTCTATCTTGCATAAGCAAGTGTGCGTAACTGGACAGTGCTTGCCACCCTATAATAATTATCAACTTTTTGGTTATCTTATCTAGGATAAATTACTTTGTTAAGGTCATTTTTCATTTTTATAACTTTTTATTTTTGGACGCTGACAAGTATTTTTCCAAGCGTTGTTGTGACCAATTTAGACGCTGACATGGCTTAGGCAAACGATGACAAGAAAATAGCCGTTGGGCGTTGATGGGTTATTTTTTACCGTTGACACTCTATGGGTCCTACCCAGTTGTTACTTTTTGACCTATTTTTAGGCCGTAATTTTGGGAGCAGATAAATTTCATTAATGCATGAGAAAACTTATTCTTTTTCAATATTTTCATGATTGCATTTTGAAAATACTTGCCTATTTTTGGGCCAATCACATGAATCTTCTTCTCCTATATATTTGGCTCCTATTTTAAACAGGTACCTATTATTCTTGTCTAACACAATTTTCTCCTATAAACTTCATCTTTCTCAATCATTCAAATAGCTTTCAACAATGGCACCAAAGTTTAAACCATCTGATTTGGAATTGGGGTTCAGAAGTCAACACAACATGGTCACGTATCTTGAAGCTGATGATACTCTGTTTCCCCAATACACGCAAATGGTGGCGTATTTGAACGCATCCCCACTTAGGTATGCTCTTTCTCATGCTCCACTCATTCGTGTCACACATATTAAACAGTTTTGGAACACTGTCAGTTTCTCAACAGTTAATAGAGTGACTACATTATCTTCTATTGTTCATGGGAGAACATGGGTGGTTACTGAAGCTTTGGTACGCCAATATTTGCATCTTGATGATACTGATGGTATAACCACCCTTCCCATTAGTGAAATAGAACAAGGACTAAGGGCTTTGGGTTATCCTTTTCCTGATGAAGGAACTTTAAATAAATATCATAAACAGGAGTTTCCCCCAGCCTGGAAGTACCTAATACATGTCCTCTTACAATGTTTAAGTCCCAAGTGTACTACACACAATGAGATCAATAGGTCTATTGCAAGTGCTATTGTGTGTTGATCCCAAACTTAGATCGATTAGCTTTGTGTATACGAGATTAGATCAAGTATAACACGTAGAGAAACCTTTGTTATATGCTTTGTAAATCTAAGTGTTATGCGGAATTTAACACTTAAACAAGAACACAAGATGTAAACAAAACTTTCACTTTGATTATGAATGTCGAACTTGCTTACAATGAAAGATGTTTACGAATGAAAACTTATATATATCTTGATATTAAACATTAACCTAAAAGCCTTCTTTTATAGACTAAGAAGCCTTGTACAATAAGCTACGTATCAACTATTCTAGGTAAAGATAAACATAGAAAATACATTGTCGTTTCCATCCTTACTAGAAGTATTCTAGAATATAATAAACATAATAAACGTGTAGCTTATATCTTCCATTAGTGCTTGTCTTCAATGTGTCAACGCTTGACTTTAACCTGTCAATGCTTGAGATGTCAGTGCTTGCTTTGTTCCTGTCAACGCTTGTTTTGTTCTTGTCAGCGCTCAAGTGATCTGGCCTTAATTTATTCCCAACAATCCTCCCCTAAACTTGATATCCACTCTTATGATCAAGTTTCTGAATAAGCATTAAGAACTTGGAGGAGTCTGACAAATCTTATCATATTGGTAATGAATAAATCTGATCAAATCCTTTGCCACGTCACTTGAATAATCTATCTCCAGCTGGGTGTCCTTCATCTTTTCCAAAACAGCCTTGGATATGAAATACTGAGCATCCACAAGTAGATACTCAGCAAACTTTGTAGAACTCAAATGGTATACACCAGCAGCTGAATATAACCTCCATTGAAGACCACTGAGGTCATCTTCAAGATCCTTCCATATTTCAGGATCTTCCTCATTTGTCCCACACATTCTTTTAAATGTGGTCCAAAGTTTTATTCCATTAGCTGAAGTTGGTGCTTCAGCCTCATACTTGGTCTCTAGTAACCTCCAAAGGTCCACCAAGTCTTCTCTATCACAACTTGCAAATAAAGATATGAGAGTGGTAAAAGTGTGTACCTCCTTGCCAAATCTTCCAATCTTCCAGAATCCACATTCATCCTCATCATAACTCACAATTGGATTCCTAGAATCTAATGGTAACACCTGCACCATATCTGAAGCTTCTAATGGGGAGAGCTTGAGGCTCTTTCTAATAACTGCTTCACTTGGATATAGTGGATTCATATCTTTTGGAAACTCAAGTTTAAATCCCTTCTTCACTGGCCTGGGGAACACAAATTTAAAACTCCAAAATAATATTCATGGACAAATTTATTGGCTGTCATTGGAACCTGTAGCACCCCCAAATTTATACAACTTAGTACAGCGGAAGACTAGTTGGTGTTACGGGATAGCACATTACTCACATCATAGACAACGCATAAAAATCGCGTCGTTTAATAATAAAATCATTTCCATTCATAAATATCAAAGTTACATCGGTCCCAAGTCATTATATTTCATACAAAGTTTTACAAAGTATTTGAATGGAAAATATAGTTTAAGTGCGGGCCATGAATTCTTGTTGTCTTCCCGAGAATTACCTTCAAGTACCTGAGATAAATTAAAAGAAAAGGTCAGCGATAACGCCGAGTGAATTCATAGAGTTTGATAAAATCCATCAATATAATATCAGTATAAGATTATTACTGAAATCATTTTGTACAAATCATTTTAATAGGCCATAAAATAGCCAAAGTCATTTTATACAAATCCTTATCGAAAATCATAATATAGGCATTTGCCTTAAAAATCATTATACGAATCATTGTCGTTAAAAACACTATACAATACGTTTTGCAACGTTGTATAGATTAAATAAAACCGTTATATGAATATGGTTATAAAAAGCCTCAAAAAATCATTATACGAGCCAATGTCGTAAAAACGTCATACAATACGTCTTATGACGTTGTATAAAATCAAATAAAAACCGTTTTATGAACATGGTTATGAAAACCAAAACACAAACATAATATCAATAGTATGACCCTGTACTGCTAGTCAGGCAATAAATCGTAATTAGGAGCGTCTAGTAATATTTCGTTAATTTTTGATTATTATAAGCCGCATGACATTGTTACCTTACTAAACCAAAACGGGTAGCTAACCCGATACCAATTTTGCCCATATAAAGTAGCGTGTCGTCACAAAGGTCACGCTATGGAAATCTTCTCATACATAAATTCGCTTACCAATCAATGTGGCACGACGGGGATCAACCGTCAAGGCGCGAACTGGGTGATCGTCCCCAAATAGTACTATTAAATGCATAAGCGTCTACCAACTCCCGGTAGTTCACAATTCATGCTAATGGGACTTTTAGTGACATATCCTAACTTTAATAATCCATTTGATTTCATCTATCGGGTCCTTTAATCATTGATAGGGTCATACAATCGGGTCATTCAATCATTCAGGTCCAAAAATCAATAAACAAACAATCGGGACAAATGGTGTCCTATTTTATAAAAACTAACATGTTATCTCCCTCGCGGGTTTATAAAACATTTATAAAAACATTTAAAAGAGTGCGAGGCTATGAACTCACGTTGATGTGGGAAGACGATTATCGGCGATTTGGATGTACGGTACGTGCTTCAATCACGGAAACCTAGACAAATAATAATCGGTCTTAGACTCATGTCCAATGACTTTATAAAAATAACAATTTTGTATACATATGATGATTATATATATATGATAGTTCGGGTTTTATCGGTTTTTACTTGTTATACATGTCTATATATCAGTATATAAGTTTTATAAAGTTTTCATTAGACGGGTCCAACCATCTAATTTTTATTTAACAAAAACGTTAATTTTACGGCAATAGCCGAAAAAGTCGTAAAAATCATATTTATAGTTTTTATTACTTATAAACATTATTTCACCACCATTTATATAATTTATCCATTTGATTAACCTTATATATATATATATTTATATAAATAAGTTTTATAAGTTAGTGGGTTTTTATTTTACATTTTATATATTAAAATGTGAGTGCTTATATAATAGTATTATTCTTTAATTTCCAAAAATCTGATTTTTAACTTCATCTTCACCAAAACTGCCATATCTTGAGTTCTACATGGAGATAGACGCTCAAATTTTTATCACATAAAATACATGATATGTGCTACATTTAACTCTTCTATAGCTACTGTTGAATCATCCTTTAAGTATTTTCTAAAAATCGTCCAAAACAGTAACTTCAGATTTATACCCTAAACTTGTTTTGATCATATCTCACTCATTATTTTGATTCCATTGCATGGCAAACTCTCACATGTGTACAAGACCCATAGCTTACTGTAAATCTATTCCACTTCATCATTTTATCAGTTTATGACTTACTTCTTTACTGTTTATACAGCAATCAAATTTAACCAAGATTTTAACCTTGTTTCTTATGGTTTTTCACCTTTTTATCCATGATTATCAACAACAAATCCCCACATAACATTTTCATCATCATATAATCATCATAAATATATACAATAGGAAATAAAATACATGTTTACATAATCAAAATAACAATAAGATGAGGAGGACAATCTTTATACCACCATGATGATGTAGGTTGATCAAAACATGGATTTTTGATGGAGAAACTTGTGATGCACCAAGACCATCTTCAAGACCATCATTCTTCATGAGAACCTTGTGGAAAATCAGCCCTCCTACTCCATGAAAACTCCTCCTTGGATGTTATAAGCACCACCAATCAATAGGGTTTCAAAGTGGCTTCAACATATGTGTAAATAACACATGATTTTGTGGTGGATTTTTGATCAAATGAGTGTTTTGAAGGCTATAGTGGACGAAATTTTAAGAGAGAGAGATGAGAGAAAATGGTGGTTTGCATGTTGTGTGTGTGTGGGAAGTGGTTTAGCTAACATGGTTTTGAGGTAACTTAGCTTACAATGTAAGCTCAAGTTACATGTGTAGCTTTAAGGTGTACACTTGACACATAAGTGTTATTGTGGCTAGTTAGGCCGGTTTTGAGAGTGGGGTGGGACAAGTGTCCCACTTGTCTCATCCCATTTATTTACGGGTACTCCTCGATTCTAGTTTCCTCGATTTGCGTGCCCTCGGGTCGTTTTACGAAAAACGTTTTTATAAATTATGAATCACCGTCACAAAACGAATCCAATAAAAATTGTCTCATCAAAAACGGAGTTCGAAAACGTAAATACGTAATCCTAAGGTTTCCGGTTTAGTCGTAAAGGATGTTAAAATAAAATCGTAAGTCCTAGTTTCTTCTCGTAAATTTGTGAGTTTATGAACCAACACAAATTTAAAACTCCAAAATAATATTTATGGACAAATTTATTTTCTCAACTGTCGGACTGTCACCAAAGACGGTGTATGTAAACGTAAGCACGTAACGTTGAATCCTCCGGTTTAAACGTAGTCGATGCTACTTCAAGACGTAAATCCAAATTTCTTCCCAAAAATAAGTGAGTTCATATTGTAACATTAAAATAATGTTTTCAAATAATTATTGAGAATAAAATATCAATCATAAATTGACGGATTGTCACAGCATTTACCCCTAAACAGGATCTTTGTCCTCAAAGATCATCTTACCTTAGTACTCGCTTCTTATAGAGTTAAAGCCATGTGGGTATTTCCTCCACATTTGGTATTTTCTCACAAGTGCAATTCATTATAATACGCGAGTTTCAGCAAACATAACTACGGGAATTAGATCAGGCTTAATGTTGACTTACTTTCTCTATCCATGATGTTCACGGGTTTTTGATGAATGCAACTTTTTGCCGATCTAAGCTCTACTAAGAATAATCAGAATTTCACTTGATAGATATTCCATCAAGTTCGATTTACGAAACATAATTCACGCGGTTCTTGAAGTCCTAGGGTAGATCCAGCTTATATGCCCTTCAATCCCAACTTTTACATCATTTCAATGGTCCCATACAACGGGGACTTATATCCCATGATTTGTCAGATCATGAATTCATTTTTCCAAGGTTAAAATTTTTGGCATAACTTCGCTACCCATTTGGCACTTCAAGATCTACATTTCACTTTCACATAACCTCTTGCCCACTACCGGCTATCAATAATCAGATCCTAATTTCAACAATCATTTCAGATCTCGCGGGTCGGGTATTTTGCAAGGATAGGTTCGCCATCACAGGAAACCTTAAACCTAAAAGACATGTCCAACTCACAATGGGTGTATGTCGGATGTCTTCATCTCAACTCCTGCTTACAGATGCTCTAAGATTTAGATCCTAACAAGATTCGATCTCGATCCTAATACGATGATCATCAATGATAATCTTTCCAAAGGAAAACGATTATACGGTTCATTACCAAAGTTCAATCATTCAAACATAAAACAAGACTTCTAGTGTTTTGTATTGTTACTTTACCTCGTCCCTTCGATTTGGGGTGGTACATAGTACTCTCATCAAGGTTCGTTCTCAATGTTTTCTGAGCAAATCTCTAGAAATTCAATGCGAAGCGAGGATCTTGATATATAGATCGATACAGGCACACTATGTTTATATAACTTCCTTTAAATAAAAGAGTATTTATTCATCAAGATTCTATCATTAACGAGAATGATATTAGCAGATTTGGTCAGTCTGTCGACGATGGCCCAAATCGAATCAAATTCAGATGATGACCTTTGCAATAGCTAAATGTTTACTAATGTATGAGGTGATGTCTGTCTTCATAATTGCCATTAGTACAACTTCTTCAGACAAAGATACATTTAGTCATAGATGACATAAATAGAATACTTATACTTACAAATTCCAACACAACTATATCTCACAATCTCCATATTAGACAATCACAAGTGGTCTTTTATACATTTTAACGCCATCGGCTTTTCGATTTTAATGGCTCACATTAGTCGTGAAACCTTTCACTATTTATATTAACCTTTTTACAATCATTGGCTATTTTTAAATTGTTTGGCAATTCATTTTGCACCTTCATTATTAAGGAACATGTCCTAACTGGTTCTTTATCTTTTCTACATAATGCGTCGGTATCTATATTCACTTCTCGTGATGATATAATTATCATGTCCACAGTTCACTCAGATATTCTTTCTATATTATGCGCTAGTAATTACGTTTACTTTCTTCATATCTCCTATGTTTTAGTTTCGTCTCATCTATCATTTTTATCAGTTTTTCTTAATTCGACGTTTTAAGCGTCAATAAGTATTACAAGTAATTAAAGGTTAGATATCTAAATTTTTATGATACGTAAACGTAAAATTTTAAATTTCCTAGTTCGACCAATTATATAAAATGTTCAAAAATAAATTTGAATTTAATATAACAAGATTTTTGTTGATTTATTGAAAATATTTAATAAGATCCGTAAATGTTCGAAAAACCTTTGTTTATACTTTGGTCAAAATTTTCTTAGTTGAAAAGCAAAATTTGTTGTTTCAAATTTCAATTATGGTTTAAATGGTTTTCCTCAATTCTTTTTAAGTTATCTGGAGGTATACACAAACATTTACCCCTAAACAGAAGTTTAGTTAAATGGTTTGTGTATAAGGGAATAATCCCTTAAAATCCTTTGTTAAAACATTTGTCAAAACATATTTCCATTTCTTTTTGGTAAAATCCAAAGTCTTAAAAGGGCTCTTAAATTTTGAAGAGTCTATATGCATACACCTCACCATTATTAATCCAACGGTCATTTTATGTAAAGGATTAAGTCCTTAATCACATGTTAAATATTTAAGGTATAGGTTTTCATTGTTTAGCCAATTCAGGGCAATTTGACACTAATTATTAACTCATTATTATTCTTATATACAAACAATTGGTCCTTAATGATCTCAAGCATGAATTTATCAATTTACAGCCTACACACGTGATTCACCAAATTTATGAATGCTACATGTGTGTTAGTCAATCCAAACGACATCACTTGAAACTCATAATATTCACTACAAGTACCGGATGTAGTGATTGGAATAAATAATCTCTTTCGCAGATGCGAAGTTGATGATAACCATGCTATGGATCAAATTTTGCTAGAACCTTGTAAATGATCGAACAAATCTTCCATTTCGAGTTATGGATATCGTTTTCGATTGTCAATTTACTCAGTTCACAGTAATCTATAAATATAAGGAATGATAACACCATAGCTCTTCAGGATGACAGGCTTGGTATAATAAAATCTTTCTCCGACAACTATCTAAGTTGTACGGTAATTCCTTTAATTTAGATGGTGCTGACGTACAGTGCACAAGCCACAAGTGCAGCACCGGAAATATTATCAATATCAATTTCAACTTGCCTTAGTGGCGAAAGTCTAGGTAATTTATCAATAAATACTTCCTAAGTTTCAGATAACAAAAACATCTTTTAATACATTCATATTAGGTTCTTCTAGATTATAATATCTATAACTAGTTCACAACCATTCACGGTATAATTTCAAGTCTAAATACAGGATATCGTCATCCACCAAGAATTATTTAGATCACTTTTGATAATCAACATCTTATCATTTAGGGGAATTCTATTCGAGTTCCCATCAATTAAGACAATGTCGTCATGTCATAATCAATCAATCCATTCTACTGGCACTATCAACTTTCCAGTTTTATTGCCGTCGATAAGATGTGAACTTCTCAAAAGACTAATAATAACTCATAATCCTTCACAAGTTCAGGGATATCAGGAGACACAACTACTATTAAAAGAGCAAGGTCAACGCATAATCTACGCGATAGAATTTCAAATCAGATACAGACGAAAACATTTAACGAATATGAATATATTCCATGTTTTAATAATTTGAGTACGCATTCGAAAGCTCCTCAGATCGTTACCCAGGTCATTCAAATGAAATCAAATCAAAAGAAATGATAGGAACGTCGATACATCCAGTCGGGTATCAACACTCGGTAATCAGATACTTTTCCTAAGAATCTTACTACGGGAGAATTGGACAAGAAAGAATTGTCAATTGCCAAATAAGACAATTTCCACAGATGAGTAAATTCAACTCAGAATAATAGATGCTACAGGCACATATGTAGGTGTCCCTAACACTATGTCCCTATTTTTCACTTCTTGCAGATCTCATAAAATTTAATCTTTCACAACTTCAAAGAAAATGTAGTGTTTATTCATTAGTTTTATGGTGACTACTAATCAGTCTTGCATAGTCCATTCCAAATTGTATGTAGGCGCGCAACTATATACAATTTCAAGATTAACGATGCAATACTCAGTTCGTCAAAATTTTATCATCATGTCTATAATAAAAACATTTTCATGCTTAATTCTTAAATAAGAATCAAAAATAAATTTACAAAGATTTTCTTTGTCATGAAAACAATTAAGTTTCTAAAGCGTTTCATAAACAACTTCATTTCGATAGCAATCACTTATAAATCTCACTTTGAATAATCCTTATTGTGATGAAAATTCAAATTTTCTCAAAGGATACCGTTTTAACTTTATAAAAACAATGTGTGATCTGTAAAAGGGCGATGAAGAGTTGTTCACCAAGAACTAACTTCAATATATATCAGGAAATGAGCTTAGCCAAATAATCATGAGGTTCATGATCTCGATGGCACTCAGGAATACAAAGAGAATAATCTACAACGTAACTCAATTCGAGATGAGTACTTGTTCAAGGGTTGCATCACTAATGCGAACATTAGGAAGAGGAAATAAAAGATAGATAACATCGATACATGTAGAATTTAGCAATCAAAGGTAGTCTTTTCCATTAATCACAAACAAGTCAAAATTGTACCGTAACACATTACGTGTCACTATGTCATACAATTCTCAGAACTCATCCTACCAACTGATATCTCAGTTAAGTTAGGGATTTTTAAAAGATACTACAATGAATACTAATCTACAAGAGTCATTAGGTGTCCTGCCTGTCCCGGAAGATCCATCGGTCCCAATTAAGAAGAAGATTTCTTCAATTTATTTCTTGGACACTGGGCATCCTCGTTAGTGAACAATGGCCTAGGAACAACCCTTAACACGAATCAATAATCAATTAAAACCTTATAATTCAATCACAAAACTTAACGACTTCTATTAATAATCTCATATTCCATACAAGTTAAATTTTACTTTATTCAAATTCCAACCACTTTTATACTCAATTTGATATCCTACCTCATTATCCAATACTTTCAATCTTATTCATAAACCTTAATAGGGCAATAAAAGCTCGATATGATCAATACTTAATTCCAATCCTATTAGCTCTTACAACAACAATTATCAAATGAGTCACTAGTATGAAATGACTTGATCATTCAACTAGACTTCTCGGAAAGGTACTAGTGCATGAGGCTTTTGGGTAATGGTTCCAATAACAGCCTCAAGTGCAACATTCACCCTTTCGATTTCAATTTAAGAATTGGATGACAACGAATCGGATGACATCTTTCCAGGTGATAATGTTTTGTCAAACTCCACTCTATAAGGAAAGATCGTCATGACATCGATATCAGTTTTAATATCGCCAATTCTTTTTCAATATCACAATCAACTAATATCTACATTTCTACGAGTATCAACTATTTGTTGGGATCATAAATATCCACAACTTGGTTTAGATCTAGGATGGCTAGAATTCCTACAAGAATAGCTTCGACTAATTTACTAGGGGATTTAGGGTTACTTGTGACAATCGACGTCGTATAAATACCTCGTATAAAAATCAAAATAATCATCAAACAATCATGTAATCATATTACATCATATATATATATATATATAATCCAAGTTATATATATATTAAAATAACATTTCTCAGTCTGGCCTTGTCGGTAACTCGGGAATTCTTCTGCACCGTTATAGTCAAAAGATTTTTAGACATTTTTAGAAAAATGTTTATAGTTAAAATATTTTGAAAAGTTTTATTTAAAACCTTTGGTTTTTAAAAATCTTTCGTTCTCTATAACGAGAGCTCTGATACCAAACTGTAGCACCCCCAAATTTATACAACTTAGTACAGCGGAAGACTAGTTGGTGTTACGGGATAGCACATTACTCACATCATAGACAACGCATAAAAATCGCGTCGTTTAATAATAAAATCATTTCCATTCATAAATATCAAAGTTACATCGGTCCCAAGTCATTATATTTCATACAAAGTTTTACAAAGTATTTGAATGGAAAATATAGTTTAAGTGCGGGCCATGAATTCTTGTTGTCTTCCCGAAAATTACCTTCAAGTACCTGAGATAAAACATGTTAAAAGAAAAGGTCAGCGATAACGCCTAGTGAATTCATAGAGTTTGATAAAATCCATCAATATAATATCAGTATAAGATTATTACTGAAATCATTTTGTACAAATCATTTTAATAGGCCATAAAATAGCCAAAGTCATTTTATACAAATCCTTATCGAAAATCATAATATAGGCATTTGCCTTAAAAATCATTATACGAATCATTGTCGTTAAAAACACCATACAATACGTTTTGCAACGTTGTATAGATTAAATAAAACCGTTATATGAATATGGTTATAAAAAGCCTCAAAAAATCATTATACGAGCCAATGTCGTAAAAACGTCATACAATACGTCTTATGACGTTGTATAAAATCAAATAAAAACCGTTTTATGAATATGGTTATGAAAACCAAAACACAAACATAATATCAATAGTATGACCCTGTACTGCTAGTCAGGCAATACATCGTAATTCGGAGCGTCTAGTAATATTTCGTTAATTTTGGATTATTATAAGCCGCATGACATTGTTACCTTACTAAACCAAAACGGGTAGCTAACCCGATACCAATTTTGCCCATCTAAAGTAGCGTGTCGTCACAAAGGTCACGCTATGGAAATCTTCTTATACATAAATTCGCTTACCAATCAATGTGGCACGACGGGGATCAACCGTCAAGGCGCGAACTGGGGTGATCGTCCCCAAATAGTACTATTAAATGCATAAGCGTCTACCAACTCCCGGTAGTTCACAATTCATGCTAATGGGACTTTTAGTGACATATCCTAACTTTAATAATCCATTTGATTTCATCTATCGGGTCCTTTAATCATTTATAGGGTCATACAATCGGGTCATTCAATCATTCGGGTCCAAAAATCAATAAACAAACAATCGGGACAAATGGTGTCCTATTTTATAAAAACTAACATGTTATCTCCCTCGCGGGTTTATAAAACATTTATAAAAACATTTAAAAGAGTGCGAGGCTATGAACTCACGTTGATGTGGGAAGACGATTATCGGCGATTTGGATGTACGGTACGTGCTTCAATCACGGAAACCTAGACAAATAATAATCGGTCTTAGACTCATGTCCAATGACTTTATAAAAATAACAATTTTGTATACATATGATGATTATATATATATATGATGATCAAGTGGGTTTACATATTCTCGTTTACTTATTTTAGTGTTATATGTCGATAACTTTTATACTAGTTTTCTCGTTTTACCTATTTACGTGTTTTAGGTCCAATAAGCCTATTATAAGTTCTTAACTTGTATTAATCCTTTTTGTACTCATATTATCAGTACATACACTTTCAAGTCGGGCCCAAATGGGTTAAGTCCAATAATAAATTTATAAGTGTTCTAGTCCATTTTTGTTGTATTATTAGTCCAATAACGTTAATTTAGTCCGTTAACGTCCGTATTTCTTATAGTTCGGGTTTTATCGGTTTTTACTTGTTATACATGTCTATATATCAGTATATAAGTTTTATAAAGTTTTCATTAGATGGGTCCAACCATCTAATTTTTATTTAACAAAAACGTTAATTTTACGGCAATAGCCGAAAAAGTCGTAAAAATCATATTTATAGTTTTTATTACTTATAAACATTATTTCACCACCATTTATATAATTTATCCATTTGATTAACCTTATATATATATATTTATATAAATAAGTTTTATAAGTTAGTGGGTTTTTATTTTACATTTTATATATTAAAATGTGAGTGCTTATATAATAGTATTATTCTTTAATTTCCAAAAATCTGATTTTTAACTTCATCTTCACCAAAACTGCCATATCTTGAGTTCTACATGGAGATAGACGCTCAAATTTTTATCACATAAAATACATGATATGTGCTACATTTAACTCTTCTATAGCTACTGTTTAATCATCCTTTAAGTATTTTCTAAAAATCGTCCAAAACAGTAACTTCAGATTTATACCCTAAACTTGTTTTGATCATATCTCACTCATTATTTTGATTCCATTGCATGGCAAACTCTCACATGTGTACAAGACCCATAGCTTACTGTAAATCTATTCCATTTCATCATTTTATCAGTTTATGACTTACTTCTTTACTGTTTATACAACAATCAAATTTAACCAAGATTTTAACCTTGTTTCTTATGGTTTTTCACCTTTTTATCCATGATTATCAACAACAAATCCCCACATAACATTTTCATCATCATATAATCATCATAAATATATACAATAGGAAATAAAATACATGTTTACATAATCAAAATAACAAGAAGATGAGGAGGACAATCTTTATACCACCATGATGATGTAGGTTGATCAAAACATGGATTTTTGATGGAGAAACTTGTGATACACCAAGACCATCTTCAAGACCATCATTCTTCATGAGAACCTTGTGGAAAATCAGCCATCCTACTCCATGAAAACTCCTCCTTGGATGTTATAAGCACCACCAATCAATAGGGTTTCAAAGTGGCTTCAACATATGTGTAAATAACACATGATTTTGTGGTGGATTTTTGATCAAATGAGTGTTTTGAAGGCTATAGTGGACGAAATTTTAAGAGAGAGAGATGAGAGAAAATGGTGGTTTGCATGTTGTGTGTGTGTGGGAAGTGGTTTAGCTAACATGGTTTTGAGGTAACTTAGCTTACAATGTAAGCTCAAGTTACATGTGTAGCTTTAAGGTGTACACTTGACACATAAGTGTTATTGTGGCTAGTTAGGCCGGTTTTGAGAGTGGGGTGGGACAAGTGTCCCACTTGTCTCATCCCATTTATTTACGGGTACTCCTCGATTCTAGTTTCCTCGATTTGCGTGCCCTCGGGTCGTTTTACGAAAAACGTTTTTATAAATTATGAATCACCGTCACAAAACGAATCCAATAAAAATTGTCTCATCAAAAACGGAGTTCGAAAACGTAAATACGTAATCCTAAGGTTTCCGGTTTAGTCGTAAAGGATGTTAAAATAAAATCGTAAGTCCTAGTTTCTTCTCGTAAATTTGTGAGTTTATGAACCAACACAAATTTAAAACTCCAAAATAATATTTATGGACAAATTTATTTTCTCAACTGTCGGACTGTCACCAAAGACGGTGTATGTAAACGTAAGCACGTAACGTTGAATCCTCCGGTTTAAACGTAGTCGATGCTACTTCAAGACGTAAATCCAAATTTCTTCCCAAAAATAAGTGAGTTCATATTGTAACATTAAAATAATGTTTTCAAATAATTATTGAGAATAAAATATCAATCATAAATTGACGGATTGTCACAGTTTATAAGTGTTCTAGTCCATTTTTGTTGTATTATTAGTCCAATAACGTTAATTTAGTCCGTTAACGTCCGTATTTCTTATAGTTTGGTTTTTATCGGTTTTTACTTGTATTAGTTACTTATACATCAGTATATGACTTTTATAAACTTTACATTAGACGGGTTTGGTCGTCTAAGTTTTATTTGGCGAAAAACGTTAATTTCACGGCGATAGCCGAAAAAGTCGTGAAAATCATATTTATAGTTTTTATTACTTATAAACATTATTTCACCACCATTTATATAATTTATCCATTTGATTAACCTTTTATATATATATTTATATAAATAAGTTTTATAAGTTAGTGGGTTTTTATTTTACATTTTATATATTAAAATGTGAGTGCTTATATAATAGTATTATTCTTTAATTTCAAAAAATCTGATTTTTAACTTCATCTTCACCAAAACTGCCATATATTGAGTTCTACATGGAGATAGAAGCTCAAATTTTTATCACATAAACTACATGATATGTGCTACATTTAACTCTTAGCTACTGTTGAATCATCCTTTAAGTATTTTCTAAAAATCGTCCAAAACAGTAACTTCAGATTTATATCCTAAACTTGTTTTGATCATATCTCACTCATTATTTTGATTCCATTCCATGGCCAACTCTCACATGTGTACAAGACCCATATCTTACTGTAAATCCATTCTACTTCATCATTTTATCAGTTTAAACATATGGTTCTTTACTGTTTTATACAGCCATCAAATTTAACCAAGATTTTAACCTTGTTTCTTATGGTTTTTCACCTTTTTATCCATGATTATCAACAACAAATCCCCACATAACATTTTTATCATCATATAATCATCATATACATATACAATAGGAAATAAAATACATGTTTACATAATCAAAATAACAAGAAGTTGAGGAGGACAATCTTTATACCACCAAGTTGATGTAGGTTATGATTTTGACATGGTTTTTGATGGAGAAACTTGTAGACAACCATGACCATCTTCAAGACCACCATGCTCCATGAACTCCTTGTGGAAAATCAGCCTCAAAACAATATGAAAACTCCTCCATGGATGTTAAAACTTGCATCAATCTTCCTCTTTTTGAATGGAGATTAACATATGTTGATTATAACATATGTTCATGGTTAAAATTTGTATGAAATGGGTGTTTGAGGATGGATATGGGACGGCATAGATGAGTGAGAGAGAGAGAGTTGTGAGTTTTTGAGTGGTATTGCATGTTTCAAATGGTAGAAATGAGGTTTGATGGTTTTGAGTTAGTAGTGGCTTACAATGTAAGCTCTTGCTTACATGTGTAAGTTATAAACTAACAACTTGACACCAAGTTGTTGTGTTGGAGAGTTATAGCCGGTTTTGATGGGGGTGGGACAAGTGTCCCACTTGTCTCATCCCCATTTATTTACGGTTACTCCTCGATTCTAGTTTCCTCGATTTGCGTGCCCTCGGGTCGTTTTACGAAAAACGTTTTTATAAATTATGAATCACCGTCACAAAACGAATCCAATAAAAATTGTCTCATCAAAAACGGAGTTCGAAAACGTAAATACGTAATCCTAAGGTTTCCGGTTTAGTCGTAAAGGACGTTAAAATAAAATCGTAAGTCCTAATCTCTTCTCGTAAAATTGTGAGTTTATGAACTAACACAAATTTAAAACTCCAAAATAATATTCATGGACAAATTTATTTTCTGAAATGTCGGACTGTCACCAAAGACGGTGTATGTAAACGTAAGCACGTAACGTTGAATCCTCCGGTTTAGACGTAGTCGATGCTACTCCAAGACGTAAATCCAAATTTCTTCCCAAAAGTGAGTGAGTTCATGTTGTAACATTAAAATGATATTTTCAAATAATATTTGAGAATAAAATATCAATCGTAAATTGACGGATTGTCACAGCATTTACCCCTAAACAGGATCTTTGACCTCAAAGATCATCTTACCTTACTACTCGCTTCTTATAGAGTTAAAGCCATGTGGGTAATTCCTCCACATTCGGCCTTTTCTCACAAGTGTAATCCATTATAATACGCGAGTTTCATCATACATAACTACGGGAATAAGATCAGGCTTAATGTTGACTTACTTTCTCTATCCATGATGTTCATGGGTTTCTGATGAATGCAACTTTTCGTCGATCTAAGCTTTATTAAGAATAATCAGAATTTCACTTGATAGATATTCCATCAAGTTCGATTTACGAAACATAATTTACGCGGTTCTTGAAGTCCTAGGGTAGATCCAGCTTATATGCCTTTCAATCCCAACTTTTACATCATTTCAATGGTCCCATACAACGGGGACTTATATCCCATGATTTGTCAGATCATGAATTCATTTTTCCAAAGAGTAAATTTTTTGGCATAACTTCGCTACCCATTTGGCACTTCAAGATCTACATTCACATTCACATAACCTCTTGCCCACTACCGGCAGTCAATAATCAAATCCTAATTTCACCAATCATTTCAGATCTCGCGGGTCGGGTATTTTGCAAGGATAGGTTCGTCATCATAGGAAACCTTAAATCTAAAAGACATGTCCAACTCACAATGGGTGTATGTCGGGTGTCTTCATCTCAACTCCAGCTTACAGATGCTCTAATTTCTAAATCTTAACAAGATTCGATCTCGATCCTAATATGATGATTATCAATGATAATCTCTCCAAAGGAAAACGATTATACGGTCTATTACCAAAGGTCAATCATTCAAACATAAAACAGCACTTATATTACCTTGTATCGTTACTTTACCTCGTCCCTTCGATTTGGGGTGGTACATAGTACTCTCATCAAGGTTCATTCTTAATGATTTCTGAGCAAATCTCTAGAAATTCGATGCGAAGCGAGGATCTTGATATAGATGATCGATACAGGCATGCTATTTTTACATAACTCTTTTGCATTTATCATTAACGAGAATGATATTAGCAGATTTGGTCAGTCTGTCGACGATGACCCAAATCGAATCAAATTCAGATGATGACCTTGGCGATAGCTAGACGTTTACTAATGTATGAGGCGATGTCTGCCTTCATAATTGCCATTAGTACAACTTCTTCAGACAAAGACACTTTTAATCATAATATGACACACATATAATACTTATACTTACAAATTCCAACATAACTATATCTCGCAATCTCCATATTTAGGCAACCATAAACGGCCTTTAAAACATTTAACGCTATCGGCTTCTCAAATCTGTTGGTTCACATTAGCCGCGAATCCCTTTTTATTATCTATTTTATCCTTTTTATATGCATCGGCTATATTTTAAATTGTTCGGCAATTTATTTTGCACGTTCATTATTAAGAAATACATTCTAATTGGTTCTTTATCTTTTATACATAATGCGTCGGCATCTATATTCACTTCTCATGATGATATAATTATCATGTCCACAATTCACTCAGATATTCTTTCTATATTATGTGTCAGTAATTACGTTCACCTTTCTAGATGGAATAATTGTCATGACCGTATTTATTCAAAATTCTTTCTTCATATCTTCTATGTTTTAGTTTCATCTCAACTATTTTTTTATTTTTTTTTCAGTTTTTCTCAATCCGGCGATTAAAGCGTCGATAATTATTATAAATTAATTAAATAATTATTAGTTAATTTTTATGAAGCGTAAAAGTTTTAAATTTCTTAGTTCGACCAATTATATAAAATGTTCAAAAATAAATTTGAATTTAATTAACAAGATTTTTGGTTGATTTATCGAAAATAATTAATAAGATTCGTAAATGTTTGAAAAATCTTTGTTTATACTTTGGTCAAAATTTCTTTAGTTTGAAAAGCGTAAATTATTGTTTCAAATTTCAAGTCATGTTTTATATAGTTTCCTCAATTCCTCTTAAGTTGTCTAGAAGTATATACACAAACATTTACCCCTAAACAGAAGTTTAGTTAAATGGTTTGTGTATAAGGGAATAATCCCTAAAAATCCTTTGTTAAAACATTTGTCAAAACATATTTCCATTTCTTTTTGGTAAAACCCAAAGTCTTAAAAGGGCTCTTAATGATCGCAAGAATGAATTTATCAAATTACAGCCTACACACGTGATTCATCATATTTATGAATGCTACATGTGCATCGGTCAATCCAAACGACATCACGTGAAACTCATAATGCTCATTACAAGTACTGGATGTAGTGATTGGAATACATAATCTTCTTCGCGGACGCGAAGTTGATGATAACCATGCCGTGAATCAAATCTTTAAAACATACACTTTGAACCTTGTAAATGATCGAACAAATCTTCCATTTCGAGTTATGGATATCGTTTTCGATTGTCAATTTACTCAGTCACGGTAATCTATAAATATAAGGAATGATATCACCATAGCTCTTCAGGATGACAGGTTTGGTATAATAAAATCATTCTCCGACAACTCTCTCAGTTGTACGGTAATTCCTTTAATTTAGATGGTGCTGACGTACAGTGCACAAGCCATAAGTGCAGCACCGGAAATAAAATCAATACCAAATTCAACTTGCCTTAATGGAGAAAGTTTAGGTAATTCACCAATAAATACCTCCTAAAGTTTCAGATATCATAAACATCTTTTAATAAATTCATATTAGGTTCTTCTAGATTACAATATCTATAACTAATTCACAACCATTCATGGTAATATTTCAAGTCTAAATACAGGATATCGTCATCCATCAAGAATTATTTAGATCACTTTTGATAATCAACATCTTATCATTTAGGGGAATTCTATTCGATTTCCCATCAATTAAGACAATGTCATCATGTCGAAATCAATCAATCCATTCTACTGGCACTATCAACTTTCCAGTTTTTATTGCCGTCGATAAGATGTGAACTTCTCAAAAGTCTAATAATAACTCATAATCCTTCACAAATTCAAGGATATCAGGAGACATAACTACCTCAAAAGAGTAAGGTCAACACATAATCTACGCGATAGAATTTCAAATCAGATTCAGACGAAAACATTTAACGAATATGAATATATCCCATGTTTTCATAATTTGAGTACGCATTCGAAAGCTCCTCGGATCATTACCCAGGTCATTCAAATGAAATCAAATCATAAGAAATGATAAGAATGTCAATACATCCAGTCGGGTATCAACACTCGGTAATCGGATACTTTTCCTAAGAATATCACTACGGGAGAATTGGACAAGAAAGAATTGTCAATTTGTCGAATAAGACAATTTCCACAGATGAGTAATTTCGACTCAGAACAATAGATGGCACGGGCACATATGTAGATGTCTCTAACATTATGTCCCTATTTTGCACTTCTTGCAGATCTCATAAATTTTAAATCTTTCGCAATCTTCAAGGAAAATGTAGTGTTTATTCATTAGTTTTATGGTGACTACTAATCAGTCTTGCATAGTCCATTCCAAATTGTATGTAGGCGCGCAACTATATACAATTTCAAGATTAACGATGCAATACTCAGTTCGTCAAAATTGTATCATCATGTTTATAATAAAAACATTTTCATACTTAATTCTTAAATAAGAATAAAGAAAAATTTTACAAAGATTTTCTTTGTTTATGGAAATAATTAAGTTTCCAAAGCTTTTCATAAACAACTTTATTTCGATAACAATCACTTATAAATCTCACTTTGAATGATCCTTATAGTGATGAAAATTAAATTTTCTCAAAGGATACTGTTTTAATTTTATAAAAACAATGAGTGATCTGCAGAAGAGTGATGAAAGCTTGTTCACCAAGAATTAACTACGATATGATAGGAAACGAGCTTAGCCAACTAATCATGAGGTTCATGACCTCGATGGCACTCAGGAAGAATAATCCACAACGTAACTCAAATCGAGATGAGTACTTGTTCAATGGTTGCATCACTAATGTGAACATTAGGATGAAGCAAGAAAAGATAGATAACATCGATACATGTAGGATTTAGCAATCAAAGGTAGTCTTTTCATTAATCACAAACAAGTCAAATTGTACCGTAACACTTTAGGTGTCACTATGTCATACAATTCTCAGAACTCATCCCACCAATTGATGTCTCAGTTAAGTTAGGGATTATTTTAAAAAGATACCACAATGAATACTAATCTACAAGAGTCATTAGGTGTTCCACATGTCCCAGAAGATCCATTGGTCTCAATTCAGAAGAAGATTTCTTCAATTTATTTCTTGGACACTGGGCATCCTCGTTAGTGGACAATGGCCTAGGAACAACCCTTAACACGAATCAACAATCAATTAAAATCCTATAATTCAATCACAGAACTTAATGACTTCCTCTTAACAATCTTATATCCTATACAAGTTAAATTTTACTTTATTCAAGTTTCAATCAATTTTATACTCAATTCTATATCTTACCTCATTATCCAATACTTCAACCTTATTCTTAGGCCTTGTAGAGGCAATACAATCTCATTATGAATCAACACTTAATTTCCAATCCTATTAGTTCTTACAACAGCAATTATCAAATGAGTCGTTAATATGAAATGACTTGATCATTCAATTAGACTTCTCGGAAAGGTATTAGTGGCATGAGGCTTTTGGGTAATGGTTCCAATAACAGCCTCAAGTGCAACATTCACCCTTTCGATTTCAATTTAAGAATTGGATGACAACGAATCAGATGACATCTTTCTAGGTGGTAACGTTTTGTCAAACTCCACTCTATAAGAAAAGATCGTCATGACATCGATATCAGATTTAATCTCGCCAATTCTTCTTCAATATCACAATCAACTAATATCTACATTTCTATGAATATCAACCATTTGTTGGGATCATAAATATCCGCAACTTGGTTTAGGTCTAGGATAGCTAGAATTCCTACGAGAATAGCTTCGATTAATTTACTAGGGGATTTAGGGTTACTTGTGACAATCGACGTCGTATAAATACCTCGTATAAAAATCAAAATAATCATCAAACAATCATGTGATAAAATTACATCATATATATATATATATATATATATATAATCCAAGTTATATATATATTAAAATAACATTTCTCAGTCTTGGCCTTGTCGGTAACTCGGAAATTCTTCGGCACCGTTATAGTCAAAAGATTTTTAGACATTTTTAGAAAAATGTTTATAGTTAAAAGATTTTGAAATGTTTTATTCAAAACCTTAGTTTTTTTTAAAAAATCTTTCGTTCTCTATAACGAGAGCTCTGATACCAAACTTATAATAAGCTTATTAGGCTTAAGACACGTAAACGGGTAAAACTAGTAAACTAATATAAAAGTTATCGACATATAACACTAAAAGGAGTAAACGAGAATATGTAAACCCACTTGATCATCATATATATATATAATCATCATATGTATACATGCTTGTTATTTTTATAAAGTCATTGGACAAACGTCTAAGACCGAGTATTATTTGTCTAGGTTTCCGTGATTGAAGCACGTACCGTACGTCCGAATTGCCGATAACCCGCCTTCCCACATCAACGTGAGTTCATAGCCTCGCACTCTTTTAAATGTTTTTATAAATGTTTTATAAACCCGCGAGGGAGATTACATGTTAGTTTTTATAAAATAGGACACCATTTGTCCCGATTGTTTGTTTATTGATTTTGGACCCGAATGATTGAATGACCCGATTGTATGACCCGATAAATGATTAAAGGACCCGATAGATGAAATTAAATGGATTATTAAAGTTAGGTTATGTCACTAAAAGTCCCATTAGCATGAATTGTGAACTACCGGGAGTTGGTAGACGCTTATGCATTTAATAGTACTATTTGGGGACGATCACCCCAGTTCGTGCCTTGACGGTTGATCCCCGTCGTGCCACATTGATTGGTAAGCGAATTAATGTATGAGAAGATTTCAATAGCGTGACCTTTGTGACGACACGCTACTTTAGATGGGCAAAATTGGTATCGGGTTAGCTACCCGTTTTGGTTTTAGTAAGGTAACAATGTCATGCGGCTTATAATAATCCAATCACCAAAATATTACTGGACGCTCCGAATTACGATGTATTGCCTGACTAGCGATACTGGGTCATACTATTGATATTATGTTGGTATTTTGGTTTTCATAACCATATTCATATAACGGTTTTTATTTGATTTTATACAACGTCTTAAGACGTATTGTATGATGTTTTTACGACATTGGCTCGTATATTGATTTTGAGGCAAATGCCTATATTATGATTTTCGATAAGGATTTGTATAAAATGATTTTGGCTATTTTATGGCCTATTATAAAGATTTGTATAAAATGATTTTGGCTATTTTACGGCCTATTACAATGATTTGTACGAATTGATTTTTGGTACTAATTTTATACCAAAGTTATACTGATGGAATTTATTAAACTCTATGAATTCACTCGGCGTTATCGCTGACCCTTTTCTTTTAACATGTTTTATCTCAGGTACTTGAAGGTAATTCTCGGGAAGACGACAAGAATTCATGGCCCGCACCTAAACTATATTTTCCATTCAAATACTTTGTAAAACTTTGTATGAAATATTAATGACTTGGGACCGATGTAACTTTGATGTTATGAATGGAAATGATTTATTAATAAACGACGCGATTTTTATGCGTTGTCTATGATGTGAGTAATGTGCTATCCCGTAACACCAACTAGTCTTCCGCTGTATTAAGTTGTATAAATTTGGGGGTGTTACATATATATATATATATATATATATATATATATATATATATATATATATATATATATAATGTATTTTTATTACATGATTGTTTGATGATTATTTTGATATTTATACGAGGTATTTATACGACGTAGATTGTCACAAGGAACCCTAAATCCCCTAGTAAATTAATCGAAGCTATTCTCGTAAGGAATTCTAGCTATCCTAGATCTAAACCAAGTTGTGGATATTTATGATCCCAACAAAATGGTTGATATTGTAGGAATGATGATATTAGTTGATTGTGATATTAAAGAAGAATTGGCGAGATTAAACCTGATATCGCTGTCATTGGAACCATTACCCAAAAGCCTCATGCCACTAATACCTTTCTGAGAAGTCTAGTTGAATGATCAAGTCATTTCATACTAGTGACTCATTTGATAATTGTTGTTGTAAGAGCTATAGGATTGGAATTAAGTGTTGATCATATCGAGCTTTTACTGCCCTATTAAGGCCTAAGAATAAGATTAAAAGTATTGGAGAATGAGTTAGGATATCGAATTGAGTATAAAAGTGGTTGAAATTTGAATAAAGTAAAATTTAACTTGTATGGAATACGAAATTGTTAAGAGGAAATCGTTAAGTTTTGTGATTGAATTATAAGGTTTTAATTGATTGTTGATTCGTGTTAAGTGTTGTTCCTAGACCATTGTCCACTAACGAGGATGCCCAGTGTCCAAGAAATAAATTGAAGAAATCTTCTTCTGAATTGAGACCGATGGATCTTCTAGGACATGTGGAACACCAAATGACTCTTGTAGATTAGTATTCATTGTGGTATCTTTTAAGAATCCCTAACTTAACTGAGATATCAGTTGGTAGGATGAGTTCTGAGAATTGTATGACATAGTGACACGTAATGTGTTACGGTACAATTTAGACTTGTTTGTGATTAATGAAAAGACTACCTTTGATTACTAAATTCTACATGTATCGATGATATCTATCTTTTATTGCTTCATCCTAATGCTCGCATTAGTGATGTAACCATTGAACGAGTACTCATCTCAAATTGAGTTACGTTGTGGATTATTCTTTTTGAGTGCCATCGAGATCATGAACCTCATGATTATTTGGCTAAGCTCATTTCCTATTGTATTGTAGTTAAGTTCTTAGTGAACAACTCTTCATCACTCTTTTGCAGATCACACATTGTCTTTATAAAGTTAAAACGGTATCCTTTGAGAAAATTTAATTTTCATCACAATAAGGATTATTCATAGTGAGATTTATAAGTGATTGTTATTGAAATGAAGTTGTTTATAAAACACCTTGAAAAACTTAATTGTTTTCATAACAAAGAAAATCTTTGTAAATTTATTCTTGATTCTTATTTAAGAATTAAGCATGAAAATGTTTTCATTATAAACATGGATGATAAAATTTTGACGAACTGAGTACTGCATCGTTAATCTTGAAATTGTATATAGTTGCGCGCCTACATACAATTTGGAATGGACCATGCAAGGCTGATTAGTAGTCACCATACAACTGATTAATAAACACTAAATTTTCTTTGAAGATTGTGAAAGATTAAAATTTATGAGATCTGCAAGAATTGAAAAATAGGGACATAGTGTTAGGGACACCTACATATGTGCCTGTAGCATCTATTCTTTTGAGTTGAATTTACTCATCTGTGGAAATTGTCTTATTTGACAATTGACAATTCTTTCTTGTCCAATTCTCCCGTAGTGAGATTCTTAGGAAAAGTATTTGATTACCGAGTGTTGATACCCGAATGGATGTATTGACGTTCTTATCATTTCTTATGATTTGATTTCATTTGAATGACCTGGGTAACGATCCGAGGAGCTTTCGAATGCGTACTCCAATTTATGAAAACATGGAATATATTCATATTCGTTAAATGTTTTCGTCTGTATCTGATTTGAAATTCTCTCGCGTAGATTATGCGTTAACCTTACTCTTTTAAGGTTAGTTATGTCTCTATATATCCTTGAATTTGTGAAGGATTATGATTTATTATTAGTCTTTTGAGAAGTTCACATCTTATCGACGGTAATAAAACTAAAAAGTTGATAATTCCAGTTGAATGGATTGATTGATTATGACATGACGACATTGTCTTAATTGATGGGAACTCGAATAGAATTCCCCTAAATGATAAGATGTTGATTATCAAAAGTGATCTAAATAATTCTTGATGGATGACCGTATCCTGCATTTAGACTTGAAATTATACCATGAATGGTTGTGAATTAGTCATAGATATTATAATCTAGAAAGAACCTAATATGAATTTATTAAAAGATGTTTATGTTATCTGAACTTTAGGAGGTATTTGTTGGTGAATTACCTATACTTTCGCCATTCAGGCAAGTTGAAATTGGTATTGATAATATTCTTGGTGCTGTACCTGTGACATGTGCACTGTACGTCAGCACCATCTGAATTAAAGGAATTATCGTACAACTGAGAGAGTTGTCGGAGAAAGATTTTATTCTACCGAGCTCGTCATCATGAAGAGCTATTGTGTTATCATTACCTTATATTTATAGATTACTGTGAACTGAGTAAATTGACAATCGAAAACGATATCCATGACTCGAAATGGAAGATTTTTTTCGATCATTTACAAGGTTCTAGCGTATGTTTTAAAGATTTGATCCATGGCATGGTTATCATCAACTTCGCATCTGCGAAAAAGATTATCTATTCCAATCACTACATCCGATACTTGTAATGAACGTTATGAGTTTCACGTGATGTCGTTTGGATTGACTATACACATGTAGCATTCATAAATTTGGTGAATCACGTGTGTAGGCTGTAATTTGATAAATTCATGCTTGCGATCATTAAGGACCATTTATTTGATTATAAGAATAAGAATGAGTTAATAATTATTTATAGATTGCCCTGAATTTGGCCGAACGATAAAAACATGTACCTTGAATAATTAACATGTGATTAAAGACTTAATCCTTTACACTATTTGACCGTGTGATTAAAAGATAATGGAATCTATATTGACTCTTCAAAAACTAAGAGCCTTTTAAGATTTTGGGTTTTACCAAAAAGAAAGTGCAAATATGTTTTGACAAATAATTTATCAAAGGATTTTTAAGAAATTATTCCCTTTTACACAAATCATTTAACTAAACTCCTGTTTAGGGGTAAATGTTTGTGTATACATCAAGACAACCTAAGAGGGATTAAGGAAACCATTTAAACCATGACTAGAAATTTGAATGACAATTTTTGCTTTTCAAAACAAAGAAAATTTTGACCAAAATATAAACAAAGATTTTCGAACATTTACGAATCTTATTAATTATTTTCGGTAAATCAACAAAAATCGTGTTAATTAAATTAAAAACTAATTTGAATATTTTCATAAAATTGGACAGACTAAGAAATTTAAAATCTTCACATTTACGTTTCATAAAAACTTAATATTTATTGTTAATTTACGTGTAATAATTATCGACGCTTTAAAACGTCGGATTAAGCAAAACTGATAAAAATGATGGCTGAAACGAAACTGAAACTTAGAAAATATGAAGGAAGGTGAACGTAATTACTGACACATTATGTAGAAAATATGAAGAATCAATTACGATGTATTTCTTAATAATGAATGTGCAAACTAAATTGCCGAACAATTTTAAATATAGCCGATGCTTATAAAAAGGATAATATAGATAATAAAAGGGGTTCGTGGCTAATATGAACCATTAGAATTGAGAAGCCGATGGCGTTAGATGTATAAAAGGCCACTTGTGGTTGCCTAAATATGGAGATTTTGAGATGTAGTCATCTCGTAAGTATAAGTATTCTATTCATGATATTTTTGACTAAATGTATCTTTGTCTGAAGAAGTTGTACTAATGAAAAATTATGAAGGCAGACATTGCATCATACATTAGTAAACGTCTAGCTATCGCAAAGGTCATCATCTGAATTTGATCCGATTTGGGTCATCGTCGACAGACTGACCAAATCAGCTAATATCATTCTTGTTAATGATAGATTCTTGATGAAGAAATTCACTCTTTATATTTAAAGGAGTTGTGTAAACATGGTGTGCCTGTATCGATAATCTCTATCAAGATCCTCGCTTCGCATTGAATTTCTAGAGATTTGCTCAGAAGTCATTAAGAACGAATCTTGATGAGAGTACTGTGTACCAACCCAATCGAAGGGACGAGGTAAAGTAACGATACAAAATACTATAAGCGCTGTTCTATGTTTGAATGATTGACCTTTGGTAATAGACCGTATAATCGTTTTCCTTTGGAGAGATTATCATTGATAATTATCGTGTTAGTATCGAGATCGACTCTTGTTAGGATCTATATTAGAGCATCTGTAAGCAGGAGTTGGGATGAAGACACCCGACATACACCCATTGTGAGTTGGACATGTCTTTTAGGTTTAAGGTTTCCTATGATGGCGAACCTAACCTTATAAAATACTCGACCCGCGAGACCTGAAATGATTGTTGAAATTAGGATCTGATTTTTGACTGCCGGTAGTGGGCAGGAGGTTATGTGAATATGAAATGTAGATCTTGAAGTGCCAGATGGGTAGCGAAGTTATGCCAAAAATTTTAACTATGGAAAAATGAATTGATGATCTGAGAGATCATGGGATATAAGTCCACGTTGTCTGGGACCATTGAGATAATGTAAAAGATTGGTTTGAAAGGCGTATAAGCTGGATCTACCCTAGGACTTCATGGACTGCGTGAATTATGTTTCGTAAATCGAACTTGATGGAATATCTATCAAGTGAAAATCTGATTGTTCTTAGTAAAGCTTAGATCGGCGAAAAGTTGCATTCATCAGAAACCCGTGAACATCATGGATAGAGAAAGTAAGTCAACATTTAGCCTGATCTTATTCCCGTAGTTATGTTTGATGAAACTCGCGTATTGTAATGAATTACACTTGTGAGAAAAGACCGGATGTGGAGGAAATACCACATGGCTTTAACTCTATAAGAAGCGAGTAGTAAGGTAAGATTATCTTTGAGGAAAAAGATCCTGTTTAGGGGTAAATGTTGTGACAATCCGTCAATTTATGGTTGATATTTTATTCTCGAATATTATTTTAAAACATTATTTTAATGTTACAATATGAACTCACTTATTTTTGGGAAGAAATTTGGATTTACGTCTTGGAGTAGCATCGACTACGTCTAAACCGGAGGATTCAACGTTACGTGCTTACGTCTACATACACCGTCTTTGGTGGCAGTCCGACATTTCAGAAAATAAATTTGTCCATGAATATTATTTTGGAGTTTTAAATTTGTGTTGGTTCATAAAACTCACAAATTTACGAGAAAAGACTAGGACTTACGATTTTAATTTAACATTCTTTACAACTAAACCGGAAACCTTAGGATTACGTATTTACGTTTTTGAACTCCGTTTTTGATGAGACAATTTTTATTAGATTTGTTTTGTGTCGTTGATTCATAATTTATAAAAACGTTTTTCGTAAAACGACCCGAGGGCACGCAAATCGAGGAAACTAGAATCGAGGAATACCCGTAAATTAGCGGGATGGGACAAAACAAGTTTATCCCACCCCACTAACTAAAAGGGACACCACATCATTTGATGTGGCACCCTTGTAACAAAATAGCTTACACTTGTAAGCATAAGCTTAACAAGTAAGCTACTTATCCCACTAAACCACAAAACCACTAACACTTACCATATGCTTCCATTTCACATGCAAACCACCTCAAAATCCTCTCATCTCTCTCTCTAAATTCGTCCAACATCACCACAAAATCACCATTATCATCAATTTTTAACCTACAACTTAAGCTATAATCAACATATGTTGATAGCTAATTAAAAAGATAAGGATTGGAGGTGATTGTAACTTGTAAAAAAAAAGAGTTTTCATGGAGGTCTTTGGGCTGATTTTCAAGAAGGAGTTTAGGGATGATTTCATGGAGGTGTTCATCCATTTGAAGGACCAAAGAAGTTGTCTTAAAAGGTTGAAGGTTTGGTAACAAGGAACCAAGCCTTGTTCATCATAAACCTCATCTTTTCATCACTATTGGTGGTATAGAGATTGTTTCTTCCTATCCTCTTGTTATTTTGATTATGTAATCTTGTATTTACTTTATTTATGTATATGTATATGATGATGAATGATGATTAAAAATATTATGTGGGGATTTGGTGTTGATAGATTTGATAAACATGGGTAAAAAGATGGAAAAACCACATGTAAAAATGGTTTAATCTTGCTTAATTTAGTAGGCTGTATAAAAAGAGTAAATAACCATATTATGAACTGATAAAATGGTATAGATGAATTGATATATAGTAAGTAATATGTCTTGTACACATGTGAGAGTTGGCCATGCAATGGAATCATTAGGATGAGTGAGATATGATCAAAACAAGTTTAAAGTACAAATCTGAGTTCACTGTTTTGGACGATTTTTAGAAAATACTTAAAGATGATTCAACAGTATCCATAGAAGAGTTAAATGGAGCACATATTATGTAGTTTATGTGATAAAAATTTGAGCTTCTATCTCCATATAGAACTCAAGATATGGCAGTTTTGGTGAAAGTGAAGATAAAAATCATATTTTTGGAATTAATGTTTATTATTATTATATAAGCACTCACATTTTAATGTATAAAATGTAAAAATAAAAACCCACTAACTTATAAAACTTATTTATATAAATATATAAAAGGCTAATTAGATGGATAAATTATATAAATGGTAATGAAATAATATTTATAAGTCATAAAAACTATAAACTTGATTTTTACGACTTTTTCGACTATCGCCGTAAAATTAACGTTTTCCGCCAAATAAAACTTAGACGACCAAACCCGTCTAATGTAAAGTTTATAAAAGTCATATACTGATATATAAGTATCTAATACAAGTAAAAACCGATAAAACCCGAACTATAAGAAATACGGACATTTACGAGCTAATTAAGCATATTGGACTAATAATTGGACTAAATAAGATAAAAACTTGTAAAAAGAACTTATTGGCTTAACCCATTTGGGCCCAACATGGAAAGTATACATACTGATAATATAGGTATAAAAGGGATTAAAACAAGTTAAAGAACTTATAATAAGTTTATTGGACTTAAAACACGAAAATAGGTGAAACTAGTAAACTAGTATAAAAGTTATCGACATATAACACAAAAATGAGTAAATGAGGATATGTAAACCCACTTGATCATCATATATATAAAATCATCATATGTATACATAATTGTTACTTTCATAAAGTCATTGGACATGAGTCTAAGACGAGTATTATTTGTCTAGGTCTCCGTGATTGAAGCACGTACCGTACATCCGAATTGCCGATAACCCGCCTTCCCACATCAACGTAAGTTCATAGCCTCGCACTCTTTTAAATGTTTTTATGAAATGTTTTATAAACCCGCGAGGGAGATAACATATTATTTTTATTAAATAGGACACCATTTGTCCCGATTGTTTGTTTATTGATTTGGACCCGAAGGATTGTATGACCCGATTGTATGACCCGATAAATGATTAAATGACCCGATAGATGAAATTAAATGGATTATTAAAGTTAGGTTATGTCACTAAAAGTTCCATTAGCATGAATTGTGAACTACCGGGATTTGGTAGACGCTTATGCATATAATAGTACTATTTGGGGACGATCACCCCAGTTCGCGCCTTGACGGTTGATCCCCGTCGTGCCATATTGATTGGTAAGCGAATTTATGTATGAGAAGATTTCCATAGCGTGACCTTTGTGACGACACGCTAAATTAGATGGGCAAATTGAGTTTCGGGCTAGCTACCCGCTGTTTGTTTTATTAAGGTAACAATGTCATGCGGCTTATAATAATCCAAAATTAACGAAATACTGCTATACGCACCGAATTACGATGTATTGCCTGACTAGCAATACACGGTCATACTATTGATATTATGTTCGTGTTTTGGTTTTCATAACCATATTCATATAACGGTTTTTATTTAACTCTACACGACGTTGTAAACGTATTGTATGATATTTTTACGACATTGGCTCGTATAATGATTTTTAAGGCAAATGCCTATATTATGATTTTGATAAGGATTTGTATAAAATGACTTTGGCTATTTTATGGCCTATTACAAAGATTTGTACAAAATGATTTTCGGTAATAATTTTATACCGATGTTATATTGATGGAATTTATTAAACTCTATGAATTCACTCGGCGTTATCGCTGACCTTTTCTTTTAACATGTTTTATCTCAGGTACTTGAAGGTAATTCTCGGGAAGACAACAAGAATTCATGGCCCGCACCTAAATACTTATTTCCATTCAAATGCTTTGTAAAACCTGTATTAAATACAATGACTTGGGACCTATATAAATTTGATATTTATGAATGGAAATGCTTTATTAATAAACGACACGATTTTTATGCGTTGTCTATGATGTGAGTAATGTACTATCCCGTAACACCAACGACTCTTCCGCTGTATTGAGTTGTATAAATTTGGGGGTGTTACACTGGGAATCACCATAGCTTTCTTGATTTCCATCTCTTCTGCAAGTTGCTCCTTTCTTTCATCTGAAAGAAGTCTGAGAGTGTTTTCTTCCTACACTTTCACCCAAATAGGATAAGCCCTATGTTCCAACTCATCAAATGTCAAAGCCTTCAACTTCTGATGTGTCCATCCAACTCCATGACATCTGAGCAACATAAAGTAGAGCTCTCTTCTATCCCTTTTCAATTCTGAGAGAATATTGCTTGCCTTGTGCTTCAAAATCACCTTACAATCCTTCTGAACTCTAAGAAGAAGCTCCAAACCCCATGTTTGATCTGAAATGGTCAAGTCTGGATTATCCATGCAGCTTTCTTCCCAAGAATTGTACATCTGAACCACCTCTGGCATGTCAAAATCAACCTGCAATTTTAAATCTCTCAACTTTTCCCTAGCAAGCTCATCACCATACTCAAGCCTTTCTGGTTCTATAATCATCACACTTGAGTCTGAGCTAGCTCCATCACTTTCTTCTTCAGACGTCACAACAAATGGTGACTTTTCCTTTTCACCTTGTTCCATCATTTGTTCAGCCAATCTTCTATCAAATTCAACTTGGGCTGCATCCTTTGGAACAATTTCTTCTACCAATTTACCCTTACCCTTATCTGATGGTGCAATGGTTGGTAAGGTAGATGGTAATACCTGAGTAGAAACTTCTTTGATGATAGATGATGACTGGAATACATCACCTTCATGTGCAGGTCTGTCAACGCCCAAATTTCCTCTATCAGCGCCCAAAATACTTCTATCAGCGTCCAAATTTGTCTTGTCAACGCTCAAATACTTTCCCTCAGCGCCTTGTGTAACCTCTCTCAACATAGCTGTAAATGATAAATTTAGATTGGTTGGAGAGATTAAGGACGTATCAAAACCTGTTTGTTCCTTCAAAGTTGTAAGGGCTTCAGCAACATCCATTGATTGACCATCTTGGCTGCCCTTATCACTCAGATTTCTTTGATCTTCCTCCCCTTTGGAAGACTCCTCCATATTCCTCCTAGCATGATCACTCTCCAAAACAACAATCCTCTCCCTCAATTGCTTGAGTTCAAGGCCTTGTGAGCTGACAATTTGTACTAAGTCTGCATTTTGCTTTTGCAAGCTAATGCAGACTGCCGTCAATTCCAAAAGAGTCATTGGTTCCAGACTGCCCTCTTCTGAAATGGGGATTTGACCTCCCAAGTCAGGTTCATTGGGCATGGATGAGGACTTAATTATGGTGGGACTGCCTTGGCCAGCATCTAAGCCAGAACCAATAGTCCCAGCCTCATCCAGGTCACCAGCCACACTTGTGGTGGTGGTTCTCTCTGCTTCATGCCTAGGACCACCAGAGGAGAACACTCCAGTAGTCCTTTGGCGTTTTATCAACCTATATTCAGGTGGTGTGGAAGATGGTGTGGAAGAATGGGTAGATGTGGGTTGGTTAAGGGGTGTTTGGGATTGTGAAGGTTGGGTGTCAGCGTTGGAAATAGGCACATCAACGCCCACATTTGATGTGTCAGCGTCAAAGGGTTCTTGGTCAATTTGCATTTGTTCAGGTGAGGGTAAAGGTTCAGGAATGGGTTGTGCTGCTGCAATAACAGCAAGCATGGCTGGGGTTAAAGGTAAGTCTCTATGAGGTGGTGAATCCATCTTTGTAAAAATAGCTTTCTTTTGTTCAGGGATCTTATAAAAATCATTGTGATCCCTTGAACAATAACCTTGATCACCAAAAACCATTTGCAGAAAACGGGGATAAACTAAAGTCTTTTTTGTCCCCTTGTTTTTACACATCCCTTCAAAAATCATTTTAGAATAGTTATATTTTTGCCCTGTTGCAATGCACACAATAGCACTGGCAATGGATCTATTGATCTCATTGTGTGTAGTACATTTGGGACTCAAACATTGAAGGAGGATGTGGATGAGGTACTTCCAGGCTGGGGGAAATTCCTGCTTATGATACTTATTAAGAGTACCTTCATCAGGAATAGGATATCCCAAAGCCCTAAGCCCTTGTTCTATATCTCCTATGGGAAGGGTGACTACACCATCAGCATCATCAAGATGCAAGGCCTGGCGTACCAAGGCCTCAGTAACCACCCAAGACCTCCCATGAACAATAGAAGTTAATGTGGTCACTCCATTAACTGTTGAGGAACTGACAGTGTTCCAAAACTGCTTAATGTGTGTGACTGGAATGAGTGGTGCATGAGAAAGAGCATACCTTAGAGGAGATGCGTTCAAATACGCCACCATTTGTGTGTATTGAGGAAACAAATCATTATCAGCAACAAGATAAGCAATCATGTTGTGTTGAGACTTGAACCCCAAATCCAATTCTGCTGAGTTAAACTTTGGTGCCATTGATGAAAGCTGTTAATTTGAAATGTAGAAGATGAAGTTGATAAGAGAAAAGTGTTAGACAAGAATTATAGATACCCTGTTTAAAAATAGGAGCCAAATTTATAGGAGATAAAGAATGCATGTGATTGGCCCAAAAATAGGCAAAGATTTTCAAAAACTAATGATGAAAATATTGAAAAAGTTATAAGTTATCTCATGCATTTAATGAAAGTAACAACTCCTAAAATTACGGCTTGAAAATATGTCAAAAAGTAACAACTGGGTAGGTCCCATTGAGTGTCAACGGTCAAAAATAACCTATCAACGCCCAACGGCTATAATCTTGTCAACGTTCGCCTAAAGCCATGTCAGCGTTCAATTTGGTCACAACAACGCTTTGAAAAATCTTGTCAGCGTCCAAAAATAAAATTGTTTTAAAAAGTGAAAAATGACCTTAACAAGTAATTTATCCTAGAGAAGATAACCAAAAGCTGATAATTATTATAGGGCGGCAAGCACTGTCCAGTTATGCACACTTGCATAAGCAAGATAGACATAACAGTCCTCTAGTGTCCCTTGCTAACCAAAACTCTTAACAACAAAGTTACCTTATAAAATCCTTGTTACTCCCAGGTAAATCCCATATCAAAATCATTCCCAAGTCTCCCAACAGACCACAACCAATTCTAGGCCAAAAATGTCTTGGCAGCATGCAAAGTTGATATACTATGCATGCTACAGTGCCTCATGGTTTAGTAAAACTAACCCATACTCACCTGTGGAAACAATCTAGAATTGTGATAAGAGTATCATATGGATACCCAAACATCCTAAAGGTTCCTAAAACCTCCCTTTAAACTATGATACAAAAAGTTTGCTAAAACCATGCATGAACATAAAAAATTTATGTCAAGATAGGAATGAAACATTCCAACCATCATCCATAAATAAAAACTTGTCCAAATGCTTCTCCTTTGATCCATAAGCAACTCTGTATCCAATGGTATACTGCTAACACCATCTGCACATTTAGATTGAAAACCACAAAACTAACATTGTTGCTGACAACGCCCCGATAACACATAACAGCGTTGAGAGAAGCATTGTCAGCGTTAGACAATTATATTGCTGACAACGTTGCAAAAACAATTATCAGTGTTCAAGCAACCTTTGTCAGTGTTAGAAAAATATAGTGGAAAATCTAAATCATCAATAAGACTAATAATAATAATGCATCATCCTGTACATACTTTTACAAAAAGAATCCAAAACACATATTAAGTGAGATTAACCATTCCAATACTTGTTACCAAGTATTGAAATCTTCCAGTATCAAAAGGTTTAGTTAATAAATCTGACACATTTTCCTCAGTGTCAACCCTATCTGGTTGTATTAAACCTTTCTCAAAGCAATCTCTTATAAAATGGTGTCTAATTTCTATGTGTTTAGTTTTAGAATGATGTACAGGATTCTTAATGATGCATAAAGTGCTATTATTGTCAACAAATATCTTAGTATGCATGAAATTATACCCATAATCCAACAGCTGGTTCTG
Source organism: Glebionis coronaria (assembly GCA_025667525.1). Taxonomy (NCBI): domain Eukaryota; kingdom Viridiplantae; phylum Streptophyta; class Magnoliopsida; order Asterales; family Asteraceae; genus Glebionis; species Glebionis coronaria. The sequence goes on along the minus strand of CM046875.1, from coordinate 601,115,120 downwards.
AATCCACAAAACTTGACAACAACATGCTGCTGCAGCCACATACTCTGCTTTAGTTGTAGAATTAGCCACCACTGTTTTGTTTCTTGCATTGCCAAGATATTAATCTGCTCCTAAGAAATTGACATCCACCAGTTGTGGATTTCCTATCAAACTTATCACCTCCATAATCACTGTTTGAATATGCAATCAGCTCCAATGGTGAATCCTTTGGGTACCACAAACCAAGACTGGGAAAGCATCTTAGGTACCTAAAGATCCTCTTTACAGCATAAAGGTGACATTCTTTGGGAGTCACTTGATGGTGTGCACAAGCACACACAACAAACATGATATCAGGTCTGGAAGCAGTAAGATACATCAAGGATCCAATCATGGATCTATAATGCCTGACATCAACATCTTTCCCATCTCCAATCTTTCCCCAAGGGTGTTCTCTATCCATAGGAGTAGTAGCCCTCTTTTCATGTGGAGAAAAGCCAAACTTCTTCAAGATCTCAGCAACATATTTGTCATGGGAGATGAAGATACCATCTTCTTTCTGCTGAACTTGTAAACCAAGAAAGAAGTTCATCTCCCCCATAGCACTCATCTTGAATTTGTCTGTCATAAGCTTGGAGAAATCCTCACTCATCTTTGGATCAGTAGATCCAAAGATGATATCATCAACATAGACCTGCACAAGCAACACATCTTTGCCTTTCTTCTTTGTAAATAGTGTCTGATCTATGGTGCCCCTCTTGAATCTATTGTCTACTAAATATGTAGACAATGTACCATACCATGCTCTAGGGGCTTGATGAAGGCCATACATAGCCTTTTTGACTCTATACACTTTATCTGGATGCTCTGGATCCTCAAAACCAGGAGGTTGCATGACATAAACTTCCTCAACAATGGTGCCATACAAGAATGCACTTTTGACATCCATTTGATAGACTGTGAAGCCCATGCAAGATGCATAGGCTAGAAAAATCCTAATAGCTTCAATCCTTGCAACTGGTGCAAAGACCTTCTCATAGTCTATCCCCTCCTCTTGTGTATAACCTTGAGCCACTAACCTTGCCTTGTTTCTGACCACAATACCTCTTTCATCTCTTTTGTTCCTGAGAACCCATCTTGTCCCTATAGGTCTGACATATCTAGGACAATCAACCAGCTCCCAAACATCCTGAATTGCAAATTGGTGAAGCTCATCCTGCATTGCTTCCACCCAACTTGGTTCTTTGAGAGCATCAAATATCTTCTTGGGTTCTTCTTGTGACAGAAAACATGCAAACAAACATGCTTGCACAAGAGGGGTATCAACCTTCTTGTGTATATTGGCAACAAATCCACCAAGTCCTTGATGAGATCTTCTTGTCTGAACTGGAGTCATAATATCACCAATGATCTGAGATGTGGGGTGATTCTTCATTGTGGAAGTGAGAACCCCTCCTTCAAAAAGTCTGGTGTCCTCAACCTCATGCTCCATGTTGCCAATGTCTTCTTCATCAGACTCTCTTATGTCAACATAAGGATGACCTTCTTTATGTGAATTGGAAGGTTCTCCTTGTTCAAAAGTGGAAGAGAAAAGATGTGCAAAGGTGTTGTCAACGTATGAACCTTGTTTGTCAGCGCTTGGGCTAACAACGCTTGAACTGTTGTTGTCAACCTCTGAGCCATCAACGTCTGAATTGGTCTTGTCAGCGCTAGATTTTCCTTTGTCAGCACCTGAAGAACCATGCATGTTTGTATCTGGTGGTATTTGGAGACCACCATTATCTTGTCCAGCAGCAGCAGCAGCAGCAAAAGCATCTGTCCAAATAGGAATTGTGACATATTCAAACGTAGGAGAGGCCTTTTCTGCTTGTGATCCACCCTTCTCATGAACCTGTGTACCTGAAACATTGACACTTTGTTCCTCCACAACATTTGAAGTTACCTTCCCAATGTCTGGATTAGTGACAGGCATATAGTTTAAAGTTCTAGATAAGGGTTCCAAATCAAACAACCAATTAGGACCACTCTCAGGATCACTAGGTTTATTCTCTAAGAACCTAACGTGTACTCTTTCAACAATACGTTTATCCTCTTTAAGATAAACCCTATAACCCTTGCTCTGCACTGAATACCCCATGAAGTAACCTTCATCACCTTTTGCACTAAATTTACCTAAGGCATCACTAGTATCTAAAACTACTACATGACAACCAAAAGGTCTGAGAAAACCAATATTAGGTTTTCTTCCCCAGAGTAACTCATAAGGTGTTTTGTTCTGAATTTTGTTAACCAATGCTCTATTTTGCACATAACATGCTGTATTAATAGCCTCAGCCCAAAAGGCTATAGGAAAGTGAGCATCAGCCAACATTGTTCTGGCTACTTCAATTAGGGTTCTATTCTTCCTTTCAGCAACCCCATTTTGTTGTGGGGTTCTAGCAATACTGAATTGCCTAGTAATTCCCTTCCTGGCACAAAAATCATCAAGCTTCTTGTTCCTAAATTCTCCACCATTATCACTCCTAAGCATCTTAACCTCATTGCCAGACCTTTTCTCAATTTGAGTGATAAAATCAATAAGAACATCAACTGTGTCACTCTTCATAGCTAGAAATAATGTCCAAGTAAACCTAGAAAAGTCATCAGTGACAACAAAACAATATAACTTGCCATTCAAACTCTCTATATTTGTTGGACCAAAGAGGTCCATGTGTAGCATATGAAGAGGTCTGGAACTAGTATGCACCTGTTTGGACTTGAATGAGACCTTGTGCTGCTTGCCTTTAAGACATGCAACACAAGAGTGGTCATTGTGGAAGGCCTTCTCAGGCAAACCATCAACTAAACCAAGCCTCACAAGTCTATTTATATTTTTAAAATTTATGTGCCCTATTCTCCTGTGCCACAAATTACTTTCATCTACAGAGACCTTAGCATAAAAACAAGACATATTTGTATTCACTTTAATCCCATTTAAATTCACATTATATATGTCCTTATGCCTAGGTGTTCTATACTCAATATACTTCTCATCAGGGATCTTAAAATCCTTGCTTAACACCAAACACTCAGTATCAGTGAAAAGAACCTTATTTTTGTTATCACATACTTGTGATACACTAAACAGATTATAATCCAGTTCTTTTACCAGGAAGACGTTCTCAAAACGTAGATTATTGGTGAGAAGGGTTCCTTTGCCTGTGATAGTCCCATATCCACCTCCAAAGTATACCTTATCACCATCTTTAATAGGAGTGAAGTACGTCAGATAGTCTTCCTTCCCTGTCATGTGCCTTGAGCATCCACTATCCCAATATCCATAGTCATTGATCTGTCTTTGAATGCCCTGCACATAAAGAAAACAAATTAGTTTTCTTTGGGAACCCAAGTCTCAGAAGACTTGGATTCATCTGGTTGTTCAATAAGAACAGACTTAGTTCTCACAACAACCCCATTCTCATCCCTTTTAGGATGAAATACCCAGTTAACCCCAATAGGTTTTGTAATGACCTTTGAAATGTAATTAAATCTATTGCAAGTCATTGAAATTTCATTATTATTAGGGTTTTGATATTTCTTGGGTATCCATGTTAAGCTTGAAGAAGCTTTAGACCCCTTACCTTGTGGCTGCAAATATTTAGGTCTGGTCACGTTTCTGTCAGTGTTGGATTTTGTCCTGTCAACGCTGAAATTACCCTTGTCAGCGTTGAACCTAGGGTTTGCTATAGGAACCCATTGCCTATTTGACCAGGTGTTTGTCTTTTGAAAAGGTCTTTGTCCATGAGTGTTAGACCTTCTAGAGAAGAATGGGGCAGGTCTAATCACTTGTGGACTTTGCTGCACACAAGGTTTGGGTCTGACAACGTTTGACTTCCTAACAACATTGACTTTCTTCCTATCAGCGCTGAAATTGTTCCTATCAGCGCTGGCTTTTGGAGCGTTGACACACTTGTATGCCAAATGTGAAAAGCTACAACAAGTGTAACAAGCTTTCTTAGACACACTCTTAGGTCTAGAAGAGAAGAAACCTGTTCCATGATTGTTAACTTGGCTCTTGGGTGACCTATTATTCCTATACATCTCTACATATTTAATGGTAGGTCTTCTAACAGTGTTGGAGCCTAGGTCAATGTTGGGAATAAAATATGGGTCAGTTCACTAGACGCTGATAAGAAGAATGTCAACGCTGATAAGAAGACATTGGACGCTGACAGCCAAGCGTTGACAAAGAAGAAGTCAACGCTGACAGCCTTGAAGATTGACACTGATGGAATATCTTCATACGAATCTTTTGTTTATTTGTTTCTTTATTGTGTATGGTAAAGATAAGCTCGACATTGTATTTTCCATTATTATCTTTACCTAGAATAGTTGATTCGTAGCTTATTGTACAAGACTTCTTGATCTATAAAAGAAGGTCTTTTAGGTTAAAGTTAATATATAAGTTTTCATAAGTATTCGCAAGTTAAACCTCTTTCATTGTAATCAAGTTCGTTTATTCTAATACAAGTGAAAGTTTGTTTAACATCTTTGTGTTTTAGATCAAGTGTTAATTCCGCATAACACTTTGTTACTTTATTCATAAGCAAAGGTTTCTCTACGTGTAGTACTTGATCTAATCTCGTATACACAAAGCTTAATCGATCTAAGTTTGGGATCAACAAGTGGTATCAGAGCTTGTTGAGAAACTTTTGATCTTTAAGTAACGCAAGAACCCTAAAACACCAAAAACCCTAAAAACCCTAAAATTCTCAAAACCCTAAAAACACCATGTCTGGCACAGATCAACCTGCTGCTTTGCTACAAAACAACTCCTCAAATCCTAGTATCAAAATTCCCATGTTTGATGCCAGGAACTTTGAGCTTTGGAAGTCAAATTTTGAGCAATATATAGCTATTCATGACTACACTCTTTGGGAGATTGTCGAATATGGGAACACATTCGACAAAGCAGCAAAGATTGCTGCTGCAATTGCCACAAGGACAGCTGTTCCTAATTGTCCTGAAGCTGATAAGAAGGAAAAGCCTGGAGATGGGAGAGCTGTAGCTGTTGAAGATATAGCCAAGAAGAGGGTGGACATGAAAATCTTGAACATCATGAAACACGCCCTAGGTCATGAGAATCAGCACAAGTACAAACGCTTTGAGTCTGCAAAAGAGCTTTGGGAAGCTCTTGAAGTAGCACATGGTGGCAATGCTGACACAAAAGAAGAAAAGAAGAAGCAACTCTTGCATGAGTATGCTGTCTTTAAAGCTCAACCCAATGAAAATCTCAGCAGTGTGAGAAGTAGACTTCTTGACATCACAAGTCAACTTTCCTTCATGGGAACACAGATTGATGACCCTGAATTGAATGCTACTTTTCTCAAAAGTCTTGGTGATGTATGGAAGATTGAGACAAGATCCATTCTTGTCAATAATACCCACAAGACCTCCAGGTTTGATGACATCTTCAACAAACTAAGACTGTTGGAGAATGAATGGCAATTGGATAGTGATAATAAATCTTCCAGTAGTAACATGGCCTTCTTCTCACAAAGTGAAGGCCAATTTGATTCCATGAACTTCTATGGACATCCAGCCACTGGATCTCAAGGTGTCAGCGCTGGATGTCAGTCTGTCAGCGCTGGATCATATCCTGTCAACGCTTTATACTCAAGCGCTGACACACACAACTTTGGCGCTGATAGACTTAAACCTGCTGGTTTAGATCTAGATACTGTGTGTGCATTCATTGCTTCTTTGCCCAGTGATTCAAGGATTACATATGAAGATCTTGAGCAGATAAGTGATGAACAATTGGAAGAGATGGACATCAAGTGGACTATGGCTCTTGTAAGCTTAAGAGCAAACAGGTTTAATAAAAGGTTCAAGAAGAAGATGACCTTTAATGCTAAGGATGTTGCTGGCTTTGACAAGTCCAAGGTTGAGTGCTACAACTGTCATAGGATGGGGCACTTCATGAGGGAATGTAGATCTCCAAGAAGATCTGATGCTGGTAAGCCCTCAAGCCAAATGGTTAAGAGCCAAGATCCCAAGGCCATGGTTGCTGTTCAACAAATTGATGGTGTTGGAGAATGGGACTGGAGCTGGATGGCCAAGGATGAGGAAGAGGATAGAGCTTTGGTTGCTGAAGTTAAAGAAGAGCATGTTGAATATGCTCTCATGGCACACTCCTCCTCTTCATCAGATAATGAGGTATATGATGATGCTTTCTGTTCTAAGGGTTGTCGTTTAAATACTAAAAAACTAAATCAAGAGATAGTAAAATTATTAGATGAGGCAAGTACTGAAAGATGCAAAGTATCTAATTATCAAATTGCTCTTACCCAAACAGAAAAGACAGTAGCTGAGTATAAGAAAATGGAGTTTGATTTAAAGGATCAAATAAATATCTTAAAACATGAGTTACATCAGAGTAAAGATGTTCAAGATATAGTAAATAGGGTTAATCTTGATTTGATAGCTCAGTTAGAGGAGGCTAACAAAAATAAAGATAATGTGAGTCTTAAAATCCAGAGATTTGATAAGGCCACACAATCCCTAGGAGAGTGTGTTAGTAAACAAAGAGACTCTAAGGATATGAGTGGGATTGGGATGAATAATTATACTGGTGTTCCACCACCAGCTGGGGATTTCTATGGTGTCCAATCAAAGGATTTATCTTGGACTGGCTTGCCAGAATGCCAAGAGGAGGAATTCATTCCTCCACCTAGAGTGACTTCCCCAGTTGAGGAATACAAGCAAAAACTGACTGACCTAGATGAGTGGAAGAAAGCTAACCACACCTTGTTTGTTAAGGGAGGGTTGTTGTGTGAAAGTCCAAATGAGCCCACACCAAACATGATACCAATTGTGGAGTCCAATGATCCTAAACCTATTAAGATCACACACCCTACCACTGGCAAAGCTGTTGACCTTGGCCCACAAACTGTTAGAAAACCTAGTGTTAAGTATGCAGAGATGTATAGGAATACTAGGTCACCAAAAAGCCAAGTTAGTAACCAAGGAACAGGCTTCTTTGCTTCTAGACCTAAGACTATGTCTAGAAAAGCTTGTTACACATGTGGTAGCTTCTCACATTTGGCATACAAATGTGTCAACGCTTCCAATGTCAACGCTGATAGGAACCATTTCAGCGCTGACAAAAGTCAAAATAGGTCAAACACTGTCAGACCCAATACCTTTGTGAACAAAAGTTCACAAGTTGTTAGACCAGCCCCATTCTTTTCTAGAGGGTCTAACACACAAGGCCTAAGACCTTTTCAAAAGTCAAACACTTGGTCCAATAGGCAATGGGTTCCTGTAGCAAACCCTAGGTACAACGCTGATAAAGGCAATCGGGGCGCTGACAAGAGCAATTTAAGCGCTGACAGACACACTGCCAAACCTAGGTATTTGCAACCACAGGGAAATAGGTCTAAAGCTTCTACTAGCTTAACATGGAGACCAAAACAAGACCAAAACTCTAATTCTACTGGTGTTTCTATGACATGCAACAGGTTTCATTATATTTCAAAAGCAATGTCAACACCAATTGGGGTTAACTGGGAATTTCATTCTAAAAGGGATGAAAATGGGGTTGTTATGAGAACCAAGTCTGTTCTTGTTGAACAACCAAATGAATCCAAGTCTTCCAAGGCTTGGGTTCCCAAAGAAAACTAATGTGTTTTCTTTATGTGCAGGGCATTCAGAAGAAGATCAATGATTATGGATACTGGGATAGTGGATGCTCAAGGCACATGACAGGAAAGGAAGACTATCTGTCAAACTTCACTCCTATTCAAGATGGTGATAAGGTATACTTTGGAGGGGGCTACGGCACCATCACTGGAAAAGGAACCCTTGTCACCAACAACCTACGTTTTGAGAATGTCTTCTTGGTAAAAGAACTGGATTATAATTTGTTTAGTGTATCACAAGTGTGTGATAACAAAAATAAGGTTCTTTTCACAGATACTGAGTGCTTGGTGTTAAGCACAGAATATAAGCTCCCTGAGGAAAAATACATAGATTTTAGAACACCAAGGCATAAAGACATATATAATGTGAATCTTAATGGAATTAAGGTAAATAATAAAATGATGTCATGTCTTTATGCTAAAGCCTCAGTAGATGAAAGTAATCTTTGGCACATGAGATTAGGGCACATAAACTTTAAGAATATCAATAGACTTGTGAGGCTTGGTTTAGTTGATGGTTTGCCTGAAAAGGCTTTCCACAATGACCACACTTGTGTTGCATGTCTTAAGGGCAAGCAGCACAAGGTCTCATTCAGGTCTAAACAGGTGCACTCTAGTTCTAAACCACTTCACTTATTGCATATGGACCTCTTTGGTCCAACTAATATAGAAAGTTTGAAGGGTAAATCATATTGTTTTGTTATCACTGATGATTTTTCCAGGTTTACATGGACTTTCTTTTTAGCCAAGAAAAGTGAAACTGCCCAAAGTCTGATTAATTTCATTACCCAGATTGAAAAGAAAAATGGTAATGAGGTCAAAATTATTAGAAGTGACAATAGGGGTGAGTTTAGAAATCAGTTGTTAGATGATTTTTGTGCCAAGAAAGGGATTACTAGGCAGTTTAGCATAGCTAGAACCCCACAACAAAATGGGGTTGCTGAAAGGAAGAATAGAACTCTAATTGAAGCAGCCAGAACCATGTTGGCTGATGCCCACTTTCCTATAGCCTTTTGGGATGAAGCTGTTAACACAGCTTGTTATGTTCAAAATAGGGCATTGGTCAACAAAATACATAATAAGACACCTTATGAGTTACTTTGGGGAAGGAAGCCAAATATTGGCTTTCTCAAGCCTTTTGGATGTCATGTAGTTGTTTTAGAAACTAGTGAGGCCCTAGGTAAATTTGACTCAAAAGGTGATGAAGGCTACTTCATGGGTTATTCAGTGCAGAGCAAAGGATATAGGGTTTACATTAAAAAGGAAAAACGTATACTTGAAAAAGTACATGTTAGGTTTTTAGAGAGTAAACCTAGTGATCCTGAAAGTGGTCCAAATTGGTTGTTTGACTTAGAACCTTTATCTAGAGCTTTAAATTATATGCCTGTTACTGATCCAGACATTGTGAAGGTAACTTCAAGTGTTTTGGAAAAGAGAATTGGTAATGTTTCAGGTATACAGGTTGCTAAGGAGGATGGACCACCAGCAGTTATATCATCACCCACACAAGAATATGTTACACTTCCTATATGGACAGATGAGTATTATGCTGCTGCTGCTGCTGCTAGAAAAGATAATGGTGGTTTTCAAATACCACCAAATACAAACATGCATACTTCTTCAGGCGCTGACAAAGGGAAATCAAGCGCTGACAAGAGCAATTCAGACGCTGATGGATCAGACGCTGACACCAACAGTTCAAGCATTGTTAGCCCAAACGCTGACAAACAAGGATCAGAATTTGACAACACCTTTGCACATCTTTTCTCTTCCCATTTTGAACAAGGTGGACCTTCCAATGTCCATGAAGAGATTTCTTTTGATCAAAGAGAGTCTGATGAAGAAGATATTGGCAACATGGAGCGTGAAATTGAGGACACCAGACTTTTTGAAGGAGGAGTTCTCACTTCCACAGCAAAGGATCACCCCACATCTCAGATCATTGGTGATGTTATGGCTCCGGTTCAGACAAGAAGATCCCATCAAAGTCTTGGTGGATTTATTGCCAATATACACAAGAAGGTTGATACCCCTCTTGTACAAGCATGTTTGTTTGCCTGTTTTCTGTCACAGGAAGAACCCAAGAAAATTTTTGATGCTCTCAAAGAACCTAGTTGGGTGGAAGCAATGCAGGATGAGCTTCACCAATTCGCTATACAGGATGTTTGGGAGCTGGTTGATTGTCCTAGATATGTGAGACCAATTGGGACAAGATGGGTTCTAAGAAACAAGAAAGATGAAAGAGGCATTGTGGTCAGAAACAAGGCACGTTTGGTAGCTCAGGGATATACACAAGAGGAAGGAATTGATTATGAAGAAGTTTTTGCACCAGTTGCAAGAATTGAAGCTATAAGAATTTTTCTAGCTTATGCCTCTTGTATGAACTTCACTGTTTATCAAATGGATGTGAAGAGTGCTTTCCTCTATGGAACAATTGTTGAGGAAGTATACGTTATGCAACCTCCTGGTTTTGAAGATCCTGAAAATCCAGACAAGGTTTATAGAGTGAAGAAAGCAATGTATGGACTTCATCAGGCCCCAAGAGCATGGTATGGTACATTGTCCACTTACTTGGTTGACAATGGATTCAAGAGGGGCACCATAGATCAGACACTATTTACAAAGAAGAAAGGAAAACATGTGTTGCTTGTGCAGGTCTATGTTGATGATATCATTTTTAGGTCTACTGATCCAAAAATGAGTGAGGACTTTTCCAAGCTCATGACAGATAAATTCAAGATGAGTGCAATGGGTGAGATGAACTTCTTTCTAGGTTTACAAGTTCAGCAGAAAGAAGATGGTATCTTCATCTCCCAAGACAAGTATGTAGCTGAAATCTTGAAGAAATATGGTTTTTCTCCACATGAAAAGGATGCTTCCACTCCTATGGATAGGGAACACCCTTGGGGAAAAATTGGAGCTGGAAAGGATGTGGATGTTAGGCACTATAGATCAATGATTGGTTCATTGATGTATCTTACAGCCTCAAGACCTGACATCATGTTTGCTGTGTGTGCATGTGCACGCCATCAAGTGACTCCCAAAGAATGTCACCTTTTTGCTGTGAAAAGAATTTTTAGGTACCTAAGATGTTATCCAGATCTTGGCTTGTGGTACCCAAAAGATTCTCCATTGGATCTTATTGCATATTCAGACAGTGACTATGGTGGTGACAAGTTTGATAGGAAATCCACAACTGGTGGATGCCAATTTCTTGGGAGTAGATTGATATCTTGGCAATGCAAGAAACAAACAGTGGTGGAAAACTCTACAACTGAAGCAGAATATGTGGCTGCAGCTGCTTGTTGTGGACAAGTCTTATGGATTCAGAACCAGCTGTTGGATTATGGGTATAATTTTATGCATACCAAGATTTTTGTAGACAATAACAGTACTTTATGCATTATTAAAAATCCTGTACATCATTCTAAAACCAAACACATAGAAATTAGACATCATTTTATAAGAGATTGCTTTGAGAAAGGTTTAATACAACCAGATAGGGTAGCCACAGAAGATAATGTGGCTGATTTATTAAGTAAACCTTTTGATGCTGGAAGATTTCAATATTTGGTAACAAATATTGGAATGCTTAATCTCACTTAATATGTGTTTTGAAACCTTTTTGTAAAAGTATGTACAGGATAATGCATTGTTATTGGTCTTTGTGATGATTTAGATTTTCCACTTTATTTTTCTAACACTGACAAAGGTAAATGTAACGCTGTCAAGTGTTATTTTGCCGTTGTTAGAGATATTATTGTCTAACGCTGACAAGAGTTTCTTCAACGCTGATAAGTGTTGTCGGGACGCTGTCAGCAACAAATGTTAGTTTTGTGGTTTTCATCTAAATGTGTAGGTGGTGGTAGCTTTATGCCATTGGATACAGAGTTGCTTATGGATCTTGGAAGAGCTATTTGGACATGTTTTTGTTTATGGATGATGGTTGGAATATTTATATTCCTATCTTGACATAAATTTTTAATGTTCATATATATTTTGAGAACTCGTGTATCATAGTTTAAGGGGAGGTTTAAGAAACCTTTAGGACTCTTGGGTATTCTTACAATACTCTCATCACAATTCTAGATTGTGTCCACAGGTGAGTATGGGTTAGTTTTACTAAACCATGAGGCACTGTAGCATGCAAAGTTGATAAACTATGCATGCTGCCAAGACATTTTTGGCCTAGAATTGGTTGTGGTCTGATGGGAGACTTGGGAATAGGTTTGTTATGGGTTTACCTGGGAGTTACAAAGAATTTTATGAGATAACTTTGTTGGTAAGTATTTTGGTTAGCAAGGGACACTAGAGGACATTTGTGTCTATCTTGCTTAAGCAAGTGTGTATAAATGGACAGTGCTTGCCGCCCAGTAATTATTATCAACTTGTAAGATATTTCCCTTAGGATAAATTACTTTGTTAAGGTCTTTTTCTTTTTAAATATTTTTATTTTTAGACGCTGACAAGTTTTTCTCCAAACGCTGTTACGTCCAATCGTGACGCTGACAAGGCTTTAGGCAAACGCTGACAAGAAAATATAGCCGTTGGGCGCTGATGGGCTATTTTTGACCGTTGACACCTAGTGGGCCCTACCCAGTTGTTATTTTTGACTAATCTTTGGCCGTAATTTTGGGGAGTTGTTACTTTTAATTAATGCATGAGATAAATTATATTTGATTCAATATTTTCATCATTGCTCTTTGAATATACCCGCCTCATTTTTGACCAATCAAAATCGTGCATCTCTCCTATAAATTTGGTTAAACTTTTAATTCTGGGTATTCATATTTTCTTGTCTAACACTTTTCTCCTAGATTTTTCCCATATCACATAACCTAAACAGCTTTTACCATGGCACCCAAGTTCAACTCAAAGAATTTAACATTGGAGTTCAAGAGTCAACATAATATGATAGCTTACTTGACTGCTGATGATGATTTGTTTCCTCAGTATTCACAGATGGTGGCATTTTTAAATGCATCCTCATTAAGGTATGCACTTTCTCATACACCATTAGTCCCTGTCGCACACATTAGACAGTTTTGGAACACTGCTAGTTCCACAACAGCTAATGGAGTGACCACATTAACATCTACTGTTCATGGAAGAACATGGGTGGTCACTGAAGCCTTGGTTCGCCAAGCTTTGCGTCTTGATGACGCTGATGGTGTGACTACCCTTGCCATTGCAACAATAGAACAAGGTCTTAGGGAATTGGGTTATCCTATTCCTGCTGATGTCACTTTAAATAAATATCATAAGCAGGAATTTCCCTCTGACTGGAAATATTTGATACATGTCCTTTTACAATGCTTAAGTCCAAAATGTACTTCTTTTAATGAAATAAACAGGTCAATTGCAAGTGCTTTGGTTTGTATAACACGTGGGCTTAAGTATAATTTTTCAAAAATGAGTTTTGAAGGGATGTGTAAAAACAAGGGAAGTAAAATGACTTTGGCTTACCCTAGATTTTTGCAAATGGTATTTGATTTACAAGAATATTGTTCTAGGGATCATGACACTTTTTATGAGATCCCTAAACAACAGAAAACCATTTTTGCTAAAATGAGCTCCACACACAGATCCATACCTCTTACCCAACCCATGCTTGAAGTAATTCAGGCTGCTCAACCACAACCACAACCAGACCCTGAACCCCAACTTGAGCCTATTCATGAACCATTACCTTCACCAGAAAACATGGACCTTGACCAACCCAGCGCTGACACTCAAAATGTTGGCGCTGACACAGCCAATCCCAACACTGCTACCATCCCTGAAAAATCCCAAACACTCCTTAACCAACCCACACCCACACAATCTACTTCATCTTCCACCCCATTACAATCTAGGTTGCATAAACGCCAAAGGACTACTGGAGTGTTCTCCTCTAGTGGTCCTAGCCTTGTAGCAGAGAGAACCACCTCCACAAGTGTGGCTGGTGCCATGGATGAGGCTGGGGCTATTGACACAGGCTTAGATGCTGGTCAAGACAGTCCCAACATCATTAAGACCTCATCCATGCCCTATGATTCTATTTTGGGAGGTCAAATCCCCATTCTAGCTGAGGGCAGATTGGAACCTATGACATTAATTGAATTGACGGCTGCTGTCATTAGCTTGCAAAAGCAAAATGTCAGCCTTGTACAAACTGTCAACAAACAGGGCCGTGAACTCCAAGTCTTGAGGGAGCGGGTAACTGTTTTGGAGAATCCAAGTAGCAGGAGTCTAATGGAGGAATCTTCCAAAGGGGAGGATGAAGAGGAAGAAGAGGATGAGCTAATTCATACAGCTAGTGAGAAGAGTTCAGAGAAGAGTTCACAATTTAGTGAATCTTTACAGGTTGCTGAAGCTCTCACCAACTTGAAGAAGCACCCAGTTATTGATACATCTAAGGTGACACCATTAAACTTGGAAGGATCTTTCAAAGAAACATTGGGCGCTGATACAGGTTTGGACGCTGACACATCCAGCGCTGACAAAGGTAATCGTGGCGCTGATAGAGGTAACTTGAACGCTGACAAAGTTGCAGGTGGTGTTGATGTATTCCAGCCATCAACAATCATCAAAGATGTGTCCACACAGGTTTCTTCTTCTACTTTACCTACTATTGATCCAAAAGATAAAGGTAAAGGAAAATTGGTTGAAGAAGATGTTCCAAAGAAAGATGCAGCACAAATTGCATTTGATGAACAGTTGGCTGCACAACTTTTGGAAAGAGATTTGAAGAGGAGTGGTAGATCACCATTTGTTGTTTCTGAGAGTGAGGAAGAAAGTGGTGATGGAAAAGAAGATGATAGCTCAGATTTAAGTATTCAAATTATTGAAGATCCAGAAAGGCTTGAATATGGGGATGAGCTAGCAAAGGAAAGGTTGAATGATTTGAAGAATCAGATTGATTGGGACCTACCAGAAATCACCAGAATGTACCATGCTTGGGAAGACAAGGTTATGGACAACCCAGGAATGAGCTTATCAGATCAAATTTGGGGGTTGGAAGTTCTTCTTAGGGTACAAGATGACATAAAGGTGATTATGAGGTTTAATGCACAAGAGGTCAAGACCTGGCTCAAAAGAGATAGAAGGCAATTGTATTACAAGTTGCTTAAGTGCCATCAACCCAGATGGACATACAAGAAGTTGCTGGCCTTATCTTTTGAGGAGGTAGAGTATAGGGCACATCCTATTTGGAGGAAGGTGCAAGAACAAAATGTCTTACAGTTTCTTTCATAAGAAAGGAAACAAGAGCTTGCTGAGGAAATGCAGATTCATAAGGAAATAAGGATTGCTCAAAGACCAGTGAAGAAAGGAGATCCTTTTCAATTTCCCAAAGATATGGATGTGTATTTTCCAACTGAAGGTGTCATAAGGAAGCATCTCAAGCTTTCTCCATTGGAAGCTTCAGATTTGGTTAATGTAGTACCTTTGGATGACAGAAATCCAATCATCAGTTTTGATGAAGATGAGTGTGGATTTTGGAAGATTGGCAGGTTTGGAAAAGAGGTACATACTTTTACTTCAGTTATTGCTATATTTGCAAGCATAGACAGAGAAGACTTGGTGCATCTATGGAGATTAATAGAGGCCAAGTATACAGCTGAAGCACCTACTTCAGCAAATGGAATAAGACTTTGGAACACATTTTTGACTTTGTGTGGTCCAAGAGAAGCAGATCCTGCCATATGGAAGGATCTTGAAGATGATCTCAGTAATCTTCATTGGAGGCTTTATTCTACTTGTGGTGTATTTCATATGAGCTCTACAAAGTTTTCAGAGTATTTACTTATGGATGCTGACTATTTCTTGTCCAAAGAAGTGTTGGAGAAGATGCTAGAGACACCCTTGGAGATTGATTATACTAGTGATGTGGCCAAGGACTTGATTAGATATGTTTATCACCAACATAAGAAGTTTTTGCAAGATTCCTCCTAAGCCTTAAGTTTTTATTCAGAAACTTGATCATTGGAATAGATATCAAGTTTAGGGGAGGATTGTTGGGAATAAAATATGGGTCAGTTCACTAGACGCTGATAAGAAGAATGTCAACGCTGATAAGAAGACATTGGACGCTGACAGCCAAGCGTTGACAAAGAAGAAGTCAACGCTGACAGCCTTGAAGATTGACACTGATGGAATATCTTCATACGAATCTTTTGTTTATTTGTTTCTTTATTGTGTATGGTAAAGATAAGCTCGACATTGTATTTTCCATTATTATCTTTACCTAGAATAGTTGATTCGTAGCTTATTGTACAAGACTTCTTGATCTATAAAAGAAGGTCTTTTAGGTTAAAGTTAATATATAAGTTTTCATAAGTATTCGCAAGTTAAACCTCTTTCATTGTAATCAAGTTCGTTTATTCTAATACAAGTGAAAGTTTGTTTAACATCTTTGTGTTTTAGATCAAGTGTTAATTCCGCATAACACTTTGTTACTTTATTCATAAGCAAAGGTTTCTCTACGTGTAGTACTTGATCTAATCTCGTATACACAAAGCTTAATCGATCTAAGTTTGGGATCAACAGTCAACAGCTTTACCAGTAACTGGGTGAGTAACCTTAATGGGTGGTGATTCATTGGGACTTTCACATAGCAAACCTCCCTTAACAAACAAAGTAGGGTTAGCTTTCTTCCACTCATTTAGGTCAGTCAATTTTTGTTGATACTCTTCCACTGGAGTGACAACTCTTGGTGGAGGAATGAATTCCTCTTCTTGGCATTCTGGTATACCAGTCCAAGCTAAATCCTTTCTAAGGACACCATAGAAGTCACCAGCTGGTGGTGGAACCAGAGAGTAATCATTCATCCCAATCCCAGTCATGTCCTTAGGATCCCTTTGTTTAGCTACACAGTCTCCTAGGGTTTGGGTGGCTCTATCAAATCTTTGAATCTTGAGGTCAACATTATCTTTATTCTTAATGGCATCATCTAGCTTAGCCTGTAGGTCTCTATTGACCTTTGTCATGATATTTCTAATATCCATACTACCCTCTAGTTCATGCTTTAAGATATTTATCTTATCTTTTAAATCAAACTCCATTTTCTTGTATTCAGAAACGGTTTTCTCAGTTTCAGTAAGAGCTAGTTGGTAATTGGACAATTTACACCTTTCAGTGCTCATATCATCTTTTAGTTTTAACACCTCTTTGTTAAGTCTATCAGTGTTTAACCTACAACCTTTGCTACAAAAGCATCATCATATACCTCATTATCAGATGAAGAGGAGGAGTGTGCCATGAGAGCATATTCAACATGCTCTTCTTCTTCAATATCAGCAACCAAAGCTTTGTCCTCTTCAGCATTCTTTGCCAGATAGCTCCAATCCCATCCAGTACCATCAATTCCTTGAACTGCAACCATGGCTTTAGAATCTTGAGCTTTAACAACCTGACTTGAGGGTTTACCAGCATCAGATCTTCTAGGAGATCTGCATTCCCTCATGAAGTGCCCCATACGATGACAGTTGTAGCATTCAACTTTGGATTTATCAAGTCCAGCTGTGTCTTTAGCATTGAAGGTCATCTTCTTCTTGAACCTTCTATTCCACCTATTTGCTCTTATACTAGCAAGAGCCATATTCCACTTGATGTCCATCTCTTCCAAGTGCTCATCACTTATCTGCTCAAGGTCCTCATATGTAATCACTGAACCATTGGGCAAAGAAGCAATGTAAGCACACACAGTATCCAAATCCAAACCAGCAGAGCGTCTGAAAAGGAGACGTTGACAGGACTTGTTCCAGTGCTGACAAATGATGATCCAGTAATTGGATGCATAAAAGAGTCCTTCTGATTGAATTGACCTTCACTATGAGAGAAGAAGGCCATGTTGCTGGTGCTAGGTTTGCTTCCATGTGCTGAAAGAGTTTCATCTTCCAATAGTCTTAGTTTGTTGTAGATGTCATCAAACGAGGAGCTCTTGTAAGTATTATTGGCAAGAATAGATCTTGCCTCAATCTTCCATGCCTCACCAAGACTTTTCAGAAAGGTAGCATTGGTGTCAACATCACCAACTTGTGT
Organism: Glebionis coronaria; assembly: GCA_025667525.1. NCBI lineage: Eukaryota > Viridiplantae > Streptophyta > Magnoliopsida > Asterales > Asteraceae > Glebionis > Glebionis coronaria. Next base: position 601,097,436 of record CM046875.1, on the reverse strand, counting down.
CCCCATGAAGGACAACTTGCTTGTGATGTCAAGCAATCTGCTTCTCACACTACTCAGTTTCTCATTGGGCTGAGCTTTGAAGACAGCATAATCATGCAGAAGTTGCTTTTTCTTTTCTTCCTTAGTGTCTGCATTGCCACCATATGCAACTTCGAGTGCTTCCCAAAGATCCTTAGCAGATTCATTGCCTCTATATTTGTGCTGGTTTTCTTATCCCAAAGAAACTTTCAGAATATTTAGGGCTTTCATGTCAACCCTTTTCTTTGCAATATCTTCAGCACCTACAGCTCTACCATCTCCAGGTTTTTCTTTCTTATCTTCATCAGGACATCCTTCAATAGCTGATCTTTGAGTAATGGCATCCTGAATCTTTTGAACCTTATTGAATGAGTTTCCATATTCAATAATCTCCCAGAGTGTGTAATCAAAGATCCCCAGATATTGTTCAAAGTTGAACTTCCATAAGTCAAAGTTGGTTGCATCAAGCATGGGAATCCTAATGTTTGGTAAGGGTGAAGAGGAGGTGGTTATTGCTTCAGACATGATGTTTTTAGGGTTTTGAGAAAATTAGGGTTTTGGTGTTCGTGTATCGTTCTGGTGTTCTTCAAAGATCAAAAGTTCCTCAACAAGCTCTGATACCACTTGTTGATCCCAAACTTAGATCGATTAGCTTTGTGTATACGAGATTAGATCAAGTATAACACGTAGAGAAACCTTTGTTATATGCTTTGTAAATCTAAGTGTTATGTGGAATTTAACACTTAAACAAGAACATAAGATGTAAACAAAACTTTCACTTTGATTATGAATGTCGAACTTGCTTACAATGAAAGATGTTTACGAATGAAAACTTATATATATCTTGATATTAAACATTAACCTAAAAGCCTTCTTTTATAGACTAAGAAGCCTTGTACAATAAGCTACGTATCAACTATTCTAGGTAAAGATAAACATAGAAAATACATTGTCGTTTCTATCCTTACTAGAAGTATTCTAGAATATAATAAACATAATAAACGTGTAGCTTATATCTTCCATCAGTGCTTGTCTTCAATGTGTCAACGCTTGACTTTAACCTGTCAATGCTTGAGCTGTCAGCGCTTGCTTTGTTCCTGTCAACGCTTGTTTTGTTCTTGTCAGCGCTCAAGTGATCTGGCCTTAATTTATTCCCAACATTGTGTGTATTGCTACTAGGCAAAAATTTAATTATTCCAAAATGATTTTTGAGGGCATGTGTAAAAATAAAGGGAACAAAATGACTTTAGCTTATCCCAGATTTTTACAAATGGTTTTTGATGTCCAAGGATACTGCACCAGGGATCATGATAATTTTTATGAGATCCCTGTGCAAAAGAAAGCAATTTTTATGAAGATGAACTCACCCCCACATCGTGACCTACCCCTAACCCCAGCTATGGTTGCTGTCATTGAAGCAGCTCAACCCCAACCAGACCCCCAACCCCAAATTAACCCAATACCTGAACCTTTACCTTCCTCACAACATATGCAAATTGACCTAGAACCCTTTGACGCTGACACATTCAATGTTGGTGTTGATGTGCCTATTTCAAACGTTAACACACATCCTTCACAGACCCAAACACCCCTTACCCAACCCACATCCACCCAATCCACATCTTCTTCTCCCCCAACACAATATAGGTTACAAAAACATCAAAGGACTACTGGAGTGTTCTCCTCTAGTGGTCCTAGCCATGTAGCAGAGAGAACCACCACCACAAGTGTGGTTGGTGTTATGGATGAGGCTGGGACTATTGGTTCTGGCTTAGAAGCTGGCCAAGGCAGTCCTACCATAATTAAGACCTCATCCATGCCCAATGAATCTGACTTGGGAGGTCAAATACCCATTTTAGAAGAGAGCAGATTGGAACCAATGACTTTGATGGAATTGAGGGCAGTCTGCATGAGCTTGCAAAAGCAAACTGTAGACTTGGTACAAGTTGTCAGCACACAAGGCCTTGAACTTAAGCAATTGAGGGAGAGGATTTTTATTTTGGAAATATCTGAGTCAAGGAGAAGGCAGACAAGGGTCCTTTTATCTGAGGAGGATTCTTACAAAGGGGAGGAAGCTGCTACAGAGCCTGTTAATTTGAGTGATAAATGCTCACATGAAGCTGCTTCAGAACCTTTTGTTGAGAGTGGAAAAGATTCATATGATGAAGAATCTTTGGGCGTAGCTGAATCCCTTACTGGTTTGAAGAAACAGACAGGTTTTGATATGTCTCTAGTTGCTCCTACCAACTTAAATTTGTCATTTACAGCCATGTTGGAGGAAATTGCAAGAGGCGCTGAGACAGGTACATTGGGCGTTGACAAGACAGATTTGAACGCTGACATGAGTATTTTGGACGCTGACAAAGCAAAAGTGAGCGTTGACAGACCTGAAAATGAGGTTGATGTATTCCAGTCATCATCCATCATCAAAGAGGTTTCTTCACAGGTATTACCATCTACCTTACCAACAATTGATCCATTAGATAAGGGTAAGGGTATTATGGTAGAAGAGGTTGTTCCAAAGAATGCAGCACAAATTGAGTTTGATTGAAAGCTGGTTGCACAAATTGTGGAACAAGAAAGAAAGGAGGTGGGAGCGTCCCCTTTTGTTGTCACTTCAGAAGAGCAAGAAGGAAGTGATGAAGCAAGTTCAGACTCAATTGTTATGATCATAGAACAACCAGAAAGACTTGAGTATGGTGATGAGCTGGCCAAGTTAAAATTGAATGAGTTGAAATTACAGGTTGATTTTTATATGCCAGAGGTGGTTCAGATGTACCATGCTTAGGTAGATAGGTGTATGGAGAATCCACACTTGACCATTTCAGATCAGATATGGGGTTTGGAGATTCTTCTCAGAGTACAAAAGGATTGCAAGGTCATTCTGAAACATAAAGCAAGCAATGTTCTCTCAAATTTGAAAAGGGATAGAAAGGAGTTGTACTTCATGCTGCTCAGATGTCATGGAACAGGGTGGACTTATAAGAAATTGACTGGGTTGACATTTAAAGAGTTGGAATGTAGAGCTTATCCCATTTGGGTTAGAGTGCAGGAAGCAAACACTCTAAGACTTCTTTCTGATGAAAGAAAAGAAGAACTTGCATAGGAAATGGAGCTTAAGAAGGCAATGTTTGTTCCCAGGCCAGTGAAAAAAGGAGTTCCTCTTGAGTTTCCCAAAGATATGGATCCATTACATCCAAATGAAGCTGTTATAAGAAAGAGCCTCAAGCTCTCACCATTAGGAGCTTCAAATATGGTGCAAGTGTTACCACTTGATTCCAGAAACCCAATTGTAAGCTATGAAGAAGATGAATGTAGGTTTTGGAAGATTGGCAGGTATAGAAAAGAGGTTCACACTTTTACCACTCTTATATCTTTGTTTGAAAGTTTTGACAGAGAAGACTTGGTAGACCTATGGAGGTTGTTAGAGGCCAAGTATGAGACTGAAGCACCAACTTCAGTCAATGGAATAAAACTGTGGTCCACATTCAAGAGAATGTGTGGACAAAAAGATGAGGATCCTGCTATTTGGAAGGATCTTGAAGATGATCTCAGTGGTCTTCAATGGAGATTGAATTCAGCTGCTGGTGTTTATTATTTGAGTTCTACAAAGTTTGCTGAGTATCTACTTGTGGATGGTCAGTATTTCATGTCCAAGGAAGTCTTGGAGAAGATGAAGAACACACAGCTGGAAATTGATTATTCAAGTGACGTGGCAAAAGATTTGATCAGATTTATTTATTACCAATATGAGAAGGTTTGTAACATTCCTCCTAGTACTTAATGATTATTCAGAAACTTGATCACTAGAGTAGATATCAAGTTTAGGGGAGGATTGTTGGGAATAAATTATAGCCAGTCTACTTGAACGCTGACAAGAGTAAAACAAGCGTTGACAGGAGTAAAACAAACGCTGACAGATCAAGCGTTGACAAGACAAAGTCAAGCGTTGATGCATTGAAGACAAGCACTGATAGATGGATATACTCTACGCGTTTATTGTATTCTAGATTACTTCTAGTAAGATAGGAACAACAATGTATTTTCTATATTTATCTTTACGTAGAATAGTTGATACGTAGATTATTGTACAAGGCTTCTTATGTCAATAAAAGAAGACCTTTAGGTTATTGTTCAATATAAGTTTTCATACGTAAACTACTTTCATTGTAAGCAAGTTTGATATCATTAATCAAAGTGAAAGTTTGTTCACATCTTGTGTGTTCTTGTTTAAGTGTTAATTCCGCATAACACTTAGATTGTCATATACATATACAAAGGTTTCTCTAAGTGTAGTACTTGATCTAATCTCGTATACATATAGCTAAATCGATCTAAGTTTGGGATCAACACATTCATTCTGAACCAGTAATCGAGGTTAGACATTCTACTTTATTTTTATTAGTTTTTACGTTCATGTTATTTGTAGACTTAGACAATCAAGCTCCCCCTTTTAGTGACCAACGCCAATATTTTCACCCTAAACCATGATCAATTCGATTAGATACCGAGATGATTAAGTACACATACATTGCTAAAACCAGGAAATCAATGACACATATCAACTACTCCCACTAAGGAAGCAACCTCGTACCACCATAAAGAGGAGTGAGAAAGAAGAGTTAATGCAACCCTTGTGCTTGGATAAATTATCTAAGTTCTTTCTCTCTTTGGAACCACTGAGCCCTCAGCTGTCTACCAGTGTCTCATAGGTTCCCTTGTAAACTTGAGTCTCGAATCAAGTTTACTTGTTCTAGGGTTCAATTCTTATTGTCATTCAACGGGTGTATTCATAGAACTTTGTAATACTTTGTTTATAATAGTTAATAAAGCATTACGTGTTTGAAAAGTATTTCGTTGTGTTTTAGTGTTTATACGAGTTATAATTTCGACAGTTGTTATATTGAGGGACTTTCAATTGGTATCAGAGCGGTTTGATTTATAAAACTTTCTATAAACCATTCTTTTTTTAAAAATTAAGATCCTAATATGACTGAAACTATGCCTCCTATACCACCACCCTTTGGTCAAACCAGTCAAGGTACCACTTCGACCAACGCACCGGCCACCACATCTACTGTAACAACCCCAATTTCACAAGGCAGCGGAATATCAACATTGGGCGTTACTTCATAGCACATCACACACAGTCATAGAAAACGACCTCAAAAGAGACGTTTTATAAAATAAACCATTCGATAATTTTATTAAATCAGAGCTAATTAAATAAAAGAGGCCCCACGAATTTATACAAACCTTAAGAAATAACAAAGATTTGTCAAATGTATCGAATAGAAATTGTTTGTTTTGCCTTTACTTTATCTTGCGCGGCTCCATGCTCCAGCTGCTCTTAAACCTACACACCTGAGAATACATGCTAACATGTCAACACAACGGTTGAGTGAATTCATAGGTTTTTAATAAACAATAATGGGTTTTAAATAAACCATAAAGCTTTTAAACACAAGAATATCATCCATTGTCAATATTGTAACACATACAATACTCAAAGTCCGCGCTATTCTACTAAGCCATGACACTGAAGCCTTAAGTATAATAATGCCCTAGTCAGGTATTTTGCCGAATACCCCCTTACTTCTAATACAACACACCTGGCTGAGCCTCCAACCCACAGGTGCGACCTGCCCAGATGGGGGCCACCCCCGATGGATCCATCCGTCTGTACCAGCGCCTACCCATCATAGGTAGTTAACGGTTCATGGGTTTATAGTGACTTTCCAAATTTTGGCAATACAGCACTTAGCAAATAGCGGTTCACAATCAATACAATCAACGCTTGTGTTCATCTTTCAAAAGCATTTAATCAACCAACTTACATTCTTTACCACAACTTGTATTCGTTCAAAGCACGTAGTCAAACATCGCATGTTTATTCATAAATATGTATTTTCAAAGGATATATATATAATCTCATATGATTATTTAGCAAGAGCATGTATTCCCCCTCGCGGGCTTATAAAAACATATAAAGCAGTAAAAGTGAGGCTATGAACTCACCTGATATAGCTATCACATGTAGATCAAGGAATAAACGTCAAATAGTCGATATACGACTTCGCGAGATATCAGTCGCTCATTGATCGAGAACGAGACGCCCAACGGTCAGCATATGACCGAATGAGACCTAAAAATGACGAGACGCGCCTTAGGCTCGAGACTATACATAAGTCAAACATATATGTAAATAGTTTACTTTAGTAAGTTTGGACATTGCATAAGTTTTATAAAACTTTTTATAAAACCTTTCATAACAATTTAACATATATCTTCTCATTATGACCATTAAGCCCATTCTAGCCCATTAGTGACCCATTAATCATTTATATAACCTAACTCCATTTCAAACTCGTTATTGATCTCCATATACATTATTAATCTCAGGTCCAATAATGGCCCAATAGCCATTAAAAGTATAAGTTGGGCTTTTGTGGCCCAAATCCACTTTATATGTATTACGGGTTATAAAACGCTTCATAACGATGTAAACTTAATGTCCACGATGGCCGGGTCTCGGGTATTCTAGTTATCAATAAATAAACGAGTCTATATTTACTAAAAAGCGGCTCATACCATTTCGGTGTTTATAAAAATCATCACGTTTTACCTTAATTTAATATAGTCTAATTCTTACAATTTTTACGACATGTCTCGTTAATTAGACCGTTTCTCCTAAACCGTATATAATATAGATGAGTTATTTTTACTAAAGTCATTCTTAACTTATTTAGTTTACTTATTATAAGTTCAATTGCCTCTAATTTATATTTATCATAGCTTATTTACCCATTTTATCACTTAGAAGAGTTGGCTGTTTTTCGCAGCCAACTTCAGTTTCACCGTTTTGGCCGCCATTTCCAAACCGTTTATCCGTAGAAAACCATTCGATTCGTGTGTGTTCTAAATAAGTTTATCTACAACCCATAGTTTTACCTTTTTCAATGGTTCTGGGTTCTAAAATGAGTTTTCAGTCAGTTTATACAGCATGTTCAGATTCGACACTTTTTACCATTTCGGCCATATCTAATTCATCGGGTATCGTCACGAAACGGGCCACCCGGCGAAATCACCACAAAACACAGGGCTAACTCCCTATATTTTTATCTAATGACCATTATCTACTGAGTTCCCACAAGTCTACGTTTTTGCCATTGATCTATAATCAAAATTATCACAACTTACTTAGGCTTGTTCTAACTTGCTTTTAGTGTCAAAAATTCATATACAATGTCCAAAAATAGAAAATAATCTATTACAAATCTTAATCTCAGTATGTAAATGATAATTACATATTCATAAAACTTATATACAAATTATGAGAAAAAGATAATCAAATGATCCTTACAAGAAAGATGAAGAAATCATCATAACAACAAGGCAATCTCAAAGCTTTTTGGCTCAAACCCATAATTTAACCAATCCCATAATCTTTACTAAAACTTAAAAAAAAACCCCATGCAAAACTCCTTTATATATCATCCCCAAAAACTCTAAAAATGATGACAACAATGATGGTTTATCATGAGATAAAACCATATATTAGATTGAGACCTTAACTTTCAATTTTTGAACAAATGAACTAGTATCACTTTATAATAGATATGGAGTTGGTTGGGAGGAGTCTTACGCAGAAATCAAAACAAGAAGGAAATGGTTGGCTTATTTTCTTGCTAAGTGAAATGGATGACAATGACTTTTTTTTATGGATGACAATGACCTTGATATCTATTACTTTGAACATTTAAGGTGTACTAGACACCTGTTGTAATAATTTGACACATCGTGCTTGTAAGTGTATTGCGTGACATATTAATAAGTGGGGTGAAATTTGATATAAATTTTGCCCCACAATATATTAAAGCGGATATTATCGAAGCCCGATATTTTAAAAGTTACACGATTTGAAAGATACGCTGAAAACACGAAAAATAAACGCTCAATATAAAATAAAGACGGCGACATTCGGAGGACATTAATATTTTGATAGATAAACGAGGGCTTATTATTTAATAAGCGTTAACGCGTCATATAACGAATGAAGCCTAACGGTTTAACGTATATTACGTTGAATGCTAGTAAAAAGAGAAATTAAAATGATGACAATATAAAATATTTCTATGTCATAACAAGAATAATTACATTCGACGACGGACATAAACTTTAATGATAAATAATAAACAAAACGTATTGGATACGTTAAAGCCTTAACCTCGTCGATTAGCCGAGAAATCCATATTATTCGTCGAACGAACATGAAAAGTTAAAGCCGAGTAATAAATATTTATCCGAATACTAGAAATAAGATTAAATATTGGTCTAAATGTTGATTTTAAAGTTTGGGTTATTACATCATCTAACCCTTTAGGAAGCGACGTCCCGGCGCTTAATTCGTCTCAATAGTCTTCAGTTTAATGGCAAAGAGGTGTGCGATAGATAAGTCATTGATGGGTTTCTTGCGAAGGTTGAATGAACAAAAGTTAAAGCAACGAGTATACATAACAACCATGAATGAAAGTTTTCAATGTAGCTTTAACCCTTATAAGTAAAGAATAATACATAACTCGAAGGAGAAGCCATTGAAAGCGAAAAATTAACAAGCCGTCAATTTTTAGAAGTGCCTCAAGGTATATTACTACTAGCTTATCAAGCATGCGGCGATCGATATAAGTTCGAAAAAATTCCACATGACGAGTGAAGAGTTGAAAGAATTAGGCGCATTTGAAATATCTTCAATGCGAGAATCAATTCAAAACTATCGATGATCACATCGATCAAATCGAAACACATATGGTCCACGGGTTTCATAAAAAAATTACCTTATAAAAGAAAATCGTATGGGTCACACATAACTCTATCGAAAAAGTTACAAAATATTCATGACGAGGCAATTATTACGAGTCGCACAAAATCATCTAGTTGCATGATCTCAAACATGCAAACCTATTTCTTCAAAATCAAATTTATCGACACATAAATCGTTCGGAGTATATAATACTCTATCGAAGGAACTACGATCCAAATCAAATACAAAAGCCATCACTACGCACATATAATCATATTATGACATGCTTGCAGAATAGCCAAGCCATGTCAAATCAATAAGTTCAATCAAGTTAACTCATGCTTGCTAAATAGTCAAGACATGATAAAATGAATATCTTATAGGATTTTCAGATGAGTCCAGTCAAAGGAATGTTTGCAAGTTAAAGTATGTTCACGATATTGATTCCATAGACGCATATAGATCAATATTTTCGTCATCAGAGGGTGCTCACACATGGATCCATACCCAAATGACATTACAGGGTGCTCACAAACAGATCCATACCCAACATATATTACAAGGTGCTCACAAACGGATCCATACCCAAAATATAATTCTCGTTACGTCTGAAAAATTATTCGATGAACCATCCGTAATAACAAGCAAAATTTCAAAATCTTTTCATCCAAGATAAGCTATCAGTGATAACTTAATCGCCGGTCGATCCACAAGTACACAGTTAAATACTAGTGTCGATTAAACAAGTCATCTATCCTTGGAACATGTAATGGTTCTTAACCATCAGCTTATCAAGCTTACAATAATCGGGTCACATTATAAATGGTCCATAAAGACAAATCACAACTTAGGAAAATACTAATGGGTTACTCGTACATAGACGATAATCAGTAATAACCATAAGGACGATGGTAATGAACGAATCATACCAACGAAACAAAAGTCGAAGAAATACATCCGTATATAAAATAATCACAAACCAACTCAGGCCAGTTGAGCCCACTCATTTATAATTCGTTGTTTACATCCAAAGGCGTCCCAATCCATGTAAACAAGAATTATAAATTTATGGTTCGGGAACTCATAATTTTCTTGTTCAAATAAAAAGGCGTCCCAATTTATTTCAACAAGATGATTATAAGTCATCCTACTCAGGTAATACCGCCACATAATACGATATCATAACCAAATTAAATGCCAAGAAAAGTTTAGGGTGTCAAACTTACTCCATGATTTCTGTATTCAAACGTCCCATACCATTTGAATAAAGAAACCATCGACAATCTAAGGTCCAGTGGTTTAAAACTTTCTTATTCAAATGTCCCAATCCATTTAAATAAGAGAACCTTAAACGACACATAGTTGGGCGATTTAAAATATCTATATTTAAATGTCCCATTCCATTTAAATATAAATTTTTAAGTTGCTCAACTAATGACTACTATGAGCATATCTTTGTTGCACCCAAATTATATAAAGTTGATTGGGTATATATATATTTTAGGTCCAACACTGGCATCCTCCTTTTCGCCAACAAAACGTAATCAAACACAATAAATTAAATGTCTTACTACGTAGAAGATGTAACCTTGAAGAAATGATTCTTCAAAATCATAAGGAGTACATAAATAAAATAATATGTTTATCAATTATGTTTCAAAAGGAGATGTCCTAAAATGGCACATCACGATGCGATGACAACAATCGAGCTTAAATTAGTCGATATGCGATATATTATGAAACAATATATATGTACTAAAAATATCAAACGAGTTCCATACTCGCATTCGGATAATAAATTAATTATCAAGAAAGGTGATTGGCGGCGAGGCCAAACTCTCTATAAAACCGTATCACAAAATGTATGATAATCATGCAAGGACCATTGCTTCATGCGCAATACCCTTAAATACGATAGTATATACATTCATATACATACAACCATTTCTACATACACATAGGATCACATTATCACAACCAAGCATTGGTTTCTAGGAGCCATGAGCGCGCGGATACTTTGTAAGGAAACAAAACAATTTTTCACAAGAGCTGTTATAGTCCTGGTGTTCAAAATGACCTAGTTCTCTATAACAAGTGCTCTGATACCAATCTGTAACAACCCCAATTTCACAAGGCAGCGGAATATCAACATTGGGCGTTACTTCATAGCACATCACACACAGTCATAGAAAACGACCTCAAAAGAGACGTTTTATAAAATAAACTATTCGATAATTTTATTAAATCAGAGTTAATTAAAAAAAGAGGCCCCACCAATTTATACAAACCTTAAGAAATAACAAAGATTTTCAAATGTATCGAATGGAAATTGTTTGTTTTGCCTTTACTTTATCTTGCGCGGCTCCATGTTCCAGCTGCTCTTAAACCTACACACCTGAGAATACATGCTAACATGTCAACACAACAGTTGAGTGAATTCATAGGTTTTTAATAAACAATAATGGGTTTTAAATAAACCATAAAGCTTTTAAACACAAGAATATCATCAATTGTCAATATTGTAACACATACAATACTCAAAGTCCGCGCTATTCTACTAAGCCATGACACCGAAGCCTTAAGTATAATAATGCCCTAGTCAGGTATTTTGCCGAATACCCCCTTACTTCTAATACAACACACCTGGCTGAGCCTCCAACCCACAGGTGCGACCTGCCCAGGTGGGGGTCATCCCCGATGGATCCATCCGTCTGTAACAGCGCCTACCCATCATAGGTAGTTAACGGTTCATGGGTTTATAGGGACTTTCTAAATTTTGGCAATACAACACTTAGCAAATAGCGGTTCACAATCAATACAATCAACGCTTGTGTTCATCTTTCAAAAGCATTTAATCAACCAACTTACATTCTTTAACACAACTTGTATTCGTTCAAAGCACGTAGTCAAACATCGCATGTTTATTCATAAATATGTATTTTCAAAGGATATATATATAATCTCATATGATTATTTAGCAAGAGCATGTATTCCCCCTCGCGGGCTTATAAAAACATATAAAGCAGTAAAAGCGAGGCTATGAACTCACCTGATATAGCTATCACATGTAGATCAAGGAATAAACGTCAAATAGTCGATATACGACTTCGCGAGATATCAGTCGCTCATTGATCGAGAACGAGACGCCCAACGGTCAGCATATGACCGAATGAGACCTAAAATGACGAGACGCGCCTTAGGCTCGAGACTATACATAAGTCAAACATATATGTAAATAGTTTACTTTAGTAAGTTTGGACATTGCATAAGTTTTATAAAACTTTTTATAAAACCTTTCATAACAATTTAACATATATCTTCTCATTATGACCATTAAGCCCATTCTAGCCCATTAGTGACCCATTAATCATTTATATAACCTAAGTCTATTTCAAACTCGTTATTGATCTCCATATACATTATTAATCTCAGGTCCAATAATGGCCCAATAGCCATTAAAAGTATAAGTTGGGCTTTTGTGGCCCAAATCTACTTTATATGTATTACGGGTTATAAAACGCTTCATAACGATGTAAACTTAATGTCCACGATGGCCGGGTCTCGGGTATTCTAGTTATCAATAAATAAACGAGTCTATATTTACTAAAAAGCGGCTCATACCATTTCGGTGTTTATAAAAATCATCACGTTTTACCTTAATTTAATATAGTCTAATTCTTACAATTTTTACGACATGTCTCGTTAATTAGACCGTTTCTCCTAAACCGTATATAATATAGATGAGTTATTTTTACTAAATTCATTCTTAACTAATTTAGTTTACTTATTATAAGTTCAATTGCCTCTAATTTATATTTATCATAGCTTATTTACCCATTTTATCACTTAGAAGAGTTGGCTGTTTTTCGCAGCCAACTTCAGTTTCACCGTTTTGGCCGCCATTTCCAAACCGTTTATCCGTAGAAAACCATTCGATTCGTGTGTGTTCTAAATAAGTTTATCTACAACCCATAGTTTTACCTTTTTCAATGGTTCTGGGTTCTAAAATGAGTTTTCAGTCAGTTTATACAGCATGTTCAGATTCGACACTTTTTACCATTTCGGCCATATCTAATTCATCGGGTATCGTCACGAAACGGGCCACCCGGCGAAATCACCACAAAACACAGGGCTAACTCCCTATATTTTTATCTAATGACCATTATCTACTGAGTTCCCACAAGTCTACGTTTTTGCCATTGATCTATAATCAAAATTATCACAACTTACTTAGGCTTGTTCTAACTTGCTTTTAGTGTCAAAAATTCATATACAATGTCCAAAAATAGAAAATAATCTATTACAAATCTTAATCTCAGTATGTAAATGATAATTACATATTCATAAAACTTATATACAAATTATGAGAAAAAGATAATCAAATGATCCTTACAAGAAAGATGAAGAAATCATCATAACAACAAGGCAATCTCAAAGCTTTTTGGCTCAAACCCATAATTTAACCAATCCCATAATCTTTACTAAAACTTAAAAAAAACCCCATGCAAAAATCCTTTATATATCATCCCCAAAAACTCTAAAAATGAGGACAACAATGATGGTTTATCATGAGATAAAACCATATATTAGATTGAGACCTTAACTTTCAATTTTTGAACAAATGAACTAGTATCACTTTATAATAGATATGGAGTTGGTTGGGAGGAGTCTTACGCAGAAATCAAAACAAGAAGGAAATGGTTGGCTTATTTTCTTGCTAAGTGAAATGGATGACAATGACTTTTTTTATGGATGACAATGACCTTGATATATATTACTTTGAACATTTAAGGTGTACTAGACACCTGTTGTAATAATTTGACACATCTTGCTTGTAAGTGTATTGCGTGACATATTAATAAGTGGGGTGAAATTTGATATAAATTTTGCCCCACAATATATTAAAGCGGATATTATCGAAGCCTGATATATTAAAAGTTACACGATTTGAAAGATACGCTGAAAACACGAAAAATAAACGCTCAATATAAAATAAAGACGACGACATTCGGAGGACATTAATATTTCGATAGATAAACGAGGGCTTATTATTTAATAAGCGTTAACGCGTCATATAACGAATGAAACGGTTTAACGTATATTACGTTGAATGCTAGTAAAAAGAGAAATTAAAATGATGACAATATAAAATATTTCTATGTCATAACAAGAATAATTACATTCGACGACGGACATAAACTTTAATGATAAATAATAAACAAAACGTATTGGATACGTTAAAGCCTTAACCTCGCCGATTAGCAGAGAAATCCATATTATTCGTCGAACGAACATGAAAAGTTAAAGCCGAGTAATAAATAATTATCCGAATACTAGAAATAAGATTAAATATTGGTCTAAATGTTGATTTTAAAGTTCGGGTTATTACATCTACTACCATGCTTACACCGGTTGTAAGCACTGGTAATAATGATGATGACCTTCCCTAACTTCTTGATGTTCGTGGGGGGTCACATGTGTCCAATGTTCCAGCGTTTGATGAAGAAGATTTTTCATGTTGGAAAAGTGAATTTCTTATATATTTAGATGGCTTAGAACATTTCTTGATAGAAATCTTAGAAAATGGTCCCTATGTAACACTGGCCGTTTCCTCAACCCCTGAGAGACCCATCAAGAAGCCTGTTAAGCAATGGTCTCCAACGGATAGACGTCTGGCTAACCAGGACAAGAGACTCAAAAGTATCATAGTCTCTTGCCTACCCAAGAACATTATGAAGTCCATTATCAAATGCAACTCTCCTAAGGATATGTGGACCGAGTTAGTTCTAGGGTATGAAGGTCCAGAGGAAACAAAATAAACCAAAATCCAAGCCCTTAGACTTAAGTTTAATGCTTTGAAAGCTTTGGAAACAAAAACTGTTGCTCAAACTTATACTAGGCTTAAGATTTTGTTAAATGATTTGGGAAACAATGGAGTTGTTCTACCTAAGGCTGAGGTTAATGCTACATTTGTCAATAGTTTACCTAGAAAATAGCTTAGCCTAAACCAGACCTTAAGAGCAAATAACTGTTTGGTAGATATAACTATGAAGAAGGGCTAATTGACTCCATTTACAAATCAGAGACTGATAGGTTTACCACCAATATCACTGGTTCTAAAGCTCTTGTTGCTAACCATTCTTTTCAGGATAGCGACTCTGACATAGAAGAGGATACCATAAGCATTCAAGAATTTCTTGATGAATTGCATGCTGAGTTCCATGACAGAGCTCTTCTAGCTGACCAAAAGAGGTACTACAAGAGATCAAGTAGAGTTGGAGCTGCTAAGGTTGATAAATCCAAGGTGTCATGCTAAACTTGTGGAAAGATTAGTCACTTTCAGAAGATTGTTGGTCAAACAAAACCTCCTCTCCAAGCTTTCCATCATCCAGCAACAACCACAGAAGCAAGAAGAAGTTTTCTACCTCACCTTTCAAGCAAACTTCCCACTCTGACTCAGAGGGAAAGAAGGACTAAAAAGTTAAGTACAAAGCCTTGAAAGCTGAGCTGATGAAACTCAAACAAAAGGCTGAAGATGCATCTAAGAAAAAGGATGGTAAGAAGACTGAAAAAGGTCTGATTGCTGCTTCATTTGACTGGGATGATGAACCTCTTACATCTGAGGATGAAGGAACCACTACTGTCAGAGCTTTTATGGTAGTCGCTGATGAAGAACCTGCTGTAGGAAAGAATGAAGCAAGATCTGGTCAATGGGTGGACATCACCATGAAAAAGGTACAAAGATTGCTTTCTATGCCTGAAGGTCCTGATAGAGACCATGTCAGTGACTATACCTTAGTTGACCTCCACTTTGTGGAAGAGCAAAGAAAAAACATGTCAAACAAGTTTCATAGTCTTAAAACAGAGTTAAATCTTTGTCAATCTGAGTTAAGAAATCTCAAACCTTTTATGAATTTTGCAAATCAACTTCGAAATGAAGTAAGCAAATTGTACACTGAAAATGAGTCTTTAACTGATGAAAACACTAAAGTCAGAAGAACCATTGAAAAATGGAATTTGGCTCAATCCATAGTGGAGGAAATAGTTGTTGAAGCCATACCAGGTGATGTGGTTCAGGCTATTGGGGGAAAGGGTAGATTCAAAAATCATATACATGTACCCAGTGTTAAATTTGTCCCTTTAGATGTTTCTTCTCCATCTTCCACCTCTGTAGATGAGATAAACTCTGACAAGAAATCAGAGGCACCAGCTCTACCAAGACTCACTGGTGCTAACCCATCTGATTCCTTGCTTGGCCCAAAACCTCCAACCAAAACCCCATGGAATTCAATTCTCAAAGTCGTTGATAAAGCGCACAAAAAGGTTTTTGTGGCCAAGGACACCACCAAACCCACTCATCCCCCTGAAGAGCTTTCATCCCAGAGTCAACTTGATGGAAGAAGTAAAGGGGTTGAAAGAAGTAAAGGGGTTGAAAGAACAAATCAACCCCAGAGTCAACAGTCCATATGTTAACTCTCTTGGTGAAGGATCAAGTAGCTCTAAGGGGAGACCTTTATTCAGCCCATGCAAATATTGCTATTTCAAAAATCATTCCTCTAAGGACTGCTCAAAGAAACCAAAATGTATCACATATGTGTAAAACCCGCATGCTTTTACCATGAATAGTACCCTTATGATCGTACGTACATGATTAGAACTTTCCTTTTATAGCACGTTTACGTTTCACGAACAAGAATTTCAAGTAGTACGTACGTGTTATAACACGATAAGTATTTCCTACGTATTAACACACGATAATTATTTCAATAATAATTATAATCACGAACATACAAACAAGAAATCATGAACGTAAATTAATTACGAGCTAATATTACGTATGTATGTATATTTATTACGAGCACGAATAAATATATTAAGTCACGAACGATAACTAATTAAATCGCGTAAAACATGAACACGAGAACACACTTATATTTTAGACACGGAAAATGTTCGGGTTACCCTTATGTGGGCCCCATAATCGCGGACACACAAGAGAAAAGGGGCCAAGCCCATTTAAATTTTACTAAACATGAAAAAGGAGAAAGATTGGTTTCATTTTAACAAAAGTTAGAAAATAGATTAAAACCCTAATCTTTTTCTTCTCCTTCTCTTTGGCCGCCGGGTTTAGCATCACCAAAGGGTGTGATCGGTTTGATTTTGGTGTTAGATTTATCGCAAGGATCGTTGTGTGTTCATCATTCTTTGATTCACGTGATAGGTATAAACCCTAACTTCTTTTATTTTATGTTTTGATTTATTAATCACATAAAATCATCAATGTTTTTAATAAACTAATTAAAAACAAGTTATTAAACATGTTATTACTCATGGGGTTAAACTATTAAGTGTTAAGGGGGTGTTTGTTTGTTGGCTGACGCCTAACCGAGCCCCAAGGGGGTCTCGGCTTGGCTTACTTCGCACCACCGAGACCTTATGGTCTCGGTTTGGGTGGTCTCGGGTTACGGCAGCAGCAAGGGAAAGGAGACCCCGACTTGGGTTGGGGTATGGTGGTGTATTTGGGTCCGGTTCACGGGTCAAACACGGGTCCGGTTCACACATGTTTAGATTTAAAACACGGTCCGGTTCATGAGTTATATTTTTTCAAGGTTTATTATTTTTACAAGTTATATTATATTTACAAGATTTAAATTAAATTAATTAAAAGCATGAATATGATTAATTTAATTTACATGACTTAGGTTATTAATTTTATTATTAATAAATGAATTTTAACCTAAGTATTTATCTTTAAATTAGTCTATATAATTAATTAATTATTAAAACCATGACTTATAATTAATTAATTTACATGACTTAGGTTATATCATTAATAGATAATAATACATGTTTTAACCTAAGTATTTATTTTACCTTTATTTAATTAAATCATGTTATATTTAATTAAATACTTAAACCTATAGTTTATTTAATTTACATGAAATAATTAATAAACTATACTATATAATCACATGACATAGAATATTAATCAGAAAACACTTAAGCTTTTATAATTAGCTTAATTATCCAGCTTATATCTAATTATGGAAACTTTCTATTTTTAGAAACTTATTTATTTAAGGAAGCTAATCTATTTATGGAAACTTTCTATTTTTAGAACTTATCTATTTTAAGCAGTAATTCTATTTTTGGAAACTTTCTATTTTTGGAAACTTTCTATTTTTGGAAACTTTCTATTTTTGGAAACCTGCTATTTTTAGAAAGTTACTTATTATTACATAACAAGTATAATAATACATGAAATACAAGTAGTACAAAATCAGAATAGACAGAATATATGATAAACACAGTATAAAGCTTAAATCAGTAAAACATTGCATGAACATATAAAACAAGCTAAGACATGATATAAAACCAGTTACGTACTCAGTAATCAGATACTTATACACGTATGTATTTATGTAGCATTAGTTATACCGAAGTAGGACTCTCTTCCGTTCGTCTTCTTCGTTCACTGGACATAAGGTATGGATTCTCTGTCCTTTCAGTATGGACATTCTTCCTTATTAGGATTTCTCGTATGTAGCCAACTGTTTTCCCCAGTATATGTTTGATATGTTTTTGAATTACTTATGTTTAATTAGATACCTAAATCCATATACATGCATGACCAGTTTCACCTAGTTATGGAGGTACCATAACCATAACACTGGAGGCACCAGTGTTATGACTCCACCACGACGGAGTGATAGCTTGTGGCGTCCCTTCAGCTTTTGGCCATATTATTATTATTATCATGTGGGGCGTATGGGTGTATCCTAGTTTACATGTTTTCAGCAGATTATTCAGTGTGAATGTGGTGTGTGCCTTGCATCCTTCACAAGGAGGTGATCCCTCCTACACAAACCAGTATATTAAATTAGAGGCAGCCCCTCTAATTTGCATGACGAGGTCACCCCTCCAAGTATTCATGAACGTTGATATCTCATGACCTATATTGGCTAATGGTTAACAAGTTAAATAGTTTTCATAAGATAAACATAAGGCTTTTCAAACTATAAAACCAGTTTTATGAACATGTTCCAGGTTTTCCAGGACTTATACATTTCCACTGCTATTAAGTCTTTATTATGTTTCAGTCATGTATACTATGTCTATATCCGTGCACTGAGCGTTTTGCTCAGCCGTTACTTTCCTTTCCATATCCCAAAACGGTAGGTACCCAAGGACAGACTCGAGCATTTAGAGGACGTGCATAGGATGGAAGCTGCCATAGACTTCTTTTCCTTTTGCCTTCATTGATTTATGCTTGTGTAGTATTTGTTCATTTCATTTACTTTATTTATGTTTTGAGCTTATGTTTGGGAACCGATGTTTGATTCCAATTTTCGCTATGGTCATGTATGTTTTACTACATATTACCTTGCATGCTTTGATGACACGCCATAATTACGCGTAACGGTCCACTTATCAAAGTGGGGTGTTACAATTATGGTATCAGAGCCCAAGACTTCGACCTATAGGCTCTAAAACTTGACCTGTGACTAGTGGGTACTCACAAGGAGCTTCCTAAACCAACGCTTGTTATTCCACGTATTGATGTGTTCAGCGCATTATTGTCTTAAACATGATGTTTTCAGCACCTTGATATTTTCATCGATATTGATTTACTAATATGGATGGACAACCGTCATTCATATTTAGTTATGTGTCATTGTTTCATGTATGAGTTCCTCGTGAACTGTGACTCTGTGGACGGAACCTCAGTAGTTCATAATTAGTCACATAAAAAAATTTCTGATAAGTTTTGACAGATGAGTTTCATTTATTTATGTTTCATGTATTATTGTTGTAGGGATTATGACTAAGTAATGGTTGGTACAGGACTGGCCCTATTTAGTCGCATGTGCTTTTATCGAAACTTTTAACTTTGGGACCGACCCATAGGTGTCCCCTCGCCATGTCTTTGTTTTGGGACCGACCCATAGGCGTCCCCTCACACATATAAAGGTTTTTATAAAGTACATTATGCACTGTTTTTCATGCATAAAATTTTTCTCATGATTTATTGGCATAAATTTTTTCATGTCCCCTCATAAGTTAATATGTTTTTATGTCAAGTATGTTTTCATACTGTCATGGTTAACTGCAGTTTCATGCTGATTATGTTATATACTCCTTCATGTTTCTTCATGATGACTTCGTCTTCACATGATTATGTCGTACGTCTCTTTTGTTATTTATGCTTTCATGCAAGACATTTTTGGATTTCATTGAATCCTGCTTTCATGATAGTCATGGTTGGTTTTCATTGATCATGCTTTCAGGCAAATCATCGTTGAATTTTGTGTAACCACACTTTAACGTTTCTCTATACAACCAGAATGATGTCTATGCTAATATTGCTAGGCTATCATGATGATCAGCCCAGTTTGGTCTTCAAACCATGTAAAATCATGTCAAAAGATCGGCCCATATCGATCATTTCATGTGTATCCCACATGTAGCCACGTACAGTATTCCATGTGTATTACACGTACCATAATCCATGTGTATTTCACTTACGATACTCCATGAGTATTCACTAGTCGATTCTAAATCATCTCATGCGTATTCCATTTTTTGGTGTTCTACAAATTATTGATGCCGTTGATGTTTGGAGACACTACAAGATGTTGATGCTGTTCACAACCTGGAGATCGTACAAGACGAAGACAAATGCGTTAGATCAAAGCGATCGGACGAGAAGATGCTTCACCACCAGACGATTTCCATCAATCATGTCCCATATTCATCATTACATGTCACACGTCATTCAGTTGTCGTTTCAGTCATATGAGTGCGAACCGGTACCAGCCGGTCACTCAGCTGAATATTTTCATGAATCACAGTCATGAGAATGACCGTCATGGAATTGATAGACAAGACGATAATAACCACTACTATGACAACAACTACCCTAGAAATCTCAACCGAAGCTCCGGCTGCGGACGTGATCAAAAACACAAAGGACTAGTAGTCCAACCGATCCGACAATTCTGGCATAATAACCTAATAGTGTAGCTCTATTTGTTTCACATTTCGAGACACATGTCAAGACATCAGTCAAGACACATGTCTCATGTATACTTTCCAAAGACACATGTCAAGACAACAGGCAAGACACATGTCATGCTTATATTTCCCAAGAAACGAGTCAAGACACATGACCCACGTCCAATTCTGGAACATCCTTAAGAAATTCAGGGTACCCTCCAAAGGGTATATCCATTTTGTGGTTCCATGTATTAATCAGGCCCCAAGAATTTCAGTACCATCACTGACGTATTAGTAAGATCTGTCACGATTGTTCGATGAAATTTCATCTCTTGCACTCATATTTCATATATTTATGACCATAAGGACGCCATTCGTATTCACCAAGTATACGAAGGTTTTCCTTCAGCCTAATGATAAGGTTCAAACTGCTAACGCATTACCTCGAACAGATCCGAGTTAAATTTAATCCTAGTTATGGACTACAAACAGCACACCCTGCTACGATTCATGATTTTGTACAGTAATGTTCAGGCTCCTGAATACATTCAGCTTGATTATCTACCAGGAAAATTTGTATAAATTATCTATGCTTTCCAAGCACGTGCCTTGTTAGCCATGGCTGCTAAATTCCTTGCTGTCAGTTAAGACACGACCACTGAAGTCCTCTTTCGCGTAACCACCTGATTATTCCAAAATCTTCCCATAGATTCTAGCAGAACATGAGATTATGTGTTTACCACCGTCGATGTAAACAATCACCATTCATAACCGTTATTCTCCTACACGTATTGAAACATGTCCAATCGACTTTAGGGTGTTAATCACTTTTCCAAGATCGGACTCATGATCATGCTGCTAATAATGACGAGCGAAAGAGCAGGACATGTCCATGACTGCTATTCGTACACGACTCAGTCATGTTAGATTCATGATTTTGTTTTGGTCTCATAAATACTCCAGCAGCATTATGGACTTAATAAATTGAGTTTCGATGAACTCATAAACAAATTCATCAGTACTTTCATCGAGAACAACCTGATTTTTCTCTAGGTCTATAGAAGCGCAATAAGACCATATTTGCACTATGTTGCAAATTCAATAACAAGGGAAATTTCATCCTGAAATTTTCCAATCTAAATTTTGGTTGATTACAGTGACACGCTGAATCATAGGGATTCCTACGGTTAATATTACCATAGCTCAGCTTATGCGTAAAGGTGAGAACCCTACACTACGTTAGGTGTTCCAAGAAAATCCTATGCTAAGAAAAGTCTAATCTCGGAGACTCAAAGTTTCGCAAACTTCTATGTATCAAGTTTCTACGAAGCAGGATACAGTTACATTCATATCTATGTACCTGACATACCAACAGGCTATGATAGAACACCAACAGACTATGATGTCTTTCCATCATCAGAAATGGTAAACAGAAATGGGACAAGATCTCTATGGATTTCGTTTACCAGATTAACGCAAACTCAGAAGAAGCAAGATGATATCTGCGTTATTGCCAACAGTTTGATCAAGTCTACATAATCCTTACATCCACAAGGATTTCAGAACCAACAGATTACTCGGACATGTTCCAGCCAAGGCTCATCAGACCATGTGGTAACCCCTCAGCTATCGGGTCAACCAAAGGTCCACATTTGTGCTCCTTATTTACATTCATCCTTGTTCTAATTTCACGAATTGCTTTCACGCTCACGTTCATGACATTATTCACGTTCATGATCGTATCTTGGCTTACGAATTTACATTCATCTTCGTTCTGGGAAGTTTTGCAAGAACTGGAGAGACCAGACTCAAATTTAGTATAACTCCCTATCCTCAGATAGACGTTGCACGTGCCAGTTCACGTCTCACCTAATGGCGTTTGGTGTACCGCAGTTGTATTCCATGTTCACGATATGTTTAACGTGTCATGTTCATTCCACGTTCCTCATATCACGTTCACGATATGTTACACGTATCATTGATCACGAAATGTTTGCTTATACTACTCTCACAATGTCTCCACGTATCACGTTCAAAATTTTTCACGTATCACGTTCAAAATTTTTCACGTACTACGTTTCAATAGGTCTCGCGCATCGTTGCTAATTATCAGTTAGGTTAGATTATTTTTACATCGAAATGTTTCAGTTACCCTTGCACGTTAACTCTTATTTCCTCGATCGAATTCAGGGCATCTATCTTACATAGATGACAATGAATTTTTCCGTGTTTTCAAGTCCAGGTCAGGAGGACCAAAATTTATCATAGTGTCAAGATCTTGAAAAGGTATCGTTCCAAGAGGGAAGCAACTTGGAAACGGACAAGTTCATCTGGACTTCGTATTCGTTTTTCTCTTATCGATTAGATATGTCCTTTCAGTCACGTCACGTTCCATTTCCTGTCAAGACATGTCATGTTCCACGTTCCTTCTACCATGTCACCTTCATGTCCTTTTATCTTACATACCCTCTCAGTTTGATTCGGGTATGTTTTTCTTTCAGTTTACGTTATCTATAATTCAGGGACGGATTATTCTTTTAGGGGGAAGAGTTGTATAACCCGCATGCTTTTACCATGAATAGTACCCTTATGATCGTACGTACATGATTATAACTTTCCTTTTATAGCACGTTTACGTTTCACGAACAAGAATTTCAAGTAGTACATACGCGTTATAACACGATAAGTATTTACTACGTATTAACACACGATAACTATTTCAATAATAATTATAATCATGAACATACGAACATGAAATCATGAACGTAAATTAATCACGAGCTAATATTACGTATGTATGTATATTTATTACGAGCACGAATAAATATATTAAGTCATGAACGATAACAAATTAAATCGCGTAAAACACGAACACGAGAACACACTTATATTTTAGACACGGAAAATGTTCGGGTTACCCTTATGTGGGCCCCATAACCGCGGACACACAAGAGAAAAGGGGCCAAGCACATTTAAATTTTACTAAACATGAAAAAGGAGGAAGATTGGTTTCATTTTAACAAATGTTAGAAAATAAATTAAAACCCTAATCTTTTTCTTCTCCTTCTATTTGGCCGCCGGTTTTAGCATCACCAAAGGGTGTGATCGGTTTGATTTTGGTGTTAGATTTATTGCAAGGATTGTTGTGTGTTCATCATTCTTTGATTCACGTGATAGGTATAAACCCTAACTTCTTTTATTTTATGTTTTGATTTATTAATCACATATAATCATGAATGATTTTAATAAACTAATTAAAAACAAGTTATTAAACATGTTATTAATCATGGGGTTAAACTATTAAGTGTTAAGGGGGTGTTTGTTTGTTGGCCGACGCCTAACCGAGCCCCAAGGGGGTCTCGGCTTGGCTTACTTCGCACCACCGAGAACTTATGGTCTCGGTTTGGGTGGTCTCGGGTCACGGAAGCAACAATGGAAAGGAGATCCCGATTGGGTCGGGGTATGGTGGTGTATTTGGGTCTGGTTCACGGGTTAAACACGTGTCTGGTTCACACATGTTTAGATTTAAAACACGGTCCGGTTCATGAGTTATATTTTTTTCAAGGTTTATTATTTTTACAAGTTATATTATATTTACAAGATTTAAATTAAATTAATTAAAAGCATGTATATGATTAATTTAATTTACATGACTTAGGTTATTAATTTTATTATTAATACATGAATTTTAACCTAAGTATTTATCTTTTAATTATGCTATATAATTAATTAATTATTAAAACCATGACTTATAATTATTTAATTTACATGACTTAGGTTATATTATTAATAGATAATAATACATGTTTTAACCTAAGTATTTATTTTACCTTTATTTAATTAAATCATTGTAGATTTGTAAATCTATGCTTATGTTTTTAGAGAGAGAAAGAGATAGAAAGATGGTGGATTTCACACTTCTAGAGAGAGAAAGTTAAAAGGAACTATGTGTAAAATATGAAACCACACCACCCTCTCCATCAAAGGAGAGGGTATATACCCAAGCCCTCTTCATGGGCTTGGGCTTACATTTTGGGCCGGCCTACACATGTTGTAGGCTAGGCTTGTTCTTGTTTAATAATTTAAGAAAGTTAACTAAACTACAAGCTATTACATGGACTATTAATGGAGTGACCGGTCCTTCTTAATACATAAAACGTATTTCCAACAATCTCCCCCTAAGGGAGGTCACTCCAAACAAGGGCGTTACCCGAGTTACAATAATGAAATAAACCTAGCATACTATGCTTGTCTTGAGCTCGTAGTCTTCGTCTTTCTTTTTCTTTTTCTTTTCTGGTGAATATGCTGATGTGATCTTTGATATCAATCTTTGATCATCCATCTCTTGCCTTGATCTCGTGCATCCATCACTTGTGATCTTCGCCTCTTCGTGACACCATGTCCCACATACTTATACCTTCGTAATTCTTGAAAGCTTCAGAGTTCGATACAGCGGAAGACTTAACTTTTAGGCTTTCTTGAATTAGATGAGATATTAAGTGCATAAAGTATAAGCATGCGGGGACGACTTCTTCTTGGATTCCGCAACGCCACAGTCTTCAAATGCCGCAACATAAGTAGACACGAACGAAATGGCTTTGAACATTTCATTCTAATTCGGTAGCATTTTACCTCCGGTCGGTGAAGACCGTTGGATGATATAAAATATCGTACCCGTGACGGATAGTTTCAATTAAGTAACTTCCTGACAGGATTTCGCGGGTAAACCCGTTCTCTTTATTCGACCGTCCAAAGCTGACTGCGAACATAAAGAGTGAATCATTTGGATAATAATATCCGCATGATTTGAAGCCGTCAATTCATGTTCCTGGAACAAGTGAAATTCAATTAAGAACCGCACCATCGTTGCTTTCCAGTTGTCACGAGCTTGATTCGTATAGAATCTTGCAAGTTACCTACCAAGTGCTGTTTGAGGTTAAAACTAGAAGGATTTCTACTCATCACCGTGAACACTAAGGTATCACTCTGAGTGTTCTGGCAAGATCACTGAGATATTGCGTAGAGGCCTGGAACATGTTTAAGTTCAGCTAAGAATTAAACTACTGTTGCTTTCCAGTTATCACAAGTTTGATTCATAAAGAATCGCACAAGTCACCTACCATGAGCTTGTTGATGTTCGCTCAAGAAGGATTTCCATCTTCATTATAAATACTTTCGTATTACTCGGATGCTCAGGCAAGATCATGAAGATTTTGCGTAGGACTCTTAAAATCTTTCTTACTTTTCACAGTGTGTGAATAAGCAAGGAAATATGAAAGTGTATCCTAATGAGATATTTGATGATCTCAAATGGCTCTAGACTCGATCGTACATTTTGGATTTTAGTGATCGGAGGCTGGAGAGGAGTGCCACCTTTTCAATACCAATTTATTCGGAGTGAATAAATCAATAGATAGTGTGTTTTCTTCGTGTGATTAAAACAAATACCTTTTGAGAGATATCTGAGTTAGCTGGGATGGGTTGTGCATTGCATCACTGGGTCCATGATGTCTGTCTTCAATATCGAGAATCATTAAAATGATCTCAATAGCATATGTATTGACCCGGTTTCTGCCTAAAGTTGTAAGGAGGGCTTCTTTCTTTACACCCTTTATCATTACAATTCTTTTTCATTCTTCAACCCCTTCAATGCTTACCAATACGTCATAACTAGCACCTTGTTGTGATTGTTCCAGTGCTAACTTAAGTACTTGGTCGGCATTCAGCTGCGTTCACAATCTTTCTCCAACTTTCCTAAGGACTACTATTTCTAGCTATGGAATGTCCTTGGGAAGATTCCTCCGGTTCTGGAAGAATCATAGGACTTAACCTATCCTACCATCCTTATGTCACCACAATCTTCATCGTCGTGAAATAAATGGGTTTTGGGTAAGTATATGTCACCATAAAAATCCATTTTGATATGCAAATCCGTTTTGCTCCCCTTTAACATATGCCACGATATTCAAAAACATTTCGCATATGTCGGGATGAGCCAGCACATTAAGTCAAACCATTTGTGATAATATCCCATATTAAATCACATTTTCTCCCCCATATTAAAAATATTAACCCAATCGATGTTTTTAATATCAATTGATTTAATGAAGTTTTAACAAAGGTTTTGGGAAGAAAAATGCAAGTCCGTTTTATCTTCATGATTCCAAATATATGAGATATGATATCGATTTGTAACATGATCACGTATTCACCATATTAAAAAGAATTGACAAGGTTGGACCTGATAGATGAGAACATCATATGATAAGATCAAATGGTTCTGGTCAGCATATGTTGGTCGCCTCGTCGCGTTGAAGTCATCTCTTGTCACCACGTGTACGATAGGTATTGTTGTCTTGACACCAACTTGTGAACTTGGCACGTTCGGCATCGAAGATTCTGAATGCTTGGCAATTGCTCCCCCTCAATTGTTGACCCGTGTTCTATCGAAAGAGCTGTAGTCGTTGGTTGAGTAGTCGCATCGTCGAGTATGTAGATACCAATTGTAGATAGCATGGTTGTAGAGATGATAGCTTCATAAAAACAAGACTTCTCTTGTTTTAACAAATAAATGCACTAAAACGTACATAGATTTGTGTTAGACCAAGTTATAAAGTAAACTTGATCCCTTACAAGGTTTTAAAGTAAACCTTGCCCGAGAAAATTAATTCCCGTTGTGAGCCAAAGCTTTCATAAGAAATACTTGACTTTAATATGAAAACCGGGTTGCAGTCAGAAATAACTACAAGCCATTTAGGCATGTTTTATGAAATATTTACAACTTTTGTACGAACTCTATTTATGGCGCCGTGTCAATATTAATCGACATTTCTAAGGCCGTAAATATTATCGTACCAAAAGACATGCCTTTAAAAAATAAATTAAAAATATTTTTGGATTTTTCTAGATTTTTCAATTTTTATGGTTTTTATATGGTTTTATATTTTTGTATTTTGCTTTTGAGGATAAAAATATAAACAATATATACAAATGATCACCAAGGATACGGAGAATAGTTTTACCAAGACTATTCTTTCGCTTCATCTGCTAGTTCCTTTAGAGTCTCAGGCGAGAATGTTCTCATTCCTAGCTTGTCGGCCAAAAATTTAATTCGAGCGCGATCTAAAGCCTTCGTGAAAATATCCGCCAATTGATACTCAAATCGGACAAAGTAAAGCTCTATTACTCCATTTTCCACTTGCTCCTTGATGAAGTGGTAGCGAATGTCAATATGCTTCGACCGGGAGAATTGAACGTTGTTGCAGCATAAGGCAATGGCACTCTTGTTGTCGCAGTACATCAGAATCTTGTTGAAACCTAGACCATAGTCGGTTAATTGCGATCTCATCTAGAGAATTTGAGCACAGCAACCGGACATAGCTATGTATTTTGCTTCCGTACTTGAGATTGCAGCGCTTTTCTGCCTTTTCGATGCCCAACTGATTAGTCGATCTCCTAGTAGTTGTAACGTTCCACTCGTGCTACGCCTTGTATCTTGACAACCCGCGTGATCCGCATCTGCATATGCCATTAGTGCAATAGAAGAGTCCTTCGAATACCAAAGTCCCCGATTAATGGTTCCTTTAAGATATCGAAAGATCCTTTTAACAGTAGCTAAGTGTAACTCAGTAGGCCTAGTTTGATACCTGGCACACATACATATAGCAAACTGAAGATCAGGTCGACTGGCTGTGATATACAGAAGAGTACCGATCATTCCACGATAAAGTGTCGGATCAACGGCAACTCCATGTGGATCTGCATCAAGCTGAGATTTCTCCACCATTTGAGTGTCCACGGGGTCGCAAGATTCCATCATATATTTCTTAAGCGATTCAAGGGCATATTTGGATTGATTAATAAAGATGCCTCTGGGACTCTGAGATATCTGAAGACCTAAGAAGAATGATACCTTGCCCATCATTGACATCTTAAACTTGGAAGACATGAGTGTCCCAAACTCATCCGATAAGGTTTGGGTCGAGGCTGCAAATATAATATCATCAACGTATATTTGTACCATAATCATATCTTTACCTCGTTTCTGAATGAACAGCGTGGGATCCACCTTGCCTTTTGCGAAGCCTTGAGTAATGAGGAATTGTGATAATAGATCATACCATGCGCGTGGAGCTTGCTTCAACCCATAGAGAGCCTTCTTAAGCTTGTACACATGATTAGGATAATTAGGATTCACAAAACCACCGGCTGTTAAACATAGACTTCTTCCTTGATTCCACCATTAAGAAATGCCGTCTTCACATCCATCTGATAGATGATCATATTCATATGGGCTGCATAAGCGAGGAATAGTCTAATAGCTTCCAAACGGGCAACAGGTGCAAAGGATTCCATAAAGTCGACGCCCAATAATTGCTTGTATCCACGAGCTACTAGTCGAGCTTTGTTTTTCAATATTCCGCCTAACTCATCGAGTTTCACCTTGTAAACCCATTTCAAAGTGAGTAACTGCACTTGATCCGGGCATGGGACAAGTTCCCATACTTCAAGACGTATAAACTCATTAAGTTCTTCTAGCATAGCTTCTATCCAACAGGATTGAGTAAAAGCTTCTTTCCATGTCTTAGGTTCAACTTCAGTGAGAAAAGCATCAAAGTGACAAAACATTGCACTTTCTTGTAACTGACTTCGTGTGGATACTGGACGATTAGGGTCACCAATAATAGAATCTATAGGATGATCCTTTGTCCACTTGTTGTCATGTTCACGAATCCGTGGATTGGAGTAAACTGTAGAAGGAGCTTCTTCTGAGGTGGACGACCCGGCTTGATTATGGTCGGGAATTGGTACACCAAAGAATGGAAGTTCACGCATTTGAGCGAATTCCAGATCGTGATCATCGTCATCCTCTTCATCATCAATAGGCATGACATGGGTAGTTGTTACTTGTGTTGGTTGAGAATTACTCGTTGTTGGTATATCTTGACCAATTGTTGGTGCAGATGTGTCTGATTGTGCTTCGGTTGCTGGAGCGACAACTTCGGTTACCGGAGTTATTACCTCAGGTTCTGGAGCAACAATACTTGGAGGAGTAAAGAATTCATCAAAGAACGGTTGAAACAACTTATCCCATTCATTCCTGGTAGGTGGTATAAATGATGATGAAGTAGGGTTGTTTGGGACAAGACCAGAACTAATATTACTGGGTCCCATTTCATGAAGTGCGGGTTCAGAGCTGCTTTGCTCAGAAGCCATTGCTGCCAGCTCATCAAAATCAACATTCATAGTTTCAATGATCTTGCGAGAGTTACGGTTGTAGATTCGGTATGCCTTCTTTGCGGGTGCGTAACCAATGAAAATACCAATATCAGCCTTTGGTTGAAGTTTTCCCAAATTGTCACCATCATTATTTGGATAGCAAAGAGAACCAAATACATGAAGATATGATAAATCTGGTAATTTTCCATGGAGAAGCTCATAAGGTGTTTTACCATGGCGTTTACGAATTAGTGACCGGTTTTGGGTGTACACTGCTGTAGATACTGCTTCTACCCATAAAAACAATGGAGCCTTTGCGTAAATTAACATCGTTCGAGCAGCTTCCATAAGTGTGCGATTTCGCCTTTCAACGACACCGTTTTGTTGTGGAGTGCGTGCAACGGATGTTTCATGAGATATGCCAACTTCTTCATAATAATCACGCAAGATTTGATTCACAAATTCGGTTCCATTATCTGTACGAATGCGTCGGACAGTAGTGTTGAGACGCACTTGAATCATCTTGAGAAATCTGATGATGAATTTAGGTGCTTCATTTTTTGCTTTAAGAAATTTCACCCATGTAAACCGAGAGTAATCATCGACAATGGCGAGGATGTACTTTTTGCCACTAAGACTTTCAACACGCATTGGCCCACAAAGATCCATATGCAAAAGATAAAGTTTCTCTTGGTTGGTGTCTTCAGTCTTGGGTTTGTAAGACTTCTTAGTGCTTTTCCCCATTGTACACGCGGAACACAAATGATCCTTGTGAAATGATAGTTTAGGAAGACCACGAACAAGTTCGTTTTTCGCCAAGTGATTAATAGCGTCAAAGTTAAGATGAGATAACCGTCGATGCCATAACCATGACTTAGTCTTCGATGCTTTGGAGAGAAGACATACGGGAGAAGAGACCATCATGTCTTGTAGAGACAAAGTATACAAATTATTCCCTCGAGTACCTTTCAATAAATCAACCCCTTCCAAATTACGAATGAAGCAGGTATGCTCTCGAAAAGCAACTTCTAGGTTTGCATCACAAAATTGTCCCACAGAAAATAAGTTATGACCGAGACCTTCCACGTAATACACTCTTGAAATTATAACATTCCCAATATGATATTCACCATAACCCATTATCTTTGCAATATGATCATTTCCAAATCGAACCGTACCAAGAAACTTGCTGACGAATTTTCTGAGCTGAGAGCGGTCTCCAGTCATATGCTTGGAGCAACCAGAGTCCAAATACCAGAGAACAATTTGGACCACCTGTTTTCAATAACAACAGTAGACAATGCATTGGAACTATTGGTTCCGGAGTGTTAGCAGATACAGATATAGAATTATCAGAATTGCTAACATTTTTTAGACCCTTAGATTTCCTGCGTTTTCTAATGTGAGTTTTAGCACTAAAAGGTTTTACTGTTCCAACTTTCTTGGGTTTTGGATTATTCGCAGGCACTACAGTGGGAGTAGACCTATTTAAAGGGCACTTGGTTCCTACAGTAGTGTCGGTGTTCCTAGTTAAAGGACACGCTTGTGTTTTGGTAGCCTTGGTACTCCTAGTTAAAGGGCACGCTTTCTTCACTTCAGTGGGAGTGATCCTACTATAGTGAAAGTTCTACCAGTGGGACGCCACATCCAGCCAACTTGGGTTAACACTTTCCCAGTCGGTTTCCATTCTAATCCATTTTTCCGGGCATACATCTCATTCACATGGTCAATAAGGCAAGAATCATGACGACTAGAAAACATACATTCATTGAAATTCCAACATTTCAAATTAGAATTCACAGTAGGCTTAGAACGCTGCACAACTGCAGAGCCTTGAGGTTTAGCTACATGATTCTTTTTATTCAAAACAGAAATAACATTCCTAGGATGGGCTTCTACTTTTTCTTCACTTGACTACTAGATGGGGGCAAGATCCTATCATTCTTCTTGTTTCTTTTAAGCTTAGATCTTTGAGCCTTAGTAGTGGTGCTTACTCCTGTAGAAGGCAACACGGGAATATTAGAAGCTGGTTTTGATTCCGCCTTATCTTTAGTGACCAAAGTTTGAGATGGTTTAGTCCTAGGGCCCTTGTTAAGTGGTGTGACGGCAATAAGGGTTCTTTTGATTGCACTAGAGGACGATGCTGAGATAGTGGCTGCGTTATCCACAACATTCTTACCTTTGAGAGTACGAAGTGTTTCCTTTAACTCAGCCAAGACCAGGTTCTTATCACAAATTTGTTCCCTCAAATCAGATATTTCCACCGACTTTCGATTCAATTGTTCATTCAACGATTGATTCTATGCAGTGGTATCAACACATGCGGGCTGTACTGAATCGAAGAGTCGTGTATTTTTCTGTTTTAAGTTATCAACTTTGGACAAAATCTTGGAAACTTGATTGTCTAGATCAAGTCTAAAATTCTCAGCGGCCTCAAGTACGTTCACACAGTTAAGCTCCTTAGATTTCTCTATTTCCATCAGCAAAGATTGAGCAACCTTGTCACTTGGCTGACGCTGTTTTGATTGTAAATTCAATCGAAAATTCTATTCAAAATTTGCATCATCGATATTAACACCTTCGAATGACGTTTCAAAGATTTCTTGAATAAATTGTTGCTTGCATTCAAGCGAAATACAATGTGTTTGAATCTCATCAAAACGTTTTGAAAGCGAAGAATATGAATCTTGAAGCTTTAAAAATTCAGCGTCAGATTCGTGACAAGTACTATCTACCACAGTATCCACAGATTCAACATAATGCACAATAGAATCATTATCAACACTTGTATTCACACAGACAGTAACTATATCATGAGACATCACTTGATTCAGAAGCAGATCATTATGGCGTGAAACCCGTTCTATTTCAAGTAAACTGTTTTCATAGGCATCTTCCATTTCATTGAAAACACGTCTAACTTCTTCTATTTCCAAAAACAAGTCTTGATCAATATTACGAAGACAAGCTTTAACATTGTTTATGAACGGAACAATTTCATCTCGAAACGCAGCTCTAGTGTGCTCAAAGTTCCATTCACCTTCCGTTATGGCCGTGGCCGTCGTACGTTCCAAAATGACCTTGTCAAAATCGGCTAAGTGTTGGTGAACCGTATTTAAGTTAACGGACGCCTTACTTACCGGTGGAATTAACTTCGTTAAATCCTTTTTGACGAGTGTAGGAGACGTACTAGGAAGGTTTTCACTTGACAAACTTTGGGGCACAAGAACTGTTAATTCTGCTAATTCCTTTTGTAAGCGAATGCGTGTCTTTTTTGAAAATTGATCTTTGTTATGTTGATCATAATCAATTGTATGGAATTTTGAAAGCATTTTAGAATGAGTTTCATCCCCAAGTGATTGTGTCTCCTCAGTACTACGAACAAAAGGTGCTTCTTTCGATTTTCCAATTATGGTCATGTCATAAAGACCGGGAATATATTCCTGAGCTTGTTTTGCATAACCGGGATTAGGTGGTAAATCTTGAAGACGCTTAAGTTCGAATTCTTTAAAAAAATTTAGTTAAAAGATGAACCTTTTCTGTGGAAGCGTATTGTTTTAAAAGCTGTTGTTCTTTGAATTTAAGAAGTTTGGTAGCATTAATTTCCGATTCAACCTTTTTAGACTCGAGAGTTTCGAAATCCATTTTAAGTTTCTGAAAATCATTGACAACCGACTCTTTTTCTTTTAATTCATTGGAAAGATTAGCTTTTAATGATTCTATTTCTTGCAAGTGTTCAATCTTTTCAATACAAAATTGGTCAAATTCAGAACATGTTATTTTCTCTTCTTGAGGGACCATTTCAAAAGTTTTGACCTTTTCTTTATGCAACGCAAGCTCAGCAGTTAGGGTGGAATTCGTATCTACGGATTGTCTGAGGGCCATATGCATTTGATCAATAATATGTTCAGGCACCATGACCAAATCATGTTGAGCATAAGATTCCATACCCGTCGTAGCATTTGGTTGAGGTTCACTCAAATGGGTTGGGTTGGGTACCACATCATTTGAGTTACTAGTCCCTGAATGCTGTTCGAGGTTGTCATTTTCATGCCCAACTTGATGTTGGTTATCATCAATATTATTAGATGTGGTTGGTACCTCACTGATGACATCAGAACCGTAGTGAGAGAGATTAGCAACAAGAGCAGCTTGGGCAGAGTGAATGTCATCACAATCAGAATCGTATGCATCAAGATCATCCGCTTGATAAGCTGCATTATAAGTGGAAAGAACTGCAATGCCTTCAGTATCTGCTGCCCCTGGGTCTGCCAGAAATGCCAACTCCTCTGAATCCAAAATCTTCCCCTTAGACTGAGCATCAACCAAATACATCTTCTCACGAAACCATGCATCATCCCTTCTCCTTTTCGGCTGTGTGCATTCCCTAGCCATATGACCTTGTCCTCGGCAATTGTAGCAAGTCACAACCTTTTTAGGACCAATGGGGCTCCCATTTCCACTAGCTTGAGAATTCACAGCTTGATTGTTCCCAGTCCTTGTAGGAGGTCCATATGAATTTTGCCTTCCCTGAATAGGTTGCACCGTCACTTGACCATCTTGAACAGTGGCTTGTTGTCGAGGATTTGATGAGGTGCGGAGCTGATTGTTTGTTGGTGGAAATCCTCTAGTTGCAACAAGTTTTGACAAGTAGGCGGTAAGATGGTTTAGAACATCAGCTGGCGTATCATTTGGAGTAAAGACCGGTGCTTGGATTGGTGGAAGTTCATTAGAGTAGAAAGCTTGTTCTGGTTGTGCTTCTATTGGAAAATATCCTTGCTGAGGAGTATAGCCCAATGGAGAAGTGTTGGCTTGTGATGGTGATGTTTGATATGGTGGTTGCTGTTGAAAAGATTGTTGATGAACACTTTGTTGATTTTCTTGTTGTGGCATCATTGGTGGTTGATAAGATGGTTGCTGTGGTTGCTGATAGATGTGTGGTGGTGGCTGCTGCAAGTATGATGGTTGTTGATAAGTATAAGCCATGTTTTGTTGAGAAGCATACATTGCAAGTGGATCATGAACTTGAGGTGTAGACAACCGAGCCTCGATCACATGGCATTCGTGTTGTTGAAGAAAAGCTTGAAGTTGATCCACATTGGTGTTATGCAAGTCCTTAGCCAATTTAACATCCGTCACGTATTTTTTCCATTCTGGAGGAAGAGTGTTCAAATACTTGGTGTTCAATTGAAAGGTAGGGATTGCCATGCCATAGATATTAAGCTCATTCAACAATAGGGTAAATCTCAGATAGTAATCATTGAGAGTCTCCCCTGGCACATAGGCAAACTTATCAAAAGTATCATAAAGCTTACACTCTCGTTCTTGTTTAGTTAACAAGGTGCCTTGCATTAGAACACGAATTCTATCCCATAACTCTTTGGCAACTTTATGTTTGCTGACGAGTTTGTAGACATCTGGAGGAAGGGCTTGGAGAATGATGTTTGTAGCATACTTATCACATTTATCTTGAATCTTCATATCTCCAGTCAACTCACCTGTTGTGCGAGGACGAGTAGTCGTACCTTCCGTCACTGTACCATAATCTAATGGTCCATTGAGCACCGATACCCAAATTAGATGTCCATTCTCCTTGTCCAACATATAAAGTTCCATTCGGGAAGCCCATTCCTCATACATAGTCTTCACCAACATTGGTGGACGATTATCCGTACCCGAGAGGATGGACTTATCCGTAAGAGATGTGTACTCCATTTCAATAAGTTAAGATTTACAAAGTTGATTGAACAATGAAATAAGGTTAAGTGTTTTTTATGGAATAGTTTTTGGATTGTCGGAATGTCTAGATCGGAATGCCAGATCGGAATGTCAGATCGGAATGTCAGATCGGAACGTCCAGATCGCAAAGCAAGGTTGTCGAGATGTTTAGATCGCAAAGTCCAGATCGTAATGTAACTTGGTCGGAATGATGGTGGTATCGGAATGCCTAGATCGAAATGCAAAGTCTATCGGAATGCTCAGAT
The DNA here is from genome assembly GCA_025667525.1 of Glebionis coronaria. Classification (NCBI taxonomy): domain Eukaryota; kingdom Viridiplantae; phylum Streptophyta; class Magnoliopsida; order Asterales; family Asteraceae; genus Glebionis; species Glebionis coronaria. The sequence goes on along the minus strand of CM046875.1, from coordinate 601,061,418 downwards.
CGCAAAGCCTATCGGAATGTTTCAGATCGGAATGCTTACAAAATTTAAGCAGAGTAACGACTTAAAAACCTTCCTTATTCCCGTCGGAATCTCAGATCGCAAAGTACGATCGGAATGCCAGATCGGAATAAGTAATAAAACCCAACTATCGCAATGTAGAACCAAACCCTTTCCGATGGTAAGGTTATTGCGATGGAAGCCCACGTACAACTTGTACTTTCCGATGAAGGTTTCTGCTAGAATTTCGGAATGAAGAACAACAACTTTTTTCACTTTTGATCCAAGGAAGATGATGTTTTAACGAAAACCAAGATACCAAGAACATTTTAACACAAATCCCTATGTTACACTACGATAAACTTCGATCAAACACCAAAAAAATTTGAAGATTCGGCTAAAAACAAACCAACAATCTACGAAATGATTATAAGAACATATGTAACACTAAAAACAAACCTTTATTTCATCCCAAGCTCTTGATACCATTTGTAGATTTGTAAATCTATGCTTATGTTTTTAGAGAGAGAAAGAGATAGAAAGATGGTAGATTTCACACTTCTAGAGAGAGAAAGTTAAAAGGAACTATGTGTAAAATATGAAACCACACCACCCTCTCCATCAAAGGAGACGGTTTATATACCCAAGCCCTCTTCATGGCTTGGGCTTACATTTTGGGCCGGCCTACACATGTTGTAGGCTAGGCTTGTTCTTGTTTAATAATTAAAGAAAGTTAACTAAACTACGAGCTATTACATGGACTATTAATGGAGTGACCGATCCTTCTTAATACGTAAAACGTATTTCCAACACATGTTATATTTAATTAAATACTCAAACCTATAGTTTATTTAATTTACATGAAATAATTAATAAACTATACTATATAATCACATGACTTAGAATATTAATCAGAAAACACTTAAGCTTTTATAATTAGCTTAATTATCTAGCTTATATCTAATTATGGAAACTTTCTATTTTTAGAAACTTATTTATTTAAGGAAGCTAATCTATTTATGGAAACTTTCTATTTTTAGAAACTTATCTATTTTAAGCAGTAATTCTTATTTTGGAAACTCTCTATTTTTGGAAACTTTCTATTTTTGGAAACTTTCTATTTTAGGAAACCTGCTATTTTTAGAAAGTTACTTATTATTACACAACAAGTATAATAATACATGAAATACAAGTAATACTTAATCAGAATAGACAGAATATATGATAAACACAGTATAAAGCTTAAATCAGTAAAACATGGCATGAACATATAAAACAAGCTAAGACATGATATATAACCAGTTACGTACTCAGTAATCAGATACTTATACACATATGTATTTATGTAGCATTAGTGATGTTGATCCCAAACTTAGATCGATTTAGCTTTATGTATACGAGATTAGATCAATTTATACACTTAGAGAAACCTTTGTATATGTATATCACAATCTAAGTGTTATGCGGAATTAACACTTAAACAAGAACACAAAGATGTAAACAAACTTTCACTTTGATTAATGATATCAAACTTGCTTACAATGAAAGTGTTTAACGTATGAATAACTTATATTGAACATTAACCTAAAGGTCTTCTTTTATAGACATAAGAAACCTTGTACAATAATCTACGTATCAATTATTCTAGGTAAAGATAAGAATAGAAAATACATTGTTGTTCCTATCTTTACTAGAAGTAATCTAGAACATAATAAGCGTGTATATCATATCCTTCCATCAGTGCTTGTCTTCAATGTGTCAACGCTTGACTTCTTCTTGTCAACGCTTGATCTGTCAGCGTTTGTTTTCTTCCTATCAACGCTTGTTTTACTCTTGTCAGCGCTCAAGTAGACTGACTATAATTTATTCCCAACAATCCTCCCCTAAACTTGATATCTACTCTAGTAATCAAGTTTCTGAATAAACATTAAGAACTAGGAGGAATCTTACAAACCTTCTCATACTGGTAATAAATAAATCTGATCAAATCTTTGGCCACGTCACTTGAATAATCAATTTCCAGCTGTGTATTCTTCATCTTCTCCAAGACTTCCTTGGACATGAAATACTGGCCATCTACAAGTAGATACTCAGCAAACTTTGTAGAACTCAAATAATAAACACCAGCAGCTGAATACAATCTCCATTGAAGACCACTGAGGTCATCTTCAAGATCCTTCCAAATAGCAGGATCTTCATCTCTTGGTCCACACATTCTCTTGAATGTTGACAACAGTTTTATTCCATTGACTGAAGTTGGTGCTTCAGTCTCATACTTGGCCTCTAACAACCTCCATAGGTCTACCAAGTCTCCTTTATCAAAACTTGCAAACAAAGATATAAGAATGGTAAAAGTGTGAACCTCTTTTCCATACCTGCCAATCTTCCAAAACCCACATTCATCTTCTTCATAGCTTATAATAGGGTTTCTGGAATCAAGTGGTAACACTTGTACCATATCTGAAGCTTCTAATGGTGAGAGCTTGAGGCTCTTTCTTATAACGGCTTCACTTGGATTTAACCTATCCATATCTTTGGGAAACTCAAGAGGGACTCCCTTCTTCACAGGTCTGGGAACAATCCTTGCCTTCTTAAGCTCCATTTCTTCTACAAGTTCTTCTTTCCTTTCATCAGAAAGAAGTCTTAAAGTGTTTTCTTCCTGAACTCTTACCCAAATGGGATAAGCTCTGCACTCCAACTCTTCAAATGTCAATCCAATCAATTTCTTATAAGTCCACCCAGTTCCATGACATCTGAGCAGCATGCAGTACAACTCCCTTCTATCCCTTTTCAAATTTGAGAGAACATTGATTGCTTTGTGTTTTAGAATGACCTTGCAATCCTTTTGTACTCTGAGAAGAATCTCCAAAACCCATATCTGATCTGAAATGGTCAAATGTGGATTCTCAATACACCTATCTTCCCAAGCATGGTACATCTGAACAACTTCTGGCATGTCAAAATCAACTTGCAATTTCAACTCATTCAACTTCTCTTTGGCTAGCTCATCACCATACTCAAGTCTTTCTGGTTGTTCTATGATCATTACAGTTGAGTCAGAACTAGCTTCATCACTCCCTTCTTGCTCTTCTGAAGTGACAACAAAAGGTGATTCACCCACCTTCTTTCTTTCTTGTTCCACAACTTGTGCAGCCAACCTTCTATCAAACTCAATTTGTGCTGCATTCTTTGGAACAACTTCTTCTACCATAATACCCTTACCCTTATCTAATGGATCAACTGTTGGTAAGGTAGATGGTAATACCTGTGAAGAAACATCTTTGATGATGGATGATGACTGGAATACATCAACCTCATTTTCAGGTCTGTCAACGCTCAATTTTGCTTTGTCAGTGCCCAAGATACTCATGTCAGCGTTCAAATCTTGCTTGTCAACGCCCAAATTACCTGTCTCAGCGCCTCTTGCAATTTCCTCCAACATAGCTATAAAAGACACATTTAAGTTTGTAGGAGAGACTAGAGACGTATCAAAATCTGTCTGTTTCTTCAAACTTGTTAGGGCCTCAGCAACAACCAAAGATTCACCATCATGGGAGCCCTTATCACTCACATTTATTTGTTCATCCTCCCCTTTGGAAGATTCCTCCATCCCTCTCCTGGTGCTAGCATTTTCCAAAACAACAATCCTCTCCCTCAATTGCTTGAGTTCAAGGCCTTGTATATTGACAATATGTACCAAGTCGGAATTTTGCTTTTGCAAGCTTATGTAGACAGCCGTCAATTCCATTAGGGTCATTGGTTCCAAACTGCCCTCTTCTAAAATGGGTATTTGACCTCCCAAGTTAGATTCATTGGGCATGGATGAGGTCTTAAGTATGGTAGGACTGTCTTGGCCAGCTTCTAAGCCAGAACCAATAGTCCCAGCCTCATCCATAGCACCAACCACACTTGTGGTGGTGGTTCTCTCTGCTACATGGCTAGGACCACTAGAGGAGAACACTCCAGTAGTCCTTTGGCGTTTTTTCCACCTATATTATGTTGGGGGAGAATATGATGTGGATTGGGTGGATGTGGGTTGGTGAAGGGGTGTTTGGGACTGTGAAGGATTGGTGTCAACGTTTGGAATAGACATGTCAACGCCAACATTTAATGTGTCAGCGTCGAAAGGATCTTGGTCAAGTTGCATGTGTTGTGGTGAAGGTAAAGGTTCAGGTATTGTGTCAATTTGGGGTTGTGGGTCTGGTTGGGGATTGTGCTGCTTCAATGACAACAATCATAGCTGGGGTTAGGGGTAGGTCACGATGTGGGGGTGAGTTCATCTTCATAAAAATTGCTTTCTTTTGCACAGGGATCTCATAAAAATCATCATGATCCCTTGTGTAGTAATTTTGCACCTCTGATGAGATGGCATTTATACATGATCTCATCGTTCTTTTCGGGCTTTAAATGCATAAAAATGTCATAAAATACCATATATATGCTTGTGTTTGTTTACTTGTGTATTTTAGGTATGGATATCGTGAAAAAGACAAAAGATCACAAGATACAAGGAAAAACGGACACGAGAAACGAAGCCGTACAATGAACCGGGCCCTAATCATGGAATTCTCATCAAATACCCTTGAAGACTTGAAGACAAAACAAGATTGATCCTCATTCTATGAAGAAATGACACTTAAAACCCTTGTATATTAATAATTACAAGTTTGGTCCCTTAAGTTTGTCAAAATTACAAAAAGGTCCTTCAACTTTGAAGAAATGACAAGATTGGTCCCTCAACAAAATCAATTTGTCAATTATGGTCCCTCATGAAGATTAAGAGACTATGAAGACCTTTGAAGATCAAGATTGTCCAAAAACAGCCCTTGAAATATTCAAAAATGTCAAAAATACTCCTTGATAACTTTATTCCAAAGTTTGGTGCCAAAAATGTCAAGATGGGAAAGATATTAACAAAGCAAAACGGGTTTTAGGGCTTAAAACTTCATTTGCCAAAAAAATCAAACCACAAGGACTGAAGTTGCACAAGTTGAAAGATTTAAACAAAACTGACGCCTAACACATGTGTTTCCCCCAAAATCGGATCTAAACAAGTACTGTGCATCTTTTTACAGCCCAGAATTCACCCCAACTTAAACTTGGGTAAAATCTAATTCACCTTGCCCACGTTTGATTCACACATGTGAAAACCTTTCCCACACCTAAAACCCTCAACCCACTCATTGTGGACCCTACCCCCAATTCCCCACTCCACCAATCAGAGAACACCTTAGTCCCCAAGGCATGTGACGTGTCCACAATCAAAGGCCATGATGTATAGCTTACTCACAACGCAAAAACAAACGTCCAGGATGCAATTTGGACAGCTCACCACTCAAAACCGTCTAAGGGCATATTTGGGAATTTCTACTGATTAGGGTTTTGTTATTAGCATTCTAGATAGTTCTATGAGTAGTATAAAAGGAGGCATCAACCTGTGATGACCCCTTGTTCCAGTTTTAAAGCTTTGCACATGTAATTCCTTTTTTATGAAATAAAAGTTTGGTTTTTTGTTTTAAAACAAGTATAATTCCTTTTTAGGTTTATAAAAAGTTGTGTGATGTGTATAAGCTTGATTCTGAGTTCCATTTTCTATTTGGTTGAATAATTTTGAGTTTCAAAATTATTCAAAGGTTTCTGAAAATTGAGTTCTTGGTAAGGATTTGATTTTCAGGTTTTGGTGTTAAGAAGTTAAGTAATCAGTGATTTAGTGTTATCAAAACGTGTTTGATAAGGTTGAAAAGTTTTTGGAAGGTTTTAAAAAGAAAGAGAAAAAAAATCAGAAAAATATATTATAGCTTGTTTTTGTGTGTTCTTCTTTTGTTTTGATTTAAACAGGTATTGAAGGTTGTTGATTATAGATCTGCATGCACCCGGGTGCATAAGGAGGTGGTTAAGCAACCACAAGGACCCTTGGATGTAAGGGTCCTTAGGTAAATTTCTTTTACCTTTGTAAAATTTCAGAAAAGTGAAGGTTGTATGCTCTTGTTTGATTTCCTGTTTTAAGTGTGTTATTTGTGTTCTTAAGTTGTTATATGCATGTTGGATGATAATAGGATCAGTTAGAATAGGATTTAAGGTACTTAAGTTTGATAAATATTGAAAACAAGTTTTTAACAGGGTGTTTGGATCCTTGGTTTAGCAGGGTAAGGATTTGATTTGAGCCTTTAAAAAGTGTTAAGAGTTACTGGAATTGGTTAAGATAGGTTTTGAATTAGTTGTTAAGTATATTTGAACAAGTTTTGAGCTATTTGTGTGTTAAAAAAGTGAAATAGCCCACTCAAATCTGCATAGCATTAATCTGCCTGTTTTTCATGATTTTTTGGTACTTGATCTCTGAATTCTGTGAAGTAATAGGGTGTTCTATGAGTTGAGATTGATTGAGTATCATTTGGTGATTGAGTGTGCTTAATTTGTGGCTTTGAATCTCTTTGGTGTGCATGTAATAAGCTCATAAATCCCCCAGACCTGCAATTTTATCACAGCAACCTTAAAACGTTTTTGTGTGCATTTGATAGTGAATTTGGTGTGCTAAGTTGATTGATTTGTGTTCATCTTGACTCCTTGTGCTTCTATGAGCACAAGGGTGCCCCCATTGTCCAACACATCCATCAAATAAGCTCAAGCCAAGTCCTCTTGGCATCAAAAAGTGCACAAGTGTGCACTAGCACTTGTTCATCAGAAAAACATCCCAACTGGTTACGTTTTGATCTTTGAATTGGCTTAATCTTGGCTAAAGAGTAAAATTGGAGTAAGTTTCTAGCTTATTGGAGGACACTTATTGTTTTGGAAAGCAAAAAAATAAAAAAAGAAAATAATTGCAAAAAGATTGCCCGCAGCGGACTCGAACCCTAGACCTCTCGCTGGAGGGTTAAGGGAACTACAACTGATCTAGACATCTTTTTACGTTAGGGTTTGTTTTCAAAAGTTATTTAATACGTTTTGTCTTTCTAGCTTAATAAATAAAGCCGTGGCTTATTTTGCATTTTTCAGCTTATTTGTTAAGCGTTTTTGCTTATTCTCATTTTTCCTAGGATCTTTATTAGATTTGTGACTTTTCTAGCTAATTTTCTTATTTTTCCATTTATTAGTTTATTTTCTAGGATTTATTTATTATACGTTTTTTATAAAGTCATTAAAAAATAGAAAAAAGATTTTTAATTTTCAGGAAAAATAGTTTTTAGCTTTTTAATATATAATTTGAGGTTTACATTTAGTTTTGGTTTTAAAAACTTTAATTTTTAATTTTATATTATTTTAAGGTTTTTTATAAACTTTAAACATTTTTATAAAATTATTAAAAAAGATTTAGGAGCTTAAATTTGTGTTTTTCTCTTAGTTATATTATTTAGGATTTTTATAAAATTTTTAGAATTAATTTTAGTAACTTTTTATTTTTAGCATTATTTTAATATTATTTTAATATTAAAATTTCAAAATTTTATTTTTCTTTCTTTTTCATTTTTCTTAGGTTCTTTATCATTAATTAGGACCTTTTCCATTTTTAGAATAATTTTATAGCTTTTAGATTTATTTTTATAATTATTTTAAGTTTAATTAGTTTTTAATTAGTTTAAATCATTTTTAGAGTTTTAAAAATAGTTTTAATAGGTTTTAATTTTTAGAAAAATACTTTTTAGTCTTCTAATAATATAAGTTAAGTGATTATTCAATAAAATCATATTTTAGACATTTGAATTAGTTAAATTTAATTTTAGGGCTTTAATTAGCATTTAAAATTAAATATTTAATTAATAAAAGGTTTTAAAATATCTTTGTTGGATTTTTATCTTTATTTATATTATTTTAGACTTGTTTTTAGTTTTTTTTTTTATTATTGATTTTGTTTTTGGTCTTAGTATAAAATTTTTTAATTTGGGTAGTTTTTCACGACTTTACGTCTTTTACGTCGTAGTTTAATTTTAACGTAACCGTCTTTCATCTTCTCATCCCCATTCTTCTCAATATTAATCTCAAAGAAATACAAGTTAACTCACAACACATATACCTCCTTGGGAAACGAACTCTTTCTCTTCTCTTTATTTGATTAAGGGTCATTACTTGTGGTTTTCCTAAATCACTCATCGATACTTACCGCTCATATACGTTCTTTTGTTTTCCTAAACAAGAGTCGTGTTTTATCCTGCAATCATTTTGGCGCCGCTGCCGGGGAGGTGTGTTGTGCTTTAATTTGGAAACTTTTGTTTTTGATATTATCCATAAATAGTATTTGTGTTAAGTGGAACTCCCTTAACACGTATTATCGGTTTTCTTGGTTTTTCTTGTACAAATATTATTAATATATTGTATTAAGTATCACAATCAAAATACAATATCTCCAAAAGTGTGAAAACACAACCTTAATTGGGATTTGATCTCCTAATTATTGTATTCGAATCTCAAACAAAAAGAAAAGGCAAAAATAGATAAATACTTTCGTGAAGCTCGATTTTGAAAAATACAAACTATAAGGTGGGTATAAGGCGGGTATTATAAAATATACCCTAAGGAAAAAGGCTCTTAAGTGCTTCGCGCCGCCTCGTTTCCCCGCTTGCTTGTGAGTATTTTGAGATTGAAGGCTAATCGAGGGTTTTGCCGCCCAAAGTATTAATACGTATACTATATTTGCTTGGTTTTCTTTGTGATTAAACCCTCGTGAACAATTTGGTTTTCACCAAAGTTCTAAAGTCATTCGAAGGCGTTCACTCCACGTGATCGTTTTCATTCCTTTGAGGCTTCTTTAATCAAGAGTTTGATTCGAGGAGAGATTTTGTAGATTGTTGTCTACGAAGATACACCAAAATCCAAAAAAAAATTAAATATCATCAAAAACACAAAAAAAATTGAAAATCCACAAAACAACCAAAAAGAATCTTCTTTGCTCACCTCCCATTCTTCGTGAAGTTTATGATCACTCGTAATCAAGCAAAACGAGCTCGTAAACGTCTTCAAAAGCAAGCAAATCAAGGATCGTTGATTGTTGAACCTATTGTAGAACAAGAAGTCGTCATGGCTAATCGTACTATGATGGAGTTGCTACAAGCACCCACCGAGGGTTTTGGAGAGGCCATTGTTATTCCCGCCATCCTTGCGGAGAATTTCGAGATTAAGACGGGTTTAATGTCTATGTTGCAAGCAAACAAGTTTAGAGGTCACGAGAAAGACAACCCGCATTTCCACATTAGGAATTTCAACCGTCTCACCGCCACTAGCAAGTTTAAAGATGTTCCGCATGACGCCATTAAGATGATGTTGTTTCCATATTCGTTGGATGGACCCGCAAAAATTTGGCTCGAGAAAGAACCGCCAAATTCGATTTTGACATGGGCCGATCTCGTTTCTAAGTTTGTGAACAAGTTTTTTCCACCATCTAAAACAAAACACTTAAAAAATGAGATTTCACGATTTGTGCAACGTAACAATGAAAGTTTTTCAATGGCATGGGAACGATTTAAAGAGATGTTACATGAATGTCCTCACCATGATTTTTCGGAATTGCATCAAATTGATACATTTTATAATGGGCTTAATGATCATGAACGAGATTATTTGAATGCCGCCGCGGGTGGTAATTTTTTGTGCAAGACGACAAATGAGGCTTTACAAATCATTGAAAATCGATCTAAGGTTTATAGCCCTCGTAACACACCGAGTGTTGCCAATATGGGTTCGTCATCTTCGTCACAATCGTCTCGTAGCATTAACGCCTTACATGATGAAGCTAATGAGGAAAATCGGTTTTTTGATAGATTTGCTAATCTAATGTCCCATTGGAAGGCTCAAGAAGCTTCCAATTCCGCTTCGGTTAAAGCGGTTGCTAAGAGTTGTTTATCTTGTGGGGGAGCTCATGATCTTTCCGAGTGCATTACCGCGGATGGTAACACTTCGAGTGCTTATGTAGCAACGGGAACTTACAACCAAAACGGCCAAGGTTCCCGCCAAAATCAAGCTCCACCCAATCAAAATGTTAACAATTATCGAAACAACAACCAAGGTAATTACCAAGGCAACACACGCAATTACAACAAAGGGAATTATCAAAGTGGGAATGGACAAATCTCTAATCAAAACCAAAACCGTGATTTTCAAAACACTACACAAGGTTTTCAAAATGCTCACACGAAAAATTTGCAAGGAGAATTTTTAGATTATGCAAAAGCAAATGATGCCAAATTTGATAATATGCAACGTGAGATGATTAGCTTAAGGTCCGAGTTAAAAAACGAGCTTAAAAATGAACTTGCTAATGAACTTAAAACTCATGCAAACAAAATGGAAGGAAATGTCCAACGTCTTCAACAAAACCAACAAAAGATGGAATTAGGACAACATGAGATTAAGCAAGAGTTATTGAAAGCGGATGCTAGGCAATCAAAATTTGAGGACCGAATGGCTAAGATGTTTGAAGCAATCATGTGTAAGCCCTCTTCTTCGGGTGGTCTTCCTAGTGATACCATTAACAACCCGAGGGGAGAATTGAAGGTTGTTGCTACACGAAGTGGTAAAACTTTCAAGGAACCAATCTCTCGTCCAAGTACTTCTACGGAGAAGGAAATCGAGAAAGAACCCGAGGTGGTGGTCTAAAAGGAGCACATTACAATCCCACGAAGTACCGCTCAAACCACACCTACGGTTGAACCAATACCAATTGTGGAACCCGAGTTTCCAAGGCCGTTGCCTAATGACCAACCCACACCACCTTTACCTTACCCTTCGAGACGTAACAAAGAGAAAGCACAAGAAAGGAACAATTATCAATTTGAGCTATTTATGAAAATGTTTCGTGATCTACATTTCAACATAAGTTTTGCCGATGCTTTAATCATGATGCCTCGATTCGCCGCAAACTTCAAAAGTATGCTAAACAACAAAGAGAAGTTACAACAATCGTCTAGTTGTTCATCGGTTTTTCTAAGCCGCATACCACAAAAAGTCGGTGATCCCGGTAAATTTTTGATTCCGTGTGCTATTCAAGATATGGAGGAATGCTACGCCTTGGCCGATCTTGGCGCTAGTATTAATTTAATGCCTCTCGAGATTTTCAAATCACTTTCGCTTCCGGCTCTTACTCCTTCGAACATGTCCATCGAGATGGCCGATCATTCTACGATCATGGCATGTGGAGTAGCCGAGGACGTTTTCGTTAAAGTCGGAAAGTTTTACTATCCCGTTGACTTTATCGTTGTAGACATTCCCATCGATCGAAAAGTTCCTCTCATTTTGGGTCGTTCATTTTTGGATACATCACGAGCACTTATCGATGTTCATGCTCGAAAAATCACCCTTCGTTTCAATGAAGAAGAACTTGTCATCAATGCAACACAAAACTCCAATCTTTCTCATGTATATTCTATTGCAACTTTAAACCATGGTGACTCGACCAATGTCATTTGCAAAGAATTTTCACCAAGAGTTTTAGGGAATGTCGCCAAAAACAATTTACCATTTCCTCCGCCGGTGGAGGTTATGAGTGCAAAGCCTACAAAGAAGAAACCGTCAATACTTGAATCGAAAAATCCTTCGCCTCATCTCGAACATTCATTCTTGAAAAGTGTTGATAAGTTGCCGGTTTCTACGGAAGATCTTTCGGATGATGAATATGTTGACCCCAATGGGGAGGTTTTCTTCGTCGATAAACGTTTTGAGAACTTGCCACCACCAAAACCAAAACGGTTTCAAAACGTGAGAATTTTTAGTGTGACTAACATCGTCTTAGAAACACCGAATATTTTCGACATAATCAACAAGGGTTTTCATAAGGAGAGTTTAAAAGATAACAAAGGAAATGATCTTAAATGTGATTTAATTGATTTTTCTACAAATCTAACTCCGTCATCACCGCGTGTTTTGAGTGCTACAAACTCGTCTACTCCTTTTGACGATGTTTTGTGTGGTTCTAGTATGAGGGAAGCCCCTTATGTTCCCTCATCCTTGTCCACCGAGGACGAGATATTCGATCCCGGAATTTCATATAAAGGGAAATCTCGGTCTTCCACCGATGCAATAAATGGAAACTATATCTATTTGCTTGGTGCGAGTCTACCTCGAGTAGCTCAAACGTTTGTCTTACCAATTGTCTCACCCTTCTACTTCTCTTCTATTTTCTTCAAACTCTTTGAGTTTATGGCACATGTTGAAGTGGCGTTAATTTGTTTTTCTAATGGAAACGAGAACGCCATTTTCGACCTCGGTATTTTGTATCATTTAAGGACTTAGTCCTTTTTACCGGTTGCTTTTTGGGCCTTGTTTATCATGTAAGCCCCATTGACCATACCATGATATCCCTAAATGTTCACATTTTAAGGGGATCGAGTCGAGCTCATGACTCGGTAATCAAAAACGAGGTGCCTCGTGGGGGAAATCCCATGCTTATCTTTTTCACTAATAAGGGGACTTGTACCCTTCCAACTCGTTGTCTCGTGGTTGTTTGTGATTGTGTTATCTAGATCATCATCATCATCTACGATTGAAGACTCTCGTGTTCGTTTACGTGAGCCTCCATCGTTCGTTTGAAGGAGTTTTTCACGAATCCATGACATATCCTTTATTGTTCTAACAATTATCTTTTAGCATAATTAATAAACGGCTTTAGATACATTGTTGATCACCCTTTCCATGCTAGATCCTAAGCATTCGACTCTTCGTCTCTAGTATGGGGGTGCTCCACCTTTAGACTCGAAACATTGAGGACAATGTTTACTTTTAGTATGGGGGGGTGAATAGGTACTTGCTTTGCTACGCCCTCACGTTTTCCAACTTTCAATGTTTTGTTTTGCTAATAAGGCTAAAAATGGCCAAATTTTAAAATTTTTCTTAGTTTTCATAAGTGTTTTTAAGACACGAATGTATATTTTCCGATGGGTAGAATAAGAGTTAATTTTTGACTTGATGGGCATTTGGAGCCATTTACATTCCTTAACCCGCTCAATTCAAGTTTTGCTAGACTTTTATATAGGGAGCTTTAAAACGCGAAAGTCTTAATTCATTCGGGTTAAGAACAAGAACTTTTCGCAAGTTCCTATAATTGATTCTAGAAAGTCACTTATCAAGGGAACTTTAAAACGCATTCTCTAAACTTGAAAAAGTCCAAGAAAGTGCAAGATCCTATAGGTGGCTTGAAAACCCAAAACTTTGATTTGATATAGTCTTAATGAAAGCTAATCCAAATTTGGCTTAATTTTGACTTGCATGGCTAAGTATTCACGAGTCTCTTTAATTAGAGGTCTTTATATAGTGAAGAACGAGAAATGATAGAGTTAGACAAGTGATCATGCTAAACGTAGAACATGAAAGTGTTCTTTCAAAAACTCATATGTTTTTAATTGTGGCTTTTTCTTCCCATAAGATCAATGCATTAGGAATAAATCATAATTGCAATAAGTAAGGTCGTACGATTTGAAAGGTTACTTAGCCTCTAGCGCAAGATCGTTTAAAAGTTGCTCGGGGTTGAATAGAGTTCATAGCCAAGGCATAACTTATTGAAGCGGGACGCGAAGATTGGCGATCATCCAAAAAGGCCCTAACAAGGCATGAGGAGCTCTATTTTTGCTAAAGATCCAAAGATGATGTGAAGTATCATTATTCCTAAATCAATATGAAGGATCGAGACACACGACGAGAAGCTATTACTCCCCTAAAGAATGGAGAAAGTCTATCCAAAAAGACCCTAACAAGGTATGAGGATGAATATATCCAAGTCTGAAAAGGAGGCGGATCGTTGTATATCAAAATCCAAAGTAAAGATTGAAGAAAAATGATGAAGTCGTGGTCCTATATGAAGAATCTCTCAAAAACGTCAAGTGAAGAAATTCCAAGTATATGAAGAGAAGACCATAATTTCAAGAACGTCTTCCCAAGATTTGAAGTATGAAGTACATGCCAAATATCGGTCCGAGAAAGGTCTCAAATCGTGAAACGAGTTATGCCAAGATATGAACTTAAGGAGATACACGAGAAGCCGTTTTAAAAGATTTTGTCCTTCGGCTAACTATTGATCAAATCGTGCTACTTTGCTTTCGGACTAATAACTACTCAAATAAGTCAATATGAATCACTTGTGATCCATGACAATTAGATAAAAAATGCTAGTAACCCATTTCCTTTTATAATAACTAGGATTGCGGGGAGAAAAAGTATTACACAATTTGGACGTATGAGTAGTGTTAGCATTGTGACTTGTACCAACAATGATCTTGTTTTTGCACTTAGCATGGAATGTATGACAATCAAGGATGACGAAGTTTACTCTAAGGGACATTAACTTGTTTCTATTCTTTGACCCTAAAAGTCACATTTTGGTGATGAAAATCGTACATTATGTCTTTACACATTCTCGTAGTATGTTGCAAGTCTTTTACTTTTCAATAAAGGTTAATAAAATTGAACTTTGGTGATGCTTAGATACTTTATTCTAGCATTGCGTGAGGGCACGGCAATGGCTTAGTATGGGGGAGTGATGAGATGGCATTTATACATGATCTCATCGTTCTTTTCGGGCTTTAAATGCATAAAAATGTCATAAAATACCATATATATGCTTGTGTTTGTTTACTTGTGTATTTTAGGTATGGATATCGTGAAAAAGACAAAAGATCACAAGATACAAGGAAAAACGGACACGAGAAACGAAGCCGTACAATGAACCGGGCCCTAATCATGGAATTCTCATCAAATACCCTTGAAGACTTGAAGACAAAACAAGATTGATCCTCATTCTATGAAAAAATGACACTTAAAACCCTTGTATATTAATAATTACAAGTTTGGTCCCTTAAGTTTGTCAAAATTACAAAAAGGTCCTTCAACTTTGAAGAAATGACAAGATTGGTCCCTCAACAAAATCAATTTGTCAATTATGGTCCCTCATGAAGATTAAGAGACTATGAAGACCTTTGAAGATCAAGATTGTCCAAAAACAGCCCTTGAAATATTCAAAAATGTCAAAAATACTCCTTGATAACTTTATTCCAAAGTTTGGTGCCAAAAATGTCAAGATGGTAAAGATATTAACAAAGCAAAACGGGTTTTAGGGCTTAAAACTTCATTTGCCAAAAAAATCAAACCACAAGGACTGAAGTTGCACAAGTTGAAAGATTTAAACAAAACTGGCGCCTAACACATGTGTTTCCCCCAAAATCGGATCTAAACAAGTACTGTGCATCTTTTTACAGCCCAGAATTCACCCCAACTTAAACTTGGGTAAAATCTAATTCACCTTGCCCACGTTTGATTCACACATGTGAAAACCTTTCCCACACCTAAAACCCTCAACCCACTCATTGTGGACCCTACCCCCAATTCCCCACTCCACCAATCAGAGAACACCTTAGTCCCCAAGGCATGTGACGTGTCCACAATCAAAGGCCATGATGTATAGCTTACTCACAACGCAAAAACAAACGTCCAGGATGCAATTTGGACAGCTCACCACTCAAAACCGTCTAAGGGCATATTTGGGAATTTCTACTGATTAGGGTTTTGTTATTAGCATTCTAGATAGTTCTATGAGTAGTATAAAAGGAGGCATCAACCTGTGATGACCCCTTGTTCCAGTTTTAAAGCTTTGCACATGTAATTCCTTTTTTATGAAATAAAAGTTTGTTTTTTTTTTAAAACAAGTATAATTCCTTTTTAGGTTTATAAAAAGTTGTGTGATGTGTATAAGCTTGATTCTGAGTTCCATTTTCTATTTGGTTGAATAATTTTGAGTTTCAAAATTATTCAAAGGTTTCTGAAAATTGAGTTCTTGGTAAGGATTTGATTTTCAGGTTTTGGTGTTAAGAAGTTAAGTAATCAGTGATTTAGTGTTATCAAAACGTGTTTGATAAGGTTGAAAAGTTTTTGGAAGGTTTTAAAAAGAAAGAGAAAAAAAATCAGAAAAATATATTATAGCTTGTTTTTGTGTGTTCTTCTTTTGTTTTGATTTAAACAGGTATTGAAGGTTGTTGATTATAGATCTGCATGCACCCGGGTGCATAAGGAGGTGGTTAAGCAACCACAAGGACCCTTGGATGTAAGGGTCCTTAGGTAAATTTCTTTTACCTTTGTAAAATTTCAGAAAAGTGAAGGTTGTATGCTCTTGTTTGATTTCCTGTTTTAAGTGTGTTATTTGTGTTCTTAAGTTGTTATATGCATGTTGGATGATAATAGGACCAGTTAAAATAGGATTTAAGGTACTTAAGTTTGATAAATATTGAAAACAAGTTTTTAACAGGGTGTTTGGATCCTTGGTTTAGCAGGGTAAGGATTTGATTTGAGCCTTTAAAAAGTGTTAAGAGTTACTGGAATTGGTTAAGATAGGTTTTGAATTAGTTGTTAAGTATATTTGAACAAGTTTTGAGCTATTTGTGTGTTAAAAAAGTGAAATAGCCCACTCAAATCTGCATAGCATTAATCTGCCTGTTTTTCATGATTTTTTGGTACTTGATCTCTGAATTCTGTGAAGTAATAGGGTGTTCTATGAGTTGAGATTGATTGAGTATCATTTGGTGATTGAGTGTGCTTAATTTGTGGCTTTGAATCTCTTTGGTGTGCATGTAATAAGCTCATAAATCCCCCAGACCTGCAATTTTATCACAGCAACCTTAAAACGTTTTTGTGTGCATTTGATAGTGAATTTGGTGTGCTAAGTTGATTGATTTGTGTTCATCTTGACTCCTTGTGCTTCTATGAGCACAAGGGTGCCCCCATTGTCCAACACATCCATCAAATAAGCTCAAGCCAAGTCCTCTTGGCATCAAAAAGTGCACAAGTGTGCACTAGCACTTGTTCATCAGAAAAACATCCCAACTGGTTACGTTTTGATCTTTGAATTGGCTTAATCTTGGCTAAAGAGTAAAATTGGAGTAAGTTTCTAGCTTATTGGAGGACACTTATTGTTTTGGAAAGCAAAAAAATAAAAAAAGAAAATAATTGCAAAAAGATTGCCCGCAGCGGACTCGAACCCTAGACCTCTCGCTGGAGGGTTAAGGGAACTACCACTGATCTAGACATCTTTTTACGTTACGGTTTGTTTTCAAAAGTTATTTAATACGTTTTGTCTTTCTAGCTTAATAAATAAAGCCGTGGCTTATTTTGCATTTTTCAGCTTATTTGTTAAGCGTTTTTGCTTATTCTCATTTTTCCTAGGATCTTTATTAGATTTGTGACTTTTCTAGCTAATTTTCTTATTTTTCCATTTATTAGTTTATTTTCTAGGATTTATTTATTATACGTTTTTTATAAAGTCATCAAAAAATAGAAAAAAGATTTTTAATTTTCAGGAAAAATAGTTTTTAGCTTTTTAATATATAATTTAAGGTTTACATTTAGTTTTGGTTTTAAAAACTTTAATTTTTAATTTTATATTATTTTAAGGTTTTTTATAAACTTTAAACATTTATATAAAATTATTAAAAAAGATTTAGGAGCTTAAATTTGTGTTTTTCTCTTAGTTATATTATTTAGGATTTTTATAAAATTTTTAGAATTAATTTTAGTAACTTTTTATTTTTAGCATTATTTTAATATTATTTTAATATTAAAATTTCAAAATTTTATTTTTCTTTCTTTTTCATTTTTCTTAGGTTCTTTATCATTAATTAGGACCTTTTCCATTTTTAGAATAATTTTATAGCTTTTAGATTTATTTTTATAATTATTTTAAGTTTAATTAGTTTTTAATTAGTTTAAATCATTTTTAGAGTTTTAAAAATAGTTTTAATAGGTTTTAATTTTTAGAAAAATACTTTTTAGTCTTCTAATAATATAAGTTAAGTGATTATTCAATAAAATCATATTTTAGACATTTGAATTAGTTAAATTTAATTTTAGGGCTTTAATTAGCATTTAAAATTAAATATTTAATTAATAAAGGGTTTTAAAATATCTTTGTTGGATTTTTATCTTTATTTATATTATTTTAGACTTGTTTTTAGTTTTTTTTTTATTATTGATTTTGTTTTTGGTCTTAGTATAAAATTTTTTAATTTGGGTAGTTTTTCACGACTTTACGTCTTTTACGTCGTAGTTTAATTTTAACGTAACCGTCTTTCATCTTCTCATCCCCATTCTTCTCAATATTAATCTCAAAGAAATACAAGTTAACTCACAACACATATACCTCCTTGGGAAACGAACTCTTTCTCTTCTCTTTATTTGATTAAGGGTCATTACTTGTGGTTTTCCTAAATCACTCGTCGATACTTACCGCTCATATACGTTCTTTTGTTTTCCTAAACAAGAGTCGTGTTTTATCCTACAATCAACCTCAAAAACCATTTGTTAAAATATGGGATAAGCTAAAGTCATTTTGTTCCCTTTATTTTCACACATGCCCTTATAAATCATTTTGGAATAATTAAGTTTTTGCCCAGTAGCAATGCACACAATAGCAATAGCAATAGATCTATTAATCTCATTGTTTGTAGTACACTTGGGACTCAAAAATTGCAAGAGGACATGTATTAGGTACTTCCAGGCTGGGGGAAACTCCTGTTTATGATATTTATTTAAAGTTCCCTCATCAGAGAAAGGATAACCCAAAGCCCGTAGTCCTTGTTCTATTTCACTAATGGGGAGGGTGGTTATACCATCAGCAGCATCAAGATGCAAAGCTTGGCGAACCAAAGCTTCAGTAAACACCCATGTGCGCCCATGAACAATAGATGATAATGTAGTCACTCTATTAACTGTTGAGGAACTAACATTGTTTCAAAACTGTTTAATATGTCTGACAGGAATGAGTGGAGCATGAGAAAGAGCATACCTAAGAGGGGATGCATTCAAATACGCCACCATTTGTGTGTATTGGGGAAACAGAGTATCATCAGCTTCAAGATATGCTACCATGTTGTGTTGACTCCTGAATCCCAATTCCAAATCACTTGGTTTAAACTTTGGTGCCATTGTTGAAAGTTGTTTGAATGATTGATAAAGATGAAGTTATAGGGGAAAATTGTGTTAGACAAGAATGATAGGTACCCTGTTTAAAATAGGAGCCAAATATATAGGAGAGAAAAATGCATGTGATTGGCCCAAAAATAGGCAAGTATTTTCAAAATGCAATCATGAAAATATTGAAAAGAAATAAGTTTATCCCATGCATTAAATGAAAGTTATCTGCTCCCAAAATTATGGCCCAAAAATATGTCAAAAAGTAACAACTGGGTAGGTCCCATTGAGTGTCAACGGTCAAAAATAACTCATCAACGCCCAACGGCTATATTCTTGTCAACGTTTGCCTAAGCCATGTCAGCGTCTAAATTGGTCACAACAACGCTTGGAAAAATACTTGTCAGCGTCCAAAAATAAATATTTATAAAAATGAAAAATGACCTTAACAAAGTAATTTATCCTAGAGAAGATAACCTATAACTTGATAATTTATAGGGCGGCAAGCACTGTCCAGTTATGCACACTTGCTTATGCGAGATAGACATAGCAGTCCTCTAGAGTCCCTTGCTAACCAAAACTCTTAACAACTAAGTTACCTCATAAAATTCCTTGTTACTCCCAGGTAAAACCCATGATAAAATCATTCCCAAGGCTCCCAACAGACCACAACCAATTCTAGGCCAAAAATGTCTTGGAAGCATGCATAGTATATCAACTTTGCATGCTACAGTGCCTCATGATTTAGTAAAACTAACTCATACTCACCTGTGGACACAATCTAGAATTATAATAAGAGTATCATAAGGATACCCAAATGTCCTAAAGGTTCCTAAAACATCACCTTATGTTGCCAAAAATATGCATGAACATAAAAAAAAATTATGTCAAGATAGGAATAGAAAATTCCAACCATCATCCATAAATAAAAACATGCTCAAACAAGTCTCCAATGATCCATAAGCAACTATGTATCCAATGGTATAATGCTAACACCTCCTGCACATTTACATTGAAAACCACAAAACTAACATTGTTACTAACAACGCCCCGATAACACTTGTCAGCGTTAAAGAAACATTTGTCAGTGTTAGACAAATATATTGCTGACAACATCACAATAACACTTATCAGCGTTAAAGCAACCTTTGTCAGTGTTAGAAAAATATAGTGGAAAATCTAAATCCTCAAAAAGACCAATAACAATGCATTATCCTATACATACTTTTACAAAAACACTCCAAAACACATATTATGTGAGAATGATCATTCCAATACTTGTTACCAAGTATTGAAACCTTCCAGCATCAAAAGGTTTAGATAGTAAATCTAACATATTTTCTTCTGTTTCAACCCTATCTGGTTGTATTAAACCCTTTTCAAAACAATCTCTTATAAAATGGTGTCTAATTTCTATGTATTTAGTTTTAGAATGATGTACATGATTCTTAATAATGCATAAGGTGTTGTTATTGTCAACAAATATCTTGGTATGCATGAAATTATACCCATAATCCAACAGCTAGTTCTGAATCCATAAAACTTGTCCACAACAAGAAGCTGCAGCCACATATTCTGCTTCAGTTGTAGAATTAGCCACCACTGTTTGTTTCTTGCATTGCCAAGATATCAACCTGCTCCCAAGAAACTGACATCCACCAGTTGTGGATTTTCTATCAAACTTATCACCTCCATAGTCACTGTCTGAATATGCAATAAGCTCCAAAGGTGAATCTTTTGGATACCACAAGCCAAGACTAGGATAGCATCTTAGGTACCTAAAGATTCTCTTTACAGCATAAAGGTGACATTCTTTAGGAGTCACTTGATGGCGTACACAAGCACACACAGGAAACATGATATCAGGTCTGGAGGCTGTAAGATACATCAATGAACCAATCATTGATCTATAGTGCCTGACATCCACATCTTTACCATCTCCAATCATTCCCCAAGGGTGTTCTCTATCCATAGGAGTAGTAGCCCTCTTTTCATGTGGAGAAAAGCCAAACTTCTTCAAGATCTCTGCCACATACTTGTCCTGGGAGATGAAGATACCATCTTCTTTCTGCTGAACTTGTAACCCTAAAAAGAAGTTCATCTCCCCAATAGCACTCATCTTGACTTTGTCTGTCATAAGCTTGGAGAAATCCTCACTCATCTTTTGATTGGTGGATCCAAAGATGATATCATCAACATAGACCTGAACAAGTAGAACATCCTTACCATTCTTCTTTGTAAACAATGTCTGATCTATGGTGCCCCTCTTGAATCCATTGTCTACCAAATAAGTGGATAATGTGCCATACCATGCTCTTGGGGCTTGATGAAGTCCATACATAGCCTTCTTGACTCTATACACCTTGTCTGGATTCTCTGGATCTTCAAAACTAGGAGGCTGCATAACATACACCTCCTCAACAATTGTTCCATAGAGGAAGGCACTCTTCACATCCATTTGATAGACAGTGAAGTCCATGCAGGATGCATAGGCTAGAAAGATTCTTATAGCTTCAATCCTTGCAACTGGTGTAAAGACCTCCTCATAGTCTATCCCTTCCTCTTGTGTATATCCCTGAGCCACTAATCTTGCCTTGTTTCTGATCACAATGCCTCTTTCATCTCTCTTGTTTCTTAGAACCCATCTTCTCCCAATAGGTCTGACATACCTGGGACAATCAACCAGCTCCCAAACATCCTGAATTGCAAATTGGTGAAGCTCATCCTGCATTTCTTCCACCCAACTTGGTTCTTTGAGAGCATCAAATATCTTCTTGGGTTCCTGTTGTGACATAAAACAGGCAAACAAACATGCATGCACAAGAAGGGTATCAACCTTCTTGTGAATATTGGCAATAAATCCACCAAGACCTTGATGAGATCTTCTAGTCTGAACAGGAGTCATAATATCACCAATTATTTGAGAAGTAGGGTAATTCTTCATAGTAGAAGTGAGAACTCCTCCTTCAAAAATTCTGGTGTCTTCAATCTCATTATACATGTTGCCAATATCTGCTTCTTCAGACTCTCTTTCATCAATATGAGGATGAACCTCTTCATATAAATAAGAAGGTTCACCCTGTTCAAAAGTAGAAGAGAAAAGATGCGCAAAAGTGTTGTCAACGCCTGAACCTTGTTTGTCAGCGTTTGGGCTAACAACGCTCGAAATGTTGTTGTCAACGTTTGAGCCATCAACGTCTGAATTTGTCCTGCCAGCGCTAGATTTGCCTTTGTCAGCGCCTGAAGGACCATGCATGTTGTTATCTGGTGGTACTTGGGGACCAGCATTATCTTTTCCAGCAGCAGCAGCAGCAACAAAAGCATCTGTCCATATGGGAATTGTGACATACTCTAGTATGGGAGATGACTTTTCTTCTTGTGATCCAACCTTTTCATTAACCTGTGTACCTGAAACATCAACAACTTGTTCTTCCACAACATTTTAATTTACCTTCACAATGTCTAGATTAGTGACAAGCATATAATTTAAAGTCCTAGATAAAGGTTCTAAGTCAAACAACCAATTTGGACCACTTTCAGGATCACTAGGTTTACTCTCTAAAAACCTAACATGTACTCTTTCAAGTATACATTTTTCCTTTTTAAGATAAACCCTATATCCCTTGCTCTGCACTGAATACCCCATGAAATAGCCTTCATCACCTTTTGCACTAAATTTACCTAAGGCATCACTAGTATCAAGTACAACTACATGACAACCAAAAGGTCTAAGAAAACCAATATTAGGTCTCCTTCCCTAAAGTAATTCATAAAGTGTTTTGTTCTGTATCTTGTTAACCAATGCTCTAATTTGAACATAGCAAGCTGTATTAACAGCCTCAGCCCAAAATGCTATGGGGAAATGAGCATCAGCCAACATAGTCCTGGCTGCTTCAATTAGGGTTCTATTTTTCCTCTCACCAACGCCATTTTGTTGTGGGGTTCTGGAAACACTAAACTGCCTAGTAATCCCTTTCTTGGCACAAAAATCATCTAAAAGTTTATTCCTAAACTCACCACCATTATCACTCCTAAGCATTTTAACTTCATTACCAGTCTTCTTCTCAATCTGAGTGATAAAGTCAATTAAAGTGTCAGCTGTATCACTCTTCACAGCTAAAAAGAAAGTCCAAGTAAACCTAGAAAAGTCATCTATGATGACAAAGCAGTATGATTTACCATTCAAACTTTCTATATTGGTTGGACCAAATAGATCCATATGAAGCAAGTGAAGTGGTCTAGTACTAGAGTGCGCCTGTTTAGACTTGAATGAGACCTTGTGCTGCTTGCCTTTAAGACATGCAACACAAGAGTGGTCACTGTGGAAAGCCTTTTTAGGCAAGCCATCAAACAAACCAAGTCTCACCAGCCTGTTTATATTCTTAAAGTTTATGTGCCCTAGTCTCTTGTGCCATAGATTACTCTCATCTACTGAAGCTTTAGCATAAAAACATGACATATTGTTATTCATTCTAATCCCATTTAGATTAACATTATATATGTCTTTATGTCTAGGTGTTCTATAGTCAATATATTTCTCATCTGGGATCTTATAATCCTTGCTTAACACCAAACATTCAGTATCAGTAAACAGAACTTTATTTTTGTTATCACAGACTTGTGATACACTAAAAAGATTGTAATCAAGTTCCTTTACCAGAAATACGTTTTCAAAACGCAAGTTCTTGGTGAGAAGTGTTCCTGTGACAATCCGTCAATTTATGGTTGATATTTTATTCTCAAGTATTATTTAAAAACATTATTTTAATGTTATAATATGAACTCACTTATTTTTGGGAAGTAAGTTAGATTTACGTCTTGAAGTAGCATCGACTACGTCTAAACCAGAGGATTCTTCGTTACGTGCTCACGTTAACATACACCGTCTTTGGTGATAGTCCGGCATTTCAGAAAATAAATTTATCCGTGAATATTATTTTGGAGTTTTAAATTTGTGTTGGTTCATAAACTCACAAATTTACGAGAGGAGATTAGGACTTACGATTTAAATTTAACGTCCTTTACGACTAAACCGTAAACCTTAGGATTACGTATTTACGTTTTCGAACTCCGTTTTTTATGATACAATTTTTGTTAGATTCGTTTTGTGTCGTTGATTCATAATTTATAAAAACGTTTTTCGTAAAACGACCCGAGGGCACACAAATCGAGGAAACTATAATCGAGGAGTACCCGTAATTAAATGGGGATGAGACAAGTGGGACACTTGCCCCACCCCCACAAACCCACGGCTAAAACAAGGACACACACATTTGTGATGTGTCAAGCTTGCAACAAACAAGCTTACACTTGTTTACTTAGCTTCACATTGAAGCTACTTTTCCCACCAACACATCAAAACTAGAAACCAAACCATTTGCTTCCATTATTCAACATGCAAACCACACACATTTTCTCTCTTCTCTTCTCTTTGTGCCGTCCCTATTGCCACCACCACCACCATGTTCATCAAATTTTCCACCATAAATCTTATGTTTAACTTGCATAAGATGGAAACCTATAGAAGACTTGAAGATTGGAGGTGATTATAACATCCAAGGAGGAGTTTCTATGGAGTCTTAGGGCTGATTTTCCACAAGGAGTTCTTGAAGAATGGTAGTCTTGAATATGGTCTTGGTTATTCACAAGTTTCTCCATCAAAATCCATGTTTTGATCACAACCTACATCATCATGGTGGTATAAAGATTGTCCTCCCCATCCTTTTGTTATTTTGATTATGTAATCATGTATTTTCTTTCCTATTGTATATGTATATGATGATTATATGATGATAAAAATATTAGGTGGGGATTTGGTGTTGATAATCATGGGTAAAAAGATGAAAAACTATATGTAAAAAGGTTAAAATCATGCTTAAAATGATGGCTGTATAGAACAGTAAAGAACCATGTGATGAACTGATAAAATGGCTTGAATATATTAATATACAGTAATCTATGATTCTTTTACACATGTGAGAGTTGGCCATGCAATGGAATCATTATAATGAGTGAGATATGATCAAAACAAGTTTAGAGTACAAATCTGAGTTAACTGTTTTGGACGATTTTTAGAAAATACTTAGAGGCTGATTAAACAGTAGCTATAGCAGAGTTAAATGGAGCACATATCATGTAGTTTATGTCATAAAAATTTGAGCTTCTATCTCCATATATAACTCTAGATATGGATGTTTTGGTGAACATGAAAATAAAAATCAGATTTTGGAAATTAAAGTATAATAGTATTATATAAGCACTCAAATAAAAATAGTATAAAAAGTGAATTAAAACCCACTAACTCATATAATACATTTATATAAATATGTATAAGGATAAATAAATGGACATTTATAAAAATGGTAGTTTGATAAGTTTTATTAGTTATAAAACTATAAACATGATTTTTACGAATTTTTCGGCTATTACCGTAAAATTAACGTTTTTGTTAAATAAAACTTAGACGGTTGGACCCGTCTAATGTAAACTTTTATAAACTCATATACTGATATATAAACATATATAACAAGTAAAAACCGATAAAACCCGAACTATATAACATACGGACATTAACGGGTTAAGCTAACGTTATTGGACTAATAATACAACAAAATGGGCTAAAACACTTATAAACTTATTTATTGGGCTTAACCCATTTGGGCCCAACATGTAAAGTATAAATACTGATAATACAAGTATGAAATGGATTAATACAAGTTAATAAACTTACAATAGGCTTATTGGACCTAAAACACGTAAATAGGTAAAACTAGTAAACTAGTAAAAAGTTATCAACACATAACACTAAAATGAGTAAATGAGAATATGTAAACCCACTTGATCATAATTTATATAAAATCTATGTATACATAATTGTTATTTTTATAAAGTCATTGGACATGAGTCTAAGACGAGTATTATTTGTCTAGGTTTCCGTGATTGAAGCACGTACCGTACGTCCCAATTGCCGATAACCCGCCTTCCCACATCAACGTGAGTTCATAGCCTCGCACTCTTTTAAATGTTTTTATGAAATGTTTTATAAACCCGCGAGGGAGATAACATGTTAGTTTTTATGAAATAGGACACTAGTTGTCCCGATTGTTTGTTTATTGATTTGGACCCGAATGATTGTATGACCCGATAAATGATTAAATGACCCGATAGATGAAATTAAATGGATTATTAAAGTTAGGTTATGTCACTAAAAGTCCCATTAGCATGAATTGTGAACTACCGGGATTTGGTAGACGCTTATGCATATAATAGTACTATTTGGAGAGGATCACCCCAGTTCACGCCTTGACGGTTGATCCCCGTCGTGCCACATTGATTGGTAAGCGAATTTATGTATGAGAAGATTTACATAGCGTGACCTTTGTGACGACACGCTAACTTAGATGGGCAAATTGAGTACGGGTTAGCTACCCGTTTTTTGGTTTAGTAAGGTAATAATGTCATGCGGCTTATAATAATCCGATTAACGAAATACTGCTATACGCACCGAATTACGATGTATTGCCTGACTAGCAATACGGGGTCATACTACTGATATTATGTTTGTGTTTTGGTTTTATATAACCATATTTATATAACGGTTTTTATTTAATTTATACAACGTTATAAAACGTATTGTATGATATTTTTACGACATTGGTTCGTATAATGATTTTGAAGGCGAAAGCCTATATTATGATTTTGACAAGGATTTGTATAAAATGATTTTGGCTATTTTATGGCCTACTACATGGATTTATACAAAATGATTTTCGGTAATAATTCTATACCGATGTTATATTGATGGATTTTATTAAACTCTATGAATTCACTCGGCGTTATCGCTGACCTTTTCTTTTAACATGTTTTATCTCAGGTACTTGAAGTTAATTCTCGGGAAGACAACAAGAATTCATGGCCCGCACTTAAATAACAATTTCCATTCAAATCTTTTGTAAAATTGTATGAAATGACCATGACTTGGGACCTATGTAAATTTGATATTTATGAATGGAAATGCTTTTATTATTAAACGACGCGATTTTTATTCGTTGTTTATGATGTGAGTAATGTGCTATCCCGTAACACCAACGAGTCTTCCGTTGTATTGAGTTGTATAAATTTGGGGGTGTTATAGTTCCTTTGCCTGTGATAGTACCATATCCGCCTCCAAAGTAAACCTTATCACAATCCTTAATGGGAGTGAAGTCAGTGAGATAATCTTCCTTCCCTGTCATGTGCCTTGAGCATCCACTGTCCCAATATCCATAATCATTGACCTGTTTTTGAATGCCCTGCACATAAAGAAAACGAGTTAGTTTTCTTTGGGAACCCAAGCCTTAGCAGACTTGGATTCATCTGGTTGTTCAACAAGAACATACTTAGTTCTCATAACAACCCCATTTTCATCCCTGTTTGGATGAAATACCCAGTTAACCCCAATAGGTTTTGTAATGACCTTTGAAATGTAATTAAATCTGTTGCAGGTCATTGAAATCTCATTATCATTAGGGTTTTGATCTTTCTTAGGTCTCCATGTCAAGCTTGAAGAAGCTTTAGACCCATTACCCTGTGGTTGCAAATATTTGGGTCTGGTCACGTTTCTGTCAGCGTTGGATTTGGTCTTGTCAACGCTGCAATTACCCTTGTCAGCGTTGAACCTAGGGTTTGCTACAGAAACCCATTGCCTATTAGACCAAGTATTTGTCTTTTCAAATGGTCTTTGTCCATGAGTGTTAGACCCTCTAGTAAAGAATGGGGCAGGTCTAACAACTTGTGGACTTTGCTGCACACAAGGTTTGGGTCTGACAACGTTTGACTTTTTAACAACGTTGACCTTGGAAGCGTTGACACACTTATATGCTAAATGTGAAAAGCTACCACAAGTGTAACAGGCTTTTCTAGACACAACCCTAGGTCTAGAAGAAAAGAAGCATGTTCCATCATTGCTAACTTGGCTCTTAGGTGACCTAGTATTCCTATACATCTCTGCATACTTAATGCTAGGTTTTCTAACAGTGTTTGAGCCAAGGTCAACAGCCTTACTAGTGATTGGGTTTGTTACCTTAATGGGGGTTGACTCATTAGGACTTTCACATAACAAGCCACCCTTAAAAAATAAGGTAGGGTTAGCTTTCTTCCATTCATTCAAGTCAGTCAACTTCTGTTGATACTCTTCAACTGGGGTAATGACTCTTGGTGGAGGAATGAATTCCTCCTCTTGGAGTTCTGGTAAACTAGTCCAAGATAGATCCTTTTGTTAGACACCATAGAAGTCACCAGCTGGTGGTGGAACCACAGAGTAGTCTTTCATCCCAATCCCAGTCATGTCCTTAGGATCCCTTAGTTTATTAACACATTCTCCTAGGGTTTGTGTGGCCTTATCAAACCTCTGAATTTTAAGGCCAACATTATCTTTATTCTTAATGGCCTCATCTAACTTAGCCTGTAACTCACCATTAACCCTTTCCATGATGCTCCTAATATCATTACTAGCATTTAACTCATGTTTTAAGATATTTACTTTATCTTTTAATTCAAATTCCATTTTCTTGTATTCAGAAACTGTCTTCTCAGTTTGAGTGAGAGCTAGTTGGTAATTAGACAGTTTGCATCTTTCAGTACTCACATCATCTGATAATCTTAACACCTCTTTGTTAAGTTTCTCGGTATTTAACCTACAGCCCTTACTACAAAAAGCATCATCATATACCTCATTATCTGATGAAGAGGAGGAGTGTGCCATGAGAGCATATTGGACATGCTCTTCTTCTTCAATCTTAGCAACTAAAGCTTTATCCTCTTCCATATCTTTAGCCAAATAGCTCCAATCCCATCCCATACCATCAATTTCTTGAACTGCAACCATGGCCTTAGGATCCTGAGCCTTAACAATTTGGTTTGAGGGTTTGCCAGCATCAGATCTTCTAGGAGATCTACATTCCCTTATGAAGTTCCCCATACGATGACAGTTGTAGCACTCAACTTTGGATTTATCAAATCCAGCTGTGTCCTTTGCATTGAAGGTCATCTTCTTCTTAAACCTTCTATTCCACCTGTTTGCTCTTATACTAGCAAGAGCCATGTTCCACTTAATATCCATATCTTCCAAGTGCTCATCACTTATCTGCTCAAGGTCCTCATATGTAATCACTGAACCATTGGGCAAAGAAGCAATATAAGCACATACAGTATCTAGATCCAAACCAGCAGGTTTAACTCTTGGTGAGTCACTTTTGTATGTGTCAGCGTCTGAATAGGAGGCGTTGATAGGACATGTTCCAGCGTTGACACATGATGATCCAGTAACTGGATGCATGTAAGAGTCCTTCTGATTAAATTGACCTTCACTATGTGAGAAGAAGGCCATATTACTGTTGGTAGACTTGCTTCCATGCACCAAAAGAGTTTCATTCTCCAACAGCCTCAGTTTGTTGTAGATATCATCAAAAGTAGAACTTTTGTGAGTGTTGTTGGCAAGTATAGATCTTGCCTCAATCTTCCACGCCTCACCAAGACTTTTAAGAAAAATGGCATTAATGTCAATATCACCAAGTTGTGTCCCCATGAAGGACAGCTTGCTTGTAATATCAAGCAGTCTGCTTCTCACACTGCTGAGTTTCTCATTAGGTTGAGCCTTGAAAACAGCATACTCATGCATGAGTTGCTTCTTCTTCTCTTCCTTAGTATCATCATTGCCACCATATGCAACTTCAAGGGCTGCCCAAATGTCCTTAGTAGATTCATAACCTATGTATTTATGCTGGTTCTCTTGTCCCAAAGAGAGTTTCAGAATATTGAGGGTTTTCATATCAACCCTTTTCTTTGCTATGTCTTCAGCAGACACAGCTCTACCATCCTCAGGATTTTATTTCTTATCTGCTTCTGAACATCCAGAAACAGCTGCTCTTCCAGCAATAGCATTAGCAATCTTTTGGGATTTATTGGATGTGTTTCCATATTCAATAATCTCCTAGAGAGTGTAGTCATAGATCCCTAGATATTGCTCAAAGTTGAATTTTCACAATTCAAAGTTGGTTGCATCAAGCATGGGAATCTTGATGTTTGGTAAAGGTGAGGAGGAGGAGGTTACTTCTGGATTTGACATGATGTTTTTAGGGTTTTGTGAAAATTAGGGTTTTGGTGATTTTAGGGTTCTTGTGTTCTTTAAGATCAAAAGTTCCTCAACAAGCTCTGATACCACTTTTTGATCCCAAACTTAGATCGATTTAGCTTTATGTATACGAGATTAGATCAAGTTATACACTTAGAGAAACCTTTGTATATGTATATCACAATCTAAGTGTTATGCGGAATTAACACTTAAACAAGAACACAAAGATGTAAACAAACTTTCACTTTGATTAATGATATCAAACTTGCTTACAATGAAAGTGTTTAACGTATGAAAAACTTATATTGAACATTAACCTAAAGGTCTTCTTTTATAGACATAAGAAACCTTGTACAATAATCTACGTATCAACTATTCTAGGTAAAGATAAATATTGAAAATAAATTGTTGTTCCTATCTTTACTAGAAGTAATCTAGAACATAATAAGCGTGTAGATCATATCCTTCCATCAGTGCTTGTCTTCAATCTGTCAACGCTTGACTTCTTCTTATCAACGCTGGATCTGTCAGTGTTTGTTTTCTTCCTATTAACGCTTGTTTTACTCTTCTCAGCGCTCAAGTAGACTGACTATAATTTATTCCCAACAAGTGATACCGAAGTAGGACTCTCTTTTGTTCGTCTTCTTTGTTCACTGGACATGAGGTACGAATTCTCCGTCCTTTCAGTATGGACATTCTTCCTTATTAGGATTTCCCGTATGCAGCCAACTGTTTTCCCCAGTATATGTTTGATATGTTTTTTGAATTGCTTATGCTTAATTAGATACCTAAAGATATATACATGCATGACCAGTTTCACCTAGTTAAGGAGGTACCATAACCATAACACTAGAGGCACCAGTGTTATGACTCCACCACGACGGAGTGATAGCTCGTGGCGTCCCTTCAGATTTTGGCCATATTATTATTATTATCATGTGGGGCGTATGGGTGCATCCTAGTTTACATGTTTTCAGCAGATTATTCAGTGTGAATGTGGTGTGTGACTTGCATCCTTCACAAGGAGTTGATCCCTCCTACCCAAACCAGTATATTAAATTAGAGGCAGCCCCTCTAATTTGCATGACGAGGTCACCCCTCCAAGTATTCATGCACGTTGATATCTCATGACCTATATTGGCTAATGGTTAACATGTTAAACAGTTTTCATAAGATAAACATAAGGCTTTTCAAACTATAAAACCAGTTTTATGAACATGTTCCAGGTTTTCCAGGACTTATACATTTCCGCTGCTATTAAGTCTTTATTATGTTTCAGTCATGTATACTATGTCTATATCCGTGCACTGAGCGTTTTGCTCAGCCGTTACTTTCCTTTCCATGTCCCAAAATGGCAGGTACCCAAGGACAGACTCGAGCATTTGGAGGGCGTGCATAGGATGGAAGCTGTCATAGACTTCTTTTCCTTTTTCCTTCATAGATTTATGCTTGTGTAGTCTTTGTTCATTTCATTTACTTTATTAATGTTTTGAGCTTATGTTTGGGAACCGATGTTTGATTCCGGTTTTCCCTATGGTCATGTATGTTTTACTACATATTACCTTGCATGCTTTGATGACATGCCATAATTACGCGTAACGGTCCACTTATCAAAGTGGGGTGTTACATGTGAGTCTAATGAACACTCCTGAAGAGAGCATGAGGAGACTATTGCAGTTCAAAGAACAAGAACTCAATTAACGTCAAAAACTCCTCACATGCCCTCTAGGAAACCTGAGCCCAAACCCAGAGACAATTCTCAGGGTTACAGACCAAATGCCCCATGCAAGTACTGCGGCTTCTTTGAACATCACTGTGATGAGTGTGAGCATTATCATGGATGTGACATGTGACAATCCGTCAATTTATGGTCGATATTTTATTCTCAATATTTATTTGAAAACATTATTTTAATGTTACAATATGAACTCACTTATTTTTGGGAAGTAATTTGGATTTACGTCTTGAAGTAGCATCGACTACGTCTAAACCGGAGAATTCAACGTTACGTGCTTACGTTTACATACACCGTCTTTGGTGACAGTCCGACATTTCAGAAAATAAATTTGTCCGTGAATATTATTTTGGAGTTTTAAATTTGTGTTGGTTCATAAACTCACAAATTTACGAGAAGAGACTAGGACTTACGATTTTATTTTTAACGTCCTTTACGACTAAACCGGAAACCTTAGGATTACGTATTTATGTTTTCTAACTCCGTTTTTGATGAGACAATTTTTATTGGATTCGTTTTGTGACGTTGATTCATAATTTATAAAAACATTTTTCGTAAAACGACCCGAGGGCACGCAAATCGAGGAAACTAGAATCGAGGAGTACCCGTAAATAAATGGGGATGAGACAAGTCGGACACTTGCCCCACCCCCATCAAAACCGGCCCAAGCTAGGACACCACATCATTTGATGTGGCACCTTTGTAACAATAATGCTACACTTGTAAGCAAAGCTTACAAGTTAAGCTTTTACACCTCAAAACAACTAGCTAACACATACCATCCATTCCAACATGCAAAACAACTTCATTTTCTCCTCCCTCTCTCTAAAAATGTCGTCCCATTTGCTCAACCAAAACACCCCATTTATGCAATTTTTAACCACAAACATATGTTATAATTAACATATGTTAATCTCCATTCAAAAAGATGAAGATTGGTGCAACTTATAACATCCAAGGAGGAGTATTCATGGTGTCTTGGGGCTGATTTTCCACAAGGAGTTTATGAAGATTGGTGGTCTTGAAGATGGTCTTGGCTATGCACAAGTTCCTCCATCAAAATCTATGTTTTGATCACAACCTACATCATCATGGTGGTATAAAGATTGTCCTCCTCATCTTCTTGTTATTTTGATTATGTAAACATGTATTTTATTTCCTATTGTATATGTATATAATGATTATATGATGATAAAAATGTTATGTGGGGATTTGGTGTTGATAAACATGATTAAAAAGGTGAAAAACTATAAAGAACAAGGCTAAAATCTTGCTTAAAAGTGATGGCTGTATAAAACAGTAAAGAAACAGGTCATGGACTGATAAAATGATGAAGTAGAATCCATTTACAGTAAGCTATATGTCTTGTACACATGTGAGAGTTGGCCATGCAATGGAATCATTGTAATGAGTGAGATATGATCAAAACAAGTTTAAAGTAAAAATCTGAGTTCACTGTTTTGGACGATTTTTAGAAAATACTTAGAGGATGATTCAACAGTAGCTATTAAAAAGTTAAATGGAGCACATATCATGTAGTTTATGTGATAAAATTTTGAGCTTCTATCTCCATATAGAACTCTAGATATGGCAGTTTTGGTGAAAGTGAAGATAAAAATCAGATTTTTGAAATTAAAGTATAATACTATTATATAAGCACTCAAAATTTAATAATATAAAATATAAATTAAAACCCACTAACTTATATAATACATTTATATAAATATGTACAATGGTAAATAAGTGGACATTTTATAAAACTGGTAACTTGTTAAGTTTTATAAGTCATAAAACTATAAACATGATTTTTACGACTTTTTCGGCTAATACCGTAAAATTAACGATTTTGTTAAATAAAACTTAGATGGTTGGACCCGTCTCATGTAAACTTTATAAAACTTATATACTGATATATAAACATGTATAACAAGTAAAAACCGATAAAACCCGAACTATATAACATACGGACATTAACGGACTAAATTAACGTTATTGGACTAATAAAACAACAAAATGGAATAAAACACTTATAAACTTATTTATTGGGCTTAACCCATTTGGGCCCAACTTGTAAAGTGTAGATACTGATAATATAAGTATAACATGGATTATTACAAGTTAAAGAACTTATAATAAGTTTATTGGACTTAAAGCACGTAAATAGGTAAAACTAGTAAACTAGTATAAAAGTTATCGACATATAACACTAAAATGAGTAAACGAGAATATGTAAACCCACTTGATCATCATATATATATAATCATCATATGTATACATAATTGTTATTTTTATAAAGTCATTGGACAAGAGTCTAAGACGAGTATTATTTGTCTAGGTATCCGTGATTGAAGCACGTACCGTACGTCCGAATTGCCGATAACCCGCCTTCCCACATCAGCGTGAGTTCATAGCCTCGCACACTTTTAAATGTTTTTATAAATGTTTTATAAACCCGCGAGGGAGATAACATGTTAGTTTTTATTAAATAGGACACCATTTGTCCCGATTGTTGTTTATTGTTTTGGACCCGAATGATTGTATGACCCGATTGTATGACCCGATAAATGATTAAAGGACCCGATAGATGAAATTAAATGGATTATTAAAGTTAGGTTATGTCACTAAAAGTCCCATTAGCATGAATTGTGAACTACCGGGATTTGGTAGACGCTTATGCATTTAATAGTACTATTTGGGGACGATCACCCTAGTTCGCGCCTTGACGGTTGATCCCCGTCGTGCCACATTGATTGGTAAGCGAATTTATGTATGAGAAGATTTCCATAGCGTGACCTTTGTGACGTCACGCTACTTTAGATGGGAAAAATTGGTATCGGGTTAGCTACCCGTTGTTGGTTTAGTAAGGTAACAATGTCATGCGGCTTATAATAATCCAAAATAACGAAATACTAATAGACGCTCCGAATTACGATGTATTGCCTGACTAGCAATACAGGGTCATACTATTGATATTATGTTCGTGTTTTGGTTTTCATAACCATATTCATATAACGGTTTTTATTTTCATACAACGTCATAAGACGTATTGTATGATGTTTTTACGACATTGGTTCGTATAATGATTTTTAAGGCAAATGCCTATATTATGACTTTCGATAAGGATTTGTATAAAATTACTTTGGCTATTTTATGACCTATTAAAATGATTTGTACAAAATGATTTTCAGTAATAATTTTATACTGATATTATATTGATGGAATTTATTAAACTCTATGAATTCACTCGGCGTTATCGATGACCTTTTCTTTTAACATGTTTTATCTCAGGTACTTGAAGGTAATTCTCGGGAAGACAACAAGAATTCATGGTCCGCACCTAAATGCTTATTTCCATTCAAATACTTTGTAAAACCTGTATTAAATACAATGACTTGGGACCTATGTAACTTTGATATTTATGAATGGAAATGCTTTATTATTAAACGACGCGATTTTTTTGCGTTGTCTATGATGTGAGTAATGTGTTATCCCGTAACACCAACTAGTCTTCCGCTGTATTGAGTTGTATAAATTTGGGGGTGTTACAGTTTGGTACCAGAGTTCTCGTTATAGAGAACGAAAGATTTTTAAAACCAAGGTTTTGAATAAAACATTTCAAAATCGTTTAACTATAAACATATTCTAAAAATGTCTAAAAATCTTTTGACTATAACGGTGTAGAAGAATTCCCGAGTTACCGACAGGGCCAGACTGAGAAGTGTTATTTTAATATATATATATATATATATATATAACTTGGATTATATATATATGATGTAGTTTTATTACATGTTTATTTGATGAATATTTTGATATTTATACGAGGTATTTGTACGACGTAGATTGTCACAAGAAACCCTAAATCCCCTAGTAAATTAATTGAAGCTATTCTCGTAGGAATTCTAGCTAACCTAGATCTGAACCAAGTTGTGGATATTTATGATCCCAACAAATGGTTGATATTCGTAGAAATGTAGATATTAGTTGATTGTATGTTGAAGAAGAATTGGCGAGATTATATCTGATATCGATGTCATGACGATCTTTCCTTATAGAGTGGAAGTTGACAAAACGTTACCACCTGGAAAGGTGTCATCTGATTCGTTGTCACCCAATTCTTAAATTGAAATCGAAAGGGTGAATGTTGCACTTGAGGCTGTTATTGGAACCATTACCCAAAAGCCTCATGCCACTAGTACCTTTCCGAGAAGTCTAATTGAATGTATGAGTCATCTCATGCTAGTGACTCATTTGATAATTGTTGTTGTAAGAGATATAGGATTGGAAATTAAGTGTTGTTCATATCGAGCTTTTATTGCCTATTAAGGCCTAAGAATAAGATTGAAAGTATTGGAATATGAGGTAGGATATTTAATTGAGTATAAAATTGGTTGAAACTTGAATAAAGTAAATTTTAACCCGTATGGAATATGAGATTGTTAAGAGGAAGTTGTTAAGTTCTGTGATTGAACTATAAGGTTTTAAATGTTTGTTAGTTTGTGTTAAGGGTTGTTCCTAGGCCATTGTCCACTAATGAGGATGCCCAGTGTCCAAGAAATAAATTGAAGAAATCTTCTTCTAAATAGGGACCGATGGATCTTCCGGGACAGGTGGGACACCTAATGACTCTTGTAGGTTAGTATTCATTGTGGTATCTTTTAAAAATAATCCCTAACTTAACTAAGACAACAGTTGGTAGGAATGAGTTCTGCGAATTGTATGACATAGTGACACGTAATGTGTTACGGTACAATTTTGACTCGTTTGTGATTAATGAAAAGACTACCTTTAATTGCTAAATTCTACATGTATCGATGATATCTATCTTTTCTTGCTTGTCTCTAATGTTCGCATTAGTGCTGCAACCATCGAACAAGTACTCGTCTTGATTTGAATTACGTTGTAGATTATTCTTGTTGAGTGCCATCGAGGTAACGAACCTCATGATTATTTGGCTAAGCTCATTTCCTATCATATCGTAGTTAGTTCTTGATGAACAATCTTTCATCACTCTTTTGCAGATCACTCATTGTTTTTATAAAGTTAAAACGGTATCCTTTGAGAAAATTTAATTTTTCATCACAATAAGGATTATTCAAGGTGAGATTTATAAGTGATTAATATCAAAATGAAGTTGTTTATGAAACACTTTGGAAACTTAATTATTTCCACAACAAAGAAAATCTTTGTAAATTTATTTTTATTCTTATTTAAGAATTAAGCATGAAAATGTTTTTATTATAAACATGATGATAAAATTTTGACGAACTGAGTATTGCATCGTTAATCTTGAAATTTTATATAGTTACGCGCCTACATACAATTTGGAATGGACCATGCAAGGCTGATTAGTAGTCACCATAAAACTGATTAATAAACACTACATTTTCTTTAAAGATTGAGAAAGATTAAATTTCATGAGATCTGCAAGAAGTGAAAAATAGGGACATAGTGTTAGGGACACCTACATATGTGCCCGTACCATCTATTCTTCTGAGTTGAATTTACTCATCTGTGGAAATTGTCTTATTTGACAATTGACCATTCTTTCTTGTCCAATTCTCCCGTGGCAAGATTCTTTGCAAAAGTATCTGATTATCGAGTGTTGATACCCGACTGGATGTATCGACGTTCCTATCATTTCTTTTGATTTGATTTCATTTGAATAACCTGTGTAACGATCCGAGGAGCTTTCGAATGCGTACTCAAATTATGAAAACATGGGATATATTCATATTCATTAAATGTTTTCGTCTGTATCTGATTTGAAATTCTCTCGCCTAGATTGTGCGTTGACCCTACTCTTTTAATCGTAGTTGTGTCTCCATATATCCTTGAACTTGTGAAGGATTATGAGTTATTATTAGACTTTTGAGAAGTTCACATCTTATCGACGGCAATGAAACTAGAAAGTTGATAATGCCAGTAAAATGGATTGATTGAGTATGACATGACGACATTGTCTTAATTGATGGGAACTCGAGTAGAATTCCCCTAAATGATAAGATGTTGATTATCAAAAGTGATCTAAATAATTCTTGATGGATGATCATATCCTGTATTTAGACTTAAAATTTTACCGTGAATGATTGTGAATTAGTAATAGATATTATAATCTAGAAAGAACCTAATATGAGTTTATTAAAAAGATGTTTATGTTATCTGAAACTTTAGTAAGTATTTGTTGATGAATTACCTAAACTTTTGCCATTAAGGCAAGTTGAAATTGGTATTGATTATATTCTCGGTGTTGCACCTGTGGCTTGTGCACTGCACGTCAGCACCATCTAAATTAAAGGAATTACCGTACAACTAAGAGAGTTGTCGGAGAAAGATTTTATTCTATCGAGCTCGTCAACATGAAGAGCTATGGTGTTATCATTCCTTATATTTATAGATTACTGTGAACTGAGTAAAATGACAATCGAAAACGATATCCATAACTCGAAATGGAATATTTGTTCGATCATTTACAAGGTTTTTGATCTATGGCATGGTTATCATCAACATCGCATCTGCGAAAAAGATTATCTATTCCAATCACTACATCCGGTACTTGTAAGGAACATTATGAGTTTCACGTGGTGACGTTTGGATTGACTAATGCACATGTAGCATTCATAAATTTGGTGAATCACGTGTGTAGGCTGTAATTTGATAAATTCATGCTCGTGATCATTAAGGACCATTTATTTGTTTATTTATAAGAATAAGAAGGAGTTAGTAATTAATTATAGATTTCCCTGAATTGCCCGAACAATTTAAAAATTGTACCTTGAATATTTAACATAAGACTTAAGACTTATCCTTTACATGATTTAACCATATGATTAATAGATAATGGAATATAAATTGACTCTTCAAAAAATTAAGAGCCCTTTTAAGACTTTGGATTTTACCAAAAAGAGATGGAAATATGTTTTAACAAATGTTTTAACAAAGGATTTTAAAGGGATTATTCCCTTATACACTAAACATTTAACTAAACTTCTGTTTAGGGGTAAATGTTTGTGTATACCTCAAGATAACTTAAGAAGGATTGAGTAAAACCATTTATACCATAACCTGAAAACATAAAACGACAATTTTTTCTTTTCAACTAAGAAAATTTTGACCAAAGTATAACCAAAGATTTTTCAAACATTTACGAATCATATTAATTATTTTCGATAAATCAACAAAAATCGTGTTAATTAAATTCAAATTTATTTTGAACATTTTATATAATTGGTCGAACTAAGAAATTTAAAACTTTTACGTTTACGCTTCATAAAAATTAACTAATAATTATTTAATTAATTATAATAATTATCGACGCTTTAGACGACGGATTGAGTAAAACAGATAAAAATGATAGTAAAGACGAAACTAAAACATAGAAGATATAAAGAAAGAATTTTGAATAAATACGGTTATGATATTTATTTCACCAGGAAAGTGAACGTAATTACTGACATATAATATAGAAAGAATATCTGAGTGAATTGTGGACATGATAATTACATCATCATGAGAAGTGGATATAGATACTGACATATTATATAAAAAGGATAAAGAACCAATTAGGATATATTTCTTAATAATGAAGATACAAAATAAGTTGTCGAACAATTTAAATATGAACGATGTTTGTGAAAAGAATAATATAGATAATAAAAAGGGGGTTCGCGGCTAATGTGAACCATTAAAATAGAGAAGCCGATAGCGTTAGATGTATAAAAGACCACTTATGATTGTCTAAATATGGAGATTGTGAGATATAGTTATGTTGGAATTTGTAAGTATAAGTATTATATGTATGTCATTTTTGACTAAAAGTATCTTTGTCTGAAGAAGTTGTACTGATGACGAATTATGAAGGCAGACATCACCTCATAAATTAGTAAACGTCTAGCTATTGCAAAGGTCATCATCTGAATTTGATTCGATTTGGGTCATCGTCGACAGACTGACCAAATCTGCTAATATCATTCCCGTTAATGATAAATGCAAAAGAATTATGTAAACATAGTGTGCCTGTATCGAACATCTTTATCAAGATCCTCGCTTCGCATCGAATTTCTAAAGATTTGCTCAGAAATCGTTGAGAACGAACCTTGATGAGAGTACTATATACCACCCCAAATCGAAGGGACGAGGTAAAGTAACGGTACAAAGTAATATAAGTGCTGTTTTATGTTTGAAAGATTGACCTTTGGTAATAGACCATATAATCATTTTCCTTTGGAGAGATTATCATTGATAATCGTCGTATTAGGATCGAGATCTAATCTTGTTAGGATCTAAATATTAGAGCATCTGTAAGCAAGAGTTGAGATAAAGACACCCGACAAACACCCATTGTGAGTTGGACATGTCTATTAGGTTTAAGGTTTCCTATGATGGCGAACCTAACCTTACATAATACCCGACCCGCGAGATCTGAAATGATTGTTGAAATTAGGATCTTATTATTGACAGCCGGTAGTGGGCAAGAGGTTATGTGAATATGAAATGTAGATCTTGAAGTGCCAAATGGGTAGCGAAGTTATGCCACAATTTTTAAACTTGGAAAAATGAATTCATGATCTGACAAATCATTGGATATAATTCCCCGTTGTATGGGACCATTGAGATGATGTAAAAGTTGGGATTGAAAGGCATATAAGCTGGATCTACCCTAGGACTTCAAAGACTGCGTGAATTATGTTTCGTATATCGAACTTGATGGAATATCTATCAAGTGAAAATCTGATTATTCTTAGTAAAGCTTAGATCGACGAAAAGTTGCATTCATCAGAACCCGTGAACATCATGGATAGAGAAAGTAAGTCAACATTTAGCCTGATCTTATTCCCGTAGTTATGTTTGATGAAACTCGCGTATCATAATGGATTACACTTGTGAGAAAAGACCGAATGTGGAGGAAATACCCACATGGATTTAACTCTATAAGAAGCGAGTAGTAAGATGATCTTTGAGGACAAAGATCCTGTTTAGGGGTAAATGCTGTGACAATCCGTCAA
Source organism: Glebionis coronaria (assembly GCA_025667525.1). Classification (NCBI taxonomy): domain Eukaryota; kingdom Viridiplantae; phylum Streptophyta; class Magnoliopsida; order Asterales; family Asteraceae; genus Glebionis; species Glebionis coronaria. The sequence continues at coordinate 601,020,701 of CM046875.1, read as the reverse complement.
TTTATGGTCGATATTTTATTCTCAATATTTATTTGAAAACATTATTTTAATGTTACAATATGAACTCACTTATTTTTGGGAAGTAATTTGGATTTACGTCTTGAAGTAGCATCGACTACGTCTAAACCGGAGGATTCAACGTTACGTGCTTACGTTTACATACACCGTCTTTGGTGACAGTCCGACATTTCAGAAAATAAATTTGTCCGTGAATATTATTTTGGAGTTTTAAATTTGTGTTGGTTCATAAACTCACAAATTTACGAGAAGAGACTAGGACTTACGATTTTATTTTTAACGTCCTTTACGACTAAACCGGAAACCTTAGGATTACGTATTTACGTTTTCTAACTCCGTTTTTGATGAGACAATTTTTATTGGATTCGTTTTGTGACGTTGATTCATAATTTATAAAAACCTTTTTCGTAAAACGACCCGAGGGCACGCAAATCGAGGAAACTAGAATCGAGGAGTACCCGTAACTAAATGGGGATGAGACAAGTGGGACACTTGCCCCACCCCCATCAAAACCGGCCCAAGCTAGGACACCACATCATTTGATGTGGCACCTTTGTAACAATAATGCTACACTTGTAAGCAAAGCTTACAAGTTAAGCTTTTACACCTCAAAACAACTAGCTAACACATACCATCCATTCCAACATGTAAAACAACTTCATTTTCTCCTCCCTCTCTCTAAAAATTCCGTCCCATTTGCTCAGCCAAAACACCTCATTCATGCAATTTTTAACCACAAACATATGTTATAATTAACATATGTTAATCTCCATTCAAAAAGATGAAGATTGGTGCAACTTATAACATCCAAGGAGGAGTATTCATGGTGTCTTGGGGCTGATTTTCCACAAGGAGTTTATGAAGATTGGTGGTCTTGAAGATGGTCTTGGCTATGCACAAGTTCCTCCATCAAAATCTATATTTTGATCACAACCTACATCATCATGGTGGTATAAAGATTGTCCTCCTCATCTTCTTGTTATTTTGATTACGTAAACATGTATTTTATTTCTTATTGTATATGTATATGATGAATATATGATGATAAAAATGTTATGTGGGGATTTGGTGTTGATAAACATGATTAAAAAGGTGAAAAACTATAAAGAACAAGGCTAAAATCTTGCTTAAAAGTGATGGCTGTATAAAACAGTAAAGAAACAGGTCATGGACTGATAAAATGATGAAGTAGAATCCATTTAAAGTAAGCTATATGTCTTGTACACATGTGAGAGTTGGCCATGCAATGGAATCATTGTAATGAGTGAGATATGATCAAAACAAGTTTAAAGTATAAATCTGAGTTCACTGTTTTGGACGATTTTTAGAAAATACTTAGAGGATGATTCAACAGTAGCTATCGTAGAGTTAAATGGAGCACATATCATGTCGTTTATGTGATAAAAATTTGAGCTTCTATCTCCATATAGAACTCTAGATATGGCAGTTTTGGTGAAAGTGAAGATAAAAATCAGATTTTTGAAATTAAAGTATAATACTATTATATAAGCACTCAAAATTTAATAGTATAAAATATAAATTAAAACCCACTAACTTATATAATACATTTATATAAATATGTACAATGGTAAATAAGTGGACATTTTATAAAAATGGTAACTTGTTAAGTTTTATAAGTCATAAAACTATAAACATGATTTTTACGACTTTTTCGGCTAATACCGTAAAATTAACGTTTTTGTTAAATAAAACTTAGATGGTTGGACCCGTCTAATGTAAACTTTATAAAACTTATATACTCATATATAAACATGTATAACAAGAAAAAAACCGATAAAACCCGAACTATATAACATACGGACATTAACGGACTAAATTAACGTTATTGGACTAATAAAACAACAAAATGGACTAAAACACTTATAAACTTATTTATTGGGCTTAACCCATTTGGGCCCAACTTGTAAAGTGTAGATACTGATAATATAAGTATAACATGGATTATTACAAGTTATAGAACTTATAATAAGTTTATTGGACTTAAAACACGTAAATAGGTAAAACTAGTAAACTAGTATAAAAGTTATCGACATATAACACTAAAATGAGTAAACGAGAATATGTAAACTCACTTGATCATCATATATATATAATCATCATTGTATACATAATTGTTATTTTTATAAAGTCATTGGACAAGAGTCTAAGACAAGTATTATTTGTCTAGGTATCCGTGATTGAAGCACGTACCGTACATCCGAATTGCCGATAACCCGCCTTCCCACATCAACGTGAGTTCATAGCCTAGCACTCTTTTAAATGTTTTTATAAATGTTTTATAAACCCGTGAGGGAGATAACATGTTAGTTTTTATTAAATAGGACACCATTTGTCCCGATTGTTGTTTATTGATTTGGACCCGAATGATTGTATGACCCGATTGTATGACCCGATAAATGATTAAAGGACCCGATAGATGAAATTAAATGGATTATTAAAGTTAGGTTATGTCACTAAAAGTCCCATTAGCATGAATTGTGAACTACCGGGATTTGGTAGACGCTTATGCATTTAATAGTACTATTTGGGGACGATCACCCCAGTTCACGCCTTGACGGTTGATCCCCGTCGTGCCACATTGATTGGTAAGCGTATTTATGTATGAGAAGATTTCCATAGCGTGACCATTGTGATGACACGCTACTTTAGATGGGCAAAATTGGTATCGGGTTAGCTACCCGTTGTTGGTTTAGTAAGGTAACAATTTCATGCGGCTTATAATAATCCAAATTAACGAAATACAAATAGACGCTCCGAATTACGATGTATTGCCTGACTAGCAATACAGGGTCATACTATTGATATTATGTTCATGTTTTGGTTTTCATAACCATATTCATATAACGGTTTTTATTTTCATACAACATCATAAGACGTATTGTATGATGTTTTTACGACATTGGTTCGTATAATGATTTTTAAGGCAAATGCCTATATTATGACTTTCGATAAGGATTTGTATAAAATGACTTTGGCTATTTTATGGCCTATTAAAATGATTTGTACAAAATGATTTTCAGTAATAATTTTATACTGATATTATATTGATGGAATTTATTAAACTCTATGAATTCACTCGGCGTTATCGCTGACCTTTTCTTTTAACATGTTTTATCTCAGGTACTTGAAGGTAATTCTCGGGAAGACAACAAGAATTCATGGCCCGCACCTAAATGCTTATTTCCATTCAAATACTTTGTAAAACCTGTATCAAATACAATGACTTGGGACCTATGTAACTTTGATATTTATGAATGGAAATGCTTTATTATTAAGCGACGCGATTTTTTTGCGTTGTCTATGATGTGAGTAATGTGCTATCTCGTAACACCAACTAGTCTTCCGCTGTATTGAGTTGTATAAATTTGGGGGTGTTACATGACATCTGTGGAAGTATGCGTCATGAACCCATAGACTACAACCAAAGAGGGTGAGAAAGGAACCAGAGAAGACCCAATGTCGGTGGTCAGTGACAGCATGGACCCACTGGAAAGTGGGTTCATCATAGAAACTAATATGGATCTGTTATATCTATGAAGGCTTACTTGAAGAAATCTGTTTGCTATCTGGATAGTGGGAGCTCTAGACACATGACAGTGGGTGAAACAATATCTGCATAGATATAAGAAGGAGTCTGGTCCAAAAGTAGTCTTTGGAGATGACTCCTTAGGGGCTACTGAGGGATATGGCTTAGGGGATTGCAACCGTATAACCTTCACAAGAGTCGCTTATGTCAATGGACTGAAGCACAACTTAATCAGCATCAGTCAACTCTACGATGCTGGTTTCAAAGTTCTGTTCACTAAGACCCAAGGAATAATCTTCAATCAGAATGATGATGTTATTCTAATTTCACCCAGAAGAAGGGATGTGTATGTCATTGACATGACATCACGTCCAGAAGGGAAGAACACCTGTCTCTTTGCCAAAGCATCTGATAGTGAAAATTGGCTATGGCATAATAGACTCTCCCACCTTAACTTCAAGAACATCAACAAACTGGCCAAGAATGATTTAGTGGCTGGGCTTCCCTCTCTGACCTTCACCAAAGACAGACCCTGCTCAGCCTGCGAGAAAGGGAAGCACCACAGAGCCTCATTTAAGACAAAGTTGTGGAAACCTTGGTTTCCGGATCTTTGAAGCTACTAGGAATGCATCATGTTCATATGATTATACAATCAAAACGGAATTAGAACACGACACATTAACAAGGTGTTTACGGCACAATAACATTAATTAAAACAAAAGGGTTGCTCATTATATTAATAATAAACAACCACTAGACGTGTATACATTTAATCCCACGTCTAGTGCAACACATGCTTTAGGTTTACATTGTGAATATGAATGATGAATAAAACCTAAGACCCTTGGTTCCTTTTATAGTGTAAGGATTAGGGTTTACAAGAGATAAAATCAAATAAACAAGTAAATCTTCTATTTAAATAAACTTATGCAGAAGATATCTTGCATGTTTGTCTAAATATAAGCTTCCATAAGCTTCTTGTCTACTTTTCTATCAACTCTTAAATTGCATGTGACAATGCTTGGAATGCACACGACAACTCTTGAGCCAACAACACTTAGTTTGTTCTTGTCAACGCTTGAATTGCTCTTGACAACGCTTAGACAATATCTTCATGTTTTCTTCGTTTTTGAGTTTCTGCCACATCAACTTTTTGACCCAAAAATCTTCCCCTAGTTGATGTCGGCAAAACTCTATGTGTATCTCTTGTAAGTTGTACATATAATCTTCAAATTGCTTCCCCTCAAGTGTAGCATGTATGTCTTCCCTTTTTTGTCACATCAACAGGGAAGTAAACAATGTATGCAATCTTTGAAGATTCTCTAAATGTAGCTCTATGTAATGATCTTGAATAAAAATAAATAAAGTATTCTTGATGTAGAAGTAGAATAACCCAACCTTGTGTTCCATGTCTTGTACTATCCACGTGATGAAGAACTTATAGAAGAGATATAAGTAGAACTCGATCCATTGTCAATATTCTCATCCTTTGTGAGACACTGAGCACGATAATGTAACTCCTTCAAGTGTTATGGCAAGTCTTCGTCACCAACCATGTAAAGCACGAACAAGTTACCTTTAAAGTCAGTGGCTGGAAGTGCATGACTTTAAGATATGATAGAACACAAACTCGCGAAAATCTTCTTCAATCATCAAACTTACCATAAGAATTCTTCCCCTTAAGCCAACACCTCTTCATAACAAGTCAATATCTTCATATGTAAAAGATGTAAACGAATAACTCTTTCACAAGGCTATCCCGATTACATACTCCAATAAATTACTTCATGAATCGTTGCTAACTCGCCTTAAAATCATTAATCCCTTTCAAAAGTATCCGAGCTATAAATATCACCATGATATTCTGAATAAAAACGGAGATTCCATGTACCTTCGTGTGTATATTCCCCCTTTTTGTGTGCTAAAAACGTACCAATTTTCTCAAACAGCAGTAATTCTTTTGTCATCCGAGAAACGCCTTTATCCAAGAATTATGTCATGTGTATTGTCACATATCGGACAACACTTATCAACGTTGGGACAAAACACTTCTCGGAAAACTCATGTCAACGCCTATTTCTATCAGCGTTCACATATTTCATGTCAGCGTCAAACCATTCTTTGTCAGCGTCAAATTCTGTCAGCGTTTTAAAGTATGCATATCAGCGTCGAAATTCAATATATCAACGTCAAGCTTTAATTCTTCTTTTGTTATTACTGCTCCTTATGCACAACTAATATACAGGACCCCACATGGCTACCTCGTGAGTAATATGGACCAGTAATCTTCAACATAAGCATGATATGTGTAACATACTCTTGTCCTTCTCGTGACTATTCAATAACAAATATTAACCAATCAACATCCAATCACCGTGTGAACACGCCATTCTTTTATCACAACTTCGTATGAATACAATAATCAACCAATAAGAAAGCTTGCACCGTGTGAACACAAAAACTTTCCATTAACTGTTTGATCGGTTGCCTCGTGTGAACATAATTTAATCACTTGGACCGTACGCAGCTCTTGAATATCATAAGATGATTCCCTTTTTCATTCTTGGACCATGCTGCTGCCCCAATTCAAATAGTATGTCCTTCACACAGTACCAAAAGACGATCATGGCTTTCGACATTGAACAGCAACATTATGTGTATCTACCTTTTGTACTTGTTGTCCCATCCTTTTCTTTGAATAACAACCGTGAGATGCAATGCGGAAAAGACAAAACCACACAAACTTTTGTACAATAGCCAATAGTACCAGATCTAGGGTTTGCGTAAACCCTAATATCCAACACAACTTCAACCATGCTGCCTACTATTCGATCTGCTGCAATCATGTTGCTAGGGTTCATCACCAGTTCATGAAGAACTGATTCCCCAAAGCTAACAACATGTCTTTTTCTGTATAGAATCAATCTAGGGTTTTTTGAAACCCTAAATCATGATTTCATGCAAATCTGAAAATCTGAAAATCATCACTGCAACCCACTTTGACGCCTAATAACTTTTTCCTGGGGATAAAACTCGACAATCCCTCCAGTTGATGTTTAGATATATGTATGTAGAACACACATATAAAATTTCGTGACGATCCAACGGTTCAATAAAAAGTTATGACCTTCTGAATACTGCTGCGCACACAAAAACGTCTAGAAAAACCCTAGACGGATTTTTCTTCTTTTCACGATACACGAACACCTTGTTGGTCCTAGCATCACGAGCCACGCGGCTCTGATACCAATTGTGGAAACCTTGGTTTCCGGATCTTTGAAGCTACTAGGAATGCATCATGTTCATATGATTATACAATCAAAGCGGAATTAGAACACGACACATTAACAAGGTGTTTAGGGCATAATAACATGAATTAAAATAAAAGGGTTGCTCATTATATTAATAATAAACAACCACTAGACGTGTATACATTTAATCCCATGTTTAGTGCAACACACGCTTTAGGTTTACATTGTAAATATGAATGATGAATAAAACCTAAGACCCTTGGTTCCTTTTATAGTGTAAGGATTAGGGTTTACAAGAGATAAAATCAAATAAACAAGTAAATCTTCTATTTAAATAAACTTATGCCGAAGATATCTTGCATGTTTATCTAAATAGAAGCTTCCATAAGCTTCTTGTCTACGTTTCTATCAACTCTTAAATTGCATGTGACAATGCTTGGAATGCACACGACAACTCTTGAGCCAACAACACTTAGTTTGTTCTTGTCAACGTTTGAATTGCTCTTGACAACGCTTAGACAATATCTTCATGTTTTCTTCGTTTTTGAGTTTCTGCCACATCAACTTTTTGACCCAACAAAAGCAATCATTCTTCATAAATAAGTGCCTCCATCTTCTTCACATGGAATTATTTGGACCAGTAAAACCACAATCCCTTAATCACAACAAGTATACACTAGTCATTGTAGATGAATTCTCCAGATTCACATGGGTATTCTTTCTCAAAAGAAAGAGTGATGCAGCTGAAAGAATAATGTCTTTCATCAGAGAAATAGAGAACATCAATGACTGCAGAGTTAAGGCTATCAGGAGTGATAATCGCACTGAATTCAAGAATCATGTCATGGAAGCCTTTTGTGATGAAAAGGGAAATCACATAACTTTTCAAACCTAGGCACCCCTGAACAAAATGGTGTCGCTGAAAGAAGAAACATTACTCTCATAGATGCTGCTAGAACCATGCTCAGCGAATCAAGACTTCCAAAACAATTTTAGGGTGAAGCTGTGAACAAAGCTTGTTACATACAAAACAGATCTATTATTGTGAAGAGACATGGCAAGACCGCTTATGAAGTGTATAGGAAGAGAGCCCCTGATGTAAGCTCTTCCATGTCTTTGGTTTCCCTGTTTTCATTCACAACTATAGAGATCATCTGGGAAAATTTGATGAAAAGTCAGATGATGGATTCTTTGTTGGCTACTCTCCCACCTCCAGAGCCTATAGAGTATTCAACATTCGCAGGCAAGAACTTGAAGAATCCATTCATGTTACCTTTAATGAAGCAGATGTTGTCATTGCTCACACCAACACATAAGAATGTGACATTGATTTCAATGAAGTCAAATCATATCCAGAGGATGATTTCTCAAATCCCAAGGAATCACCTCAGGCATGTCACAAGGACTTTCCATATGTTCATGCATTTGATCCTCACTCAATCTCTGACATCACTCCAGAGGTTGAAACTGCTGAACCTATCATTCCACCCACAAAAGTGAATGTTGATCTTATTGAACCAATCTCTCACTCAGATGAAGAGATTATGGATGAAGAGATAACATGTGAAGATCCTCCAGCATTCATTTAACCTGTTGTGACTCCTGACCCACAGAGACTCCTACTCCTCAATCCAAATGGAGTAGGAACCAAGATATTCTTCTGGTGAATATTCTTGGTGAACCCTCTGAGGGAGTCATCACCAGAGGCAAGTTGAGAATTCTGGAAACCGCCTCAGCGAATGAATGCCTTTTCGCTGATTTTTTGTCTGAAGATGAACCTAAGAATGTGGCTGTTGCGCATCTAGATGAAGGGTGGGTTGTTGCCATGAAAGATGAGTTGAATCAGATCAAGAGGAACAAGGTGTGGACTCTGGTAAAAGCTCTAGCTAGAAAACAAGTAGTTGGAACTAAGTGGGTCTATAGAAACAAGAGGGATAAAGCTGGAATGATTGTTAAGAACAAGGCTAGGCTTGTGGTGCTGGGGTACAATCAATTTGAGGCTATTGACTATGATGAAACGTTTGCACTAGTAGCCAGATTGGAAGCTATTAGAATCTTCCTAGCCTTTGCAGCTTATATGGGATTTACTGTATACCAGATGGATGTGAAGAGTGCTTTTCTAAATGATAAGCTTGTAGAGGAAGTATATGTCTATCAACCCCCTGGGTTCGAAAGCAGTGAGTATCCTGATCACGTCTGCAGACTTCACAAAGCACTCTATGGGCTGAAACAAGCGCCTGGAGCCTGGTATGAAACCATATCAAAATTCTTACTTGAAAATAAATTTGTCAGAGGTACCATTGAGAAAACCCTATTCACTTATAGGTCTAAGGGTGATGTCATTTTAGTACAGATTTATGTAGATGGTATAACTTTTGGTTCAACCAATATTACCTTGAGCAAACAGTTTGCCAAACTTATGACCAAAAAGTATGAAATGAGCATGATGGGGGAATTAACTTTTTTCTTGTGTTTTCAAATTAAACAAAATTCAAAAGGAATTTCCATTTGTCAAGAAAAATATGTTAAGGATTTGCTCAAGAAGTATGATTTTTCTTATTGTGCATCAGTGAAATGCCCCATGCTTCCTCCCAACAACTTGGGAGCTGATGACTCAGGGGTCTCTGTTAATGAGACCTTATACAGAGGCATGATTGGGTCACTGATGTACCTCACATCAAGCAGACCAGACATACAATTTGCCACATGTCTTTGTGCTAGGTATCAAGCTAACCCCAAGGAATCCCACCTTGTAGCTGTCAAAAGAATTTTACGATACTTAAAAGGATCTCCCACACTAGGTCTCTAGTATCCAAACGGATCAGGCTTCGACCTCAAAGCCTACTCTGACTCTGACTATGATGGGTGTTGTCTGGATAGAAATAGCACCTCTGGGAGTTGTCAAATCCTTGGAGGAAAGTTAGTATGCTGGAGTGCTAAGAAACAAAACTCAGTGGTCATGTCATCAACTGAAGCTGAATATGTAGCTGCCGCTGGTTGCTGTGCTTAAGTTCTCTGGATGAAAAGTCACCTGCCTGATTATGGGATCAATTATGAAAAGTTTCCCATATTCTGTGACAACACAAGTGCTATAGCCATCTCCAATAATCCGGTACTTCATTCTAGAACTAAGCATATTGACATCAGGTATCACTTTATCAGATACCATATTTTAAAAGGTGATATTGAGCTTCATTTTATGCCCACTGAATACCAGCTCGCTGATATTTTCACCAAGCCTCTGGCTGAGCCAAGTTTTACTAGACTGGTTGCTGAGTTGGGTATGCTCAATATTGGTAAACAAATCTGATAAATGATCTCTGTCTCTGGGCATTTATGGGAATTGAATGTAACGATGTAGTTACATTACAATAGGAGTTAATATATTCCCATATTTAATTCAAATGATTGTCCTTCATTGTCAACAACTTTCCCACTTTCCAAGGGGACAGAAAAATCACATGAAGAGTCAAGGGTTCCCACTTTTCCTAAAAGGTAAACATTTGCATTTAATGCTTTAATTGTAAAATGGAAAAACCTTTTATCAAAACCCTTGACTCATTTTTCAAATATCACATTACTCGTTATTTTCACACACACGTACTATTCATCTTCTTCAAATCATCCATTTCTTCCTTCCATCAACAATGGCGTCTTCATTAACAAACACTTCGTTCACCGTATTGGCCGCCTCGAATGTAGATTTTGGGATAAACGATGGGAAGATCTCCCTTAACAACTGTGTATCTCTCTTGGAACATAACAATCCTCTCTACCATCCTTTGTTATCCTTCCTCAAGTACTCTACCATTTACGAAGCCATAACTAGGTAACCCTCCACATGCTACCACCAATACTTGAGGGAGTTCTGGTACAGCGCTGAAGTTGTTCAAACCTCATCACACATCACCTTCAACCTTTCTACACATCCACAACCTCTCACCTTTGATTTCCACACCTTTGCCAAAGTCATTTGACTTCCTATCAATGAAGGCATGTCCGATGTGCCTGCTAGCGCCACAATGAAGTGGGCTCTGGCTACCCTTCGTCCTCATGATGATGATGACAAACCCTTTACCACCCAAGGCTTCCAAAACAAATCACTGATCAAAGTGAATTACTTCTCACCCACTTGGAGGACACTGATGCAGTACATAGTGAAATGTCTGGGAGGAAACCAGGGGTCGCATGATCAACTTAGTAGTGCTCAGCAAGCAATTGCTTATAGCTTGATTTGGGGGCAAGATATAGAGATCGCCCACATACTTTACACTGACCTCATTGCAAAGCTGGAAAACAAAGGGAAGAAGCATCGTCTAGTCACTATCTGCTACACAAGATATCTTTCTCTCATCATAGAGGATATGCTTGGTGAAACCTACACCAATGATGAACTTCACTCCTTCTCTCCCTATAACATCACTCCAGCCTCACTGAAGACTCCCTTAGAGGATGAAGTGCCTCTCAGTAGGCATATAATGAAGGTTGATGGGTTACTCGCTGATGATGGATAGCCCTTAATCCCTCACAATGAGGTGAATGCTGGAAAACAAACTGACAAGTCTTTGTCCAAGACCTCTGTGCAGTCCACTTCTCAGCCCAAGGCGCTCAAGGAAAAGAAGAAGAAGAGGAAAGACATCTCCCTTTCCTCTGAAACCCCTTCTGTTAATCCTTCCAAGACGAAGAAGACCAAGAAGAACTCATCCCCTTCTCTGGAGGATGTGGTTAAAGAGCCTACCGCTAACAAACAACCAGAGTCTAGCATCTCCTTGTCAGCAGAGACGACTAAGAACCTTCTTCACGCTGATATCTCTCAGGTATTAGTTCGCCATTTTTTTTCCTCTTGGAGGATCACATACAATCACTCTCAAAATTCTATAGGAGAGAGTGATGAAGTTTTAGGGTTTGCCTCAACCCATAGAGTGTCTATGTCAGCACCTAGATCTCTTAGGATTATCTGTACACTCTTTCTTAACAATACGATATGATTCACTTGTGCTCATAACGCACCCCAATGATCCTTCACCCTCTAGACTATGCTCTTGTCCATAAGAACTTGAGCATGCTATAGGTCCTGACCCAGAGTCTCTGCACCTCACGTGGTCTCTGGGTCCCCTCATATGAAAAAGAGTCCCAAAGAATTTATTCTTTTGGGGGGACTGAATAATCACCCTCAGTCTTCCTAGGGGCGGCGATAAAAGGGTACCTTTACCTTCAAATATGTCACAACTAAAAAAGTCCCAAAGAATTTATTCTTTTAGGGGGACTGAATAATCACCCTCAGTCTTCCTAGGGGCAGCGATAAAAGGCGACCTTTAACTTCCATTACTTCACAATTAAAAGAGTCCCAAGGAGCAATCCTTCAGGGGGAGCTGGATAATCACACCCAGCTATCCTAGGGGCAGCGAACGGCGACCATTCACCATATAGTTTTCACAAATCAAAAGAGTCCCAAGGAGTAATCCTTATGGGGGAGCTGGATAATCACACCCAGCTATCCTAGGGGCAGCGAATGGCGACCCTTCAACATATCTGTTTCACACTAAAAGAGTCCCAAGGAGAAATCCTTTGGGGGGGCTGGATAATCACACCCAGCTTTCCTAGGGGCAGCGAATGGCGATCTATAACTTCATATTTATTTCACACTAGTTACTAACAAATGTCATAGCAGGCTCACAATCTTCATGAAGAACAATAGAATGATGAGGCCAATTCCATTACTGGTGACGATAATGCTGAAGTGTCCCACATTGATCTGGATGCCATGTCAGACATTGACTCCATGCCTGAAGATGAGGTCTTTATCATTGAAGATGACATTACCATCTCTGGCTATGATGATATGGATGCTGATGATGACCAAGTCACATCTGAATTGAGGCCCATTCTGTTCCCATCTATGGAAAATGTTCAAGAACTAGCTGCCAAGCAGCTATGGGACCAGAGGCTATGTACACCAACCCAGTTCCCTTCCCCACTTTGCCAAACGTCAAGTAACTGGGGCAATGAAACACTTAGAACATTTGCAACACCTCAAGCCTGTCCATGTTCCTAGAATGAAAGATGTTCATGAACTAGCCGCTGAGGAACTCTGGGTTAGGAGGGGAGACATCAGTATCACCAAGCCTAAAGTCACAAATGATGTCATCCTCTCTGAACTACAAACACTCACTCATGCTGCTGAGGAACTCACCACAACCCTAAGACTTCACTAACTTCATCTATGGAATCCTCTATGACTGCACTACTTCCGCAACTACTGGGAAATGCCTTGAATACTTAACTCCCAGAAGTTCTAAACCAGAGTCTTCAGCAGTACATGCCATCAGTCCTCACCGCAACTGTCAAAGCCAATGTTGCTGCTATTGCCAAGGCATCTGAGCCTTCTAGGCAACTTCTTTAGGAGCTATTACAAGAGGAACTTAAAGAAATATGTCTATTGTTCCATCAAGAATTTGTTAAGTTCCTCAAACCTAGATCAGGCACAGCTTCTACCGGCGCTATGCCTGAGGGGGAGAATTCAGCTACCTCTACCTCTGAAGAAGAATAAGATACTGCTCCACCTAAGGGGGAGCAATCATTTAAACAACCAGCACCCTCAACAGATATCCCAACAACAAAACCCATCAGATCCTTCAACCCCATCACTGAGGTGGAACAGGACAAGGGAAAAGGTATTGCCACTAAGGTGCCTGAAACAACCCTGCACTCCCTCCAAGAAGAAGGTGGATCCACAGCCAGATACTCTGACTTGAACAAATTTAAAAGTGCTGATGAACCACCACTAACCCCAGAGCAGGCAAAGGCTCAAATCTTAGAACAAAAGAGGTTAGCAAACATTAGAGCTGCTGAAATCAAAAGCAAAGAAGCTATGAACAAACTACTCTCTCCAACTTTAAAGGAAGCTCAGCTGAATAAGCTCGAAGAACTTGAAGTCAAAAGGAGAAACCTTTAAAAGGAATGTGAGAGAATAGTGGACCAAAGAGCAGAGCCCGGTCAAATCACCAAATACACATGTTACACTGACAAAGACAAAAGAGTCATGATGACCTTATACAGAGAAAATCAAATAACCAACTACAAAGTCTTTAGTGACTTTAAACTCAGAGATCTAGGCCTCTCTGAATGGTTAGAAATGCTGTCTCTTACCCAAAAGAAGACTGGGCCTGGTGTTGCCTAAATGATGAAAAACATTCAAGCTAAGCTGAATTGGGTAAGAGACACTGCTAAAAAGCTGAAGGTACCTTTGCCTCCTTAACTATCACAACAAAAATCATCTCAAGGACAAAGAAAAGGAAAACCCAAATGGGGCCTTTGGTAGAGAAGCTGGTCACTGAGAATGTTTTGGTAAATGGAATGTACAGAAACCTTGTACTTCCCAAGGAGATCACTAAGCCAGTGGGTGGCCAAGTATACTCAGAACCAGAGACAGGAATGGTCTTTATGAATGGAAATTGTGAGTATTGCTTTCAGAGGATGAATGAACTTCATCTGGCCTCAACTATCCAACTCATCAGACTCAAACATGGCATCCTAAGGAACTGCAAATTAGCTGATGATTTTGAGTTTGAAGTTGAGTTGATCATTAACTCTAGGAGTGACAAAGTTGAAGCTCAAAGAATTTGTGACCATGGCCTTGATCGCTGAAGAACCTTTTATTTTGTTTTATTTTACACCACTGGGTGTCCTTTGTAATAGACTAGGTTCTTTATGTTTAATAAAACTCTGAGGTATGTTTGTTAAATTATGTGTAAGAAGAAGTTGTGTACTCACTTACAATAATTTTAGACTTTGTATAATTTATAAACAAATAGGGGGAGAGTGTTGGGTAATTGAAAGTTTTAACTATGGCACAGTCTAGATTTGTTTAAATTAGACTAAGTGTTACTGATCGCTGAGAGGACCAGCGACAGAGACCAGACCAGCGGAAGGCAAAGCCTTAGCTGGCACACCAGGAACATTCAAGTCAAAGACAGCGTCAGAGAAGTCGAAGACAATCTGAAGTCATACTTACCAGCGATTATGAATAGCTGGGATGTAGAAGGAATGTGCTGGTGTTCAAGGATCTCTGAGTTGACAATACTCAGAGATCACTTAAGAACCCTAGAAGTCTGATACAAGCAAAGCTTGTCCAGTCCTTTATAGTTTAGGCGGGAGAATCTACCAAGTGTTTTGAGCGGGACAAAACAAGAGATTCAAGATAAAGCCAAGTACAACCTAGTGGGACAAAAGGTGAACAGTTGGCAGAACTGTTCACCTAAAGTTGTTTGAAGGTATGTCTCGATTTAGACATGCATTTTATACGTTGTACTCTTCCATTCAGAAGATGACACGTATCAACTACTCCCACTAAGGAAGCAACCTCGTACCACTATAAATAGGAGTGAGAAAGAAGAGTTAATGCAACCCTTGTGCTTGGATAAATTATCTAAGTTCTTTCTCTATTTGGAACCACTAAGCCCTCAACTGTCTACTAGCTTCTCATAGGTTCCCTTGTAAACTTGAGTCTCGAATCAAGTTTACTTGTTCTAGGGTTCAATTCTTATTGTCATTCAGCGGGTGTATTCATATCACTTTGTAACACTTTGTTTATAATAGTTAATAAAGCATTACGCGTATGAAAAGTATTTCGTTATGTTTTAGTGTTTATACGAGTTATAGTTTCGACAATTGTTATATTAAGGGACTTTCATGTAGTTTCAATTTTGAATGTGTATTATGTTAATATATTAAAAAGATGTTTCTTATGAAAAATTAAGTTTGAAAAATTTAATGCTTAAAAGAGTTTTTATGCTTTCTTATACTTGTAAAATATGTAGTTATGATTGGATATTCATATAATGGGGTGTTTTAAATATGATTATTAATTATGTTTGTATGTTTAATGTTTTAGTCATGTTTGTACGCATTGTACATTATGCACATATATTGGTAAGTATGGTATTTTAATTGTAAGGTTTTAATTACATTTGTATTGTTGCAATTATTATACTATTAATTACATTTGTAAGATGTTTTAGTACTTGTATTATATGCTGTTTTAATTGTAAAATGAGGTGAGTGGGTGTTTTAATTATATAATTTAATGTAATTAATTATAAATTTTAATGTAACATATTATAAGTTTTCTACTTTTTGTATGTATGCTTGTTTTGCTTGTACAAATAGTATTATATATTATAAGTTGAAATTTCAATTATTCTAAAAATAAAAGTGCAAAATGTTTTATAAGATAGTATGATATATTTATCATATATGACTAGCAGGGTATCCGCGCGATGCGGCGGCGGGTACCCTATGGCTAAATTCTTCGACGTAATAATTTTTTTTTTGGTTCCAACTTCTGAATCGATAGTTTTCATTTACATACATGTTCTAAAAATGTAATTTCAATCGAGAGATATCATTACTTTTGGCATTATAGTATGGTACATGCGCATTGCGGCGGCAGATACCCTATAATCAAATCTGTTGTCGAGAAATATTTTTCCGTCACATGTTTTCAGTGATAATAGTTTTGCACATGGCGAGAACTTTAACAAATAAATTTATCATAGTTCTATATACACGTGCATCAAAACGATATCAAACGGGTTAGTAATATTACGAGTTTGTGTTGTTTGACAGTGAAATGTACTTGTTAATAAGTAGATGTTGCGTAATATTTGTCACATTATATAACATGAAAACATTTACTTACTTAATATTTTACATATTTTCATACTTCGTAAATTAATTGAAAATGTTTGTGTATTAACGTGAACAATTCTTTTCCATTGAATTATTTAGCAAAATGATTACAATTTCACTAAGCTTTTACTAATATATATATATATATATATATATATATATATATATATATATATATATATATATATATATATATATATATATATATATATATACAAATGATAAATAATTTCACTAAGCTTTACATATACAAATGTGTAATATGTAGTATATAGATAGATATGTTTTTAGTTCTTGTACAATAAGAATATATGATTGTACTTTTAAATAATTAGGTGTATTAATTATATATTATTTAATGTTATATTATTTTTATTTTGAAGTATGTATTAACTATTATTTATTAATTTGAGTATTGATTATTATTTTTAATTAGTATTAATATAAGCATTAAATTTTGAAAATTTAAGTATTACTATTTTAATTTTTAAGCTTGATTTAGTTGTACGTAATGTATTAAAGGATGCAAGTTGAATTTTCAAGTTTCTGTTAATAAAAGGCCAAAATGCTTTATATGTAGTTATGATTATGATAAAGTAAACATATATTGTTGTACTTTTAAGTAATGGGGTATTTTAAAAGTCCCGCCTTTTATTTTGGTAGAACCTTTGGGTCAAAACTGGTCAACTTTTCCCTGGCGACAGGTCGCCGGGATAAGCTGGTCATAACTACGGTAAAAAAGGTAACACGACTTTGTGCCACATCAGCAAAGTCGCCAGGGATTACCCACTTTCCCTGGCGACAAGGTGTCGCCGGGGAAACCCCGGTCACCTGATCTTCTGATTCTTGTAGTGATTGTTGTACTTTTGAGTACTGGGGTATTTTGAAAGTAATATTAATTATGTGTTTTAATATATTTGTGCATTAAAAAAATTTTAAAGCTAGCTTTTTAACTTTTATTGCTATTACTTAAATGATATTTAATTGTGATGAAAGGTTGCATTAAAAGCTTGCTTAATGTGCTTCATAAGTTGTATTACTTAAATTTTGACATTAATAAAAAACATAATGTGCATTATTGCTTGCATTAAGGGTTGTACAGTGTGTTAAAAGAGTTAGACTACTTATTTTTTTGTAATTAATGAAGAAAGAGATTCCAATCTCTATTATATGTAGTATAGATACAGATACATCAAACTTAATTCAACTTGTATCAGCAATATAAAGATTCCTAATAAATACAGCTTATTCACACAGCTTATTCATAACTCTCTTTTATTCATTAAACCTGATAGTTTGTTAAAATAAGCTAATTAGCTAGCTTATAATTCAATACAATAAATCCAAATCATCTAATTGACAATTTTATTCATAACTCTCCTCTAATTCAGAAGCTTATTCATAACTCTCGGTTAATTCAAAAGCTTTTTCAAACAAATCAGCTTATTCACATAAGTCATCTAATAAGCTAGCTTATAATTAAGAACAAATCAATAAATCTAATTAATTCAAAATAAGCTACTTAAAAGCTTATAAATTATAATGATGATATATTAATAGGTTATTCAAATCAAATAAGCTAAAAATAAGAATAGATCATAATAAAACCTCATGATGCCGATCATTCGTGATTATAGATCAATCGGTTCGAGACGACGGATTGATCAACAACAACAATTCACAATCACAATCATCATCATCGATGTACGGCAAACCATCACCTATGAAACAACAACAACAACACCAATCTCATCATCATATAATCCCATGTAGGGGCCTGCTTCTTCTCTTTTTCCCAAGATTTGTGCTGCTGATGGCTTGATAGATTTGTTGTGGTGAGATAAGTAGACCGGAACTAAATAACTAAGAAAAGACTAAAACAACTCAACCGGGCATCGGCTATTTCTTAATAAAAAGTTGCAGATACAACTTAACTTGCTAGCGGAAGCTTAAAAAGACAATCACACTAATATTGAGTTTCGGCATGTAAAATAATAAACATACAGACATAAATATCTCGACCTTTATTCCATATATGATATGCATCTCTCCAAATACACTTGTTCACAATTCATACATAACCATTTAGCAGGATCATCAACACAGACTACAAACCCTAGCTTATTAATACAGCTAAGGTGAAAGTGACGCTCACATTGTACACACTTGAGTAAATCATGATCTTTGCTATCTCCTTGACCCAGATGGCAAAGCCCACACACGCCAGCAGTACTTGGTTTTGGCGAATTATCATGTGCTGGTAAAATGCTTTCAATCTGTAATTGTAATTGAGTCTGGCATTCTAAAATCGACCGCTTATCCTCAAAAAATATATTTGCAGCTGGTCTGTGATTCGTACTTCCCGCATGTTTTTCAAATTTAGTCATCAAAAACATCTCATCACAACAGTCACACTTTATCCCATCTTCATAAACCCACCCTTGTTTCATAGCTCTACCATCTTTTCTACTTAAATACGATACTCTTGCCCCCCTCGGCACAATATTATTCTCAATCAACGACCCAAGAATCCCCCGCTTTTTAGTACTAGAAACCTCATCCTTTCGTGCTACCTTCTTTCCAGTTAACAGTAAACTTGCTCCAACATCTTGAATTTTACCTTTCTTGGATGACAGATCTTGATTATTGATAGCACATTCGCATGCAGATCTCAACGACGCGTAAACTCTGCCAGTAGGAGCTTTATACATAAGTTCTCGAGATTTCTTAAAATCGTAAAAGAATGTCCAACCGATAGCCGAAAGATGATTCTTAGCTTTTATCATCAATTTTTTAACGCGTGGATCGCCGCATCTTCCTGCTAGAACATTAGATTTATAGTAATCCACGATGGCTTGCGGGTTGTATTCGGGTGAGGTGCATATTACATTTGACATTGAATCATATACCGAAGTAGATGCATGATTATATGAGTTCATTATGGTGATGAATCGATGATGATTACGGTTTATGCTAAGCAATAATTGAATGTGAATGAATGATCTATTGTGGTCTATTTATAAGTTTCACTAATGTCGGTTAAAGTAAAAACGGATATATGTCAAGTCAATTAATAAGGATAGATAAACTTATTATGGCAAATCTTAAAACTTGAAGCACACGTCTATGATCTAAGGAATGTTGTCATATCAAGTGTCCGCACAATTACGTATAATAATACTAGTTTTAATATATGTACGCGGAAGACTTAAATATAAATAATGTATTAAATAATAACGTTGTTATTATGACTAGTTATTGAAGGTTTATAAAGTACATAACAATAATACAAAATCCTAAATAAGATCAAAGCACATATAGCGGAAGCGATTTAAAAAGATCATAATTAATAACACAATTAAAATTAATCGAATTAGGGTTACATTCCTTTATCCTAGCAAAGATCCACAAGATCACCAACGAATCACCAATTAGGGTTTATGACGAACACTACCAAGATATAGTCTAAAGTATTACGTTCTTGTACACACGTAATACAATGACCTAACCGTGATTCTAGCACGTGTAAGCCGAGCTTCTACGCTTGTAGAAAATCTACCCAACAACCCTAGAGAGGGGCTAGGACTAGATTATTGCTAAAACAAAACCAAAGGATAAAAGGAACCTTAAAAAGGTGTTTTTCCGTTGGAGTTGATCGTAATAGATAAACCAAACAAATCACACAAACCACACAAAACCCTAAGGTGCATTTGGTTTGTTGATCGCAGGAAGAGAGAGAGAGAGAGACAAAGATGGTGGAGTAAAGAATTATGAGAACAAAGGGGTGTCTATATAAGCCTAAACAATCTTGGAGCCCAAGTAATAAATCAATAAGGAAATAAATCTTTCCTTCCTTTTCCTTTGTCACCACCGTCGGTCAAAGCCCAACCCATGGGGTTTTTTGGAACCTTCTCGACTCTTATATTTTATTCCATATTAACCGTTAAGTCCTTAACTTTTAAACTTAAAGACGGTTAAATGTTAAAACTCGATTTAATTTAATAAATATAATAAATACATTTATTAAATAAATTAACTCTTTACATATTGTGTGCAATTCTGTAATCTCGAGTTCGATCCTAACACACGACTATTGAATTTATGTCCATAAACTTTCAGCTCCCACTTGGACAAATTTCGAATATCGTGATTACATTGACTAGCGTCTAGTTACACTAGCAATGTCTCTAGTACAACTCAAGTAAGGTTTCTTGGATAAAACCTTTTAATGATTCATCTTTATTATTATCTTTTCATTTCTAATACAACGTTAATAAGGATATGTATCTCAGTAATTCCTTTCATTAACCATTCTATTTCTCGTTCATCGGATTAAAGCAAGATTACCAAAACATCTAAACATAGTTTAGAAAGACTTTGGGTACGGCCATACAAACATCTTACTAATCAAACGAGGGACGCAGCTGTATTAAACTTCAAAATAAATTTGAAGGAAACAAATTCCATATTGACTACAAGCAAAACTTATGAATTTTGCAACACTTCTGAAAATAACCCTTATAGCTACCAGTTACGTTTAGCGTTAGATTATTCCAAAAAAATGCACTAGATCCACGACAATTTCCTGGTATCTCAGTTCTGAGGATAACTATTTATGATTTACTTAATGACAAAGATCCATAAAGTATAATCATATAGTTGGGATAAGTCCAATACTCGAATCATCGAATATCATCCAAAATAGATCAATATACTTTTAAGTATACTCTATCGCAATTTCGAATTGTCTTAGTTTAATAATATTCCCATATTATTAATCGACAACGGACATTTAACATAACAATTTTATTCATGGATTAATACATGTAAAATAGGATACAAAATTAAATAACAAGAGTAAACGAAACCCAATCTTTATTTTGTTAAATAATAATGTCTTAACAACCTTTATCCAAATACGAAATAGATCAATGCATGAAAACATGGTTGATGCATCATGCATCTAGTAGTGACCTTCACACTTGTTTGGAAAAGCATAAATAACCAATCTTGACCTATTTGGAATTTTGAGAATACTTTGTTCTAGAATTCAATTCATTGAAGCTCTTATACATGTGTATTCAAATAATTTGATATTGCCACATAGTATCAAAATTGTGAAACATCCTTGATCACCAATATACTAAACTTCTAAAAACACATTTGAAGTTCAAAGTATTCTAATTCTTTAATGTATAATGCAACATGTCATCTCCAAAGATACCATGACTAATATTGAGTGTTACCTCAATTATATCTTTCAAGTTATCTATAACTTGTCATAAAAGACATAAATATGTTACCTATGATATCTATAATGTAATGTTTGATTCCAACCAAACATCTAATTTTGTTGGCTATGATAATTTGCACAACTATTGACAAATTACTCATCCACGGAATATGGAAGCTGATCCAAGATTTATGATGTTATTCTATATCCAAACATATTCCTTCATAATATTCATTACAAAAGTTATTTAATAACTTTCAAATAGATATTAATATATTCCAAACATCTTGCATTTTAAGCATGATATAAATACAACTTGATACACATGAAAATTCTAAAATCAGATTTAGATTTCTTCATGTTCTAAATATCCATATAAACTTACTACAGGGCATATTATGTTGTATTCAACCGCATAAATAAACAAATTTATTTAGTTCCAAGGTTATATATATCTTATTTTCTAAATCTTCAAAGAAAAATTCCATTTCAAATATAAATCAAATCAACATTTAATTTGAATGAAATTTACTTTCTTATATGTCTATCCAACATATATAAATTAAGAAAATAACCATAATACTCCCACTAGCTTTTAGGATCACTTAGAAATCATCTTATTCAAATTTAAGTTCAATCTTGGATTTCAAATTAAACATAAGAACAATCTCCTAGATGTCAGCTTTTATCCATCCATGGATAATTGCACTTTGTACTTTTCCAAAGATTTATTTTTGAATTAATAAACTCCTTTCGATTACTTAAGTCCTTGCCCAAGCAATGATTTCAAGAAAGAGTACATATACATTCAATTTGTCAACTAAAATATGACCACTGAAATCTTTATATATTTAATGCGTTTATTAAAGAATATTCAATCACAATTCATTAATTAATTATGATCAAATAATCTATTCATAATACATACATTAAATACATGTACAATTTTTGTCCATAAAATTTCGACACAAAGATTAAACCACCACAATTGGCCTTTTTCCTTCCTTTAACGAAACTCATCTCTAGTTTCTAGTCAAACTATTTAAAATAAACCAAATCTAAAATTGATTATCTTATTTGGACAACATCTATAACATTCATAGTATGAGTAGTTTACCCAAGACAATATTTTGGTAACAAATCATAACGATTATTTGTAACTCATTATTCTCAGCATATTACTCGCATATCGGAGATATCCTTGCGGACCTATGACTTAAGTTCCTTTATCTTGAGGGTTAGCATTTACATGCCTACCTCATGATAATTACTAGTGTATTTCAGAAGATTATGTATCTTGTAATTTTATCTTTTAAGATCAAAACTCCCACTTGCTTTTAGTAACTTAAAGTTAATACATAGCAAATAGATCAACACTCCAACGTAATCTATTGGGACATTACAAAACACAATGACAGTTCCTAACTCTTTATTTTCTAACAACCCACTTCATAAGTAGTTTAGCAAAATCTGAACTTCATTTTTAAGATCATACATGTTTCATCACAACCCATATATAATGTTATCTTATTAATTTTCTTAGATCAAGTCATACTCAACTTTCTAACCTTGATATCTTTTGGAAGAAAAGAAGATATAGTTATCTTGAATCAATCATCACCATCATATTGAGAGCTCGATTCTCCTAATGAACATATCACAATATTGTATTTCATTAGGGTTAATATTGTAAGTCATTCTAACAATATTTTAAGAAAAACATATATATCTTTAGGCTTACTTACATACCAACTAAATCATCTTAATGGTATAATAGGTTTCCTAAAGTAAGACTATATTACGTTCTTGTACACACGTAATACAACGAGCTAACCGTGATTCTAGCACGTGTAAACGGAGCTTCCACGCTTGTGGAAAATCTACCCAACAACCCTAGAGAGGGGCTAGGACTAGATTATTGCTAAACCAAACAAATCACGCTAAGGTGCGTTTGGTTTGTCGATCGCAGGAAGAGAGAGAGAAAAATATGGTGCGTTTGGTGCGTTTGGTCCTTTGGAGTTGATCGCAATAGATAAACCAAACAAATCACACAAACCAAATAAAACATTAAGGTGCGTTTGGTTTGTCGATCGCAGGAAGAGAGAGAGAAAAATATGGTGGAGTAAAGAATTATGAGAACAAAGGGGTGTTTATATAGGCCTAAACAATATTTGAGCTCAATTAATAAACCAATTAGGAAATAAATCTTTCCTTCCTTTTCCTTTGTCTCTAACGCCGGCCAAAGCCCAACCCATAGGGTTTTCCAGAACCTATTTGGCTCTTATATTTTATTCCACATTAACCGTTAAGTCCTTAACTCTTAAACTTAAAGATGGTTAAATTTTAAAGCTCGATTTAATTTAATAAATATAATAAATGCATTTATTAAATAATTTAACTCTTTACGTATTGTGTACAATCCCGTAATCTCGAGTTCGATCCTAACACACGACTATTGAATTTATGTCCATAAACTTTCAGTTATAATATCTGTTTATGCATAATTTTTTTGTTAATTTTTTTAAGTATTTGTTTTATGCATTTTTAATTTTTCAATTTGTAATTTAACTTTTAGCATATCTGAGTTAGAGTTATTTCAAACTTTTTTTTACTCGCATTTTTCAACTATCTCACAATACTTTACCACAAATTCATCTCACATGTTCTAAGCATGACTTGAACCCAAAACTATTTAATTGGAGAGCTATTCACATATGACTGAGCATTAGGCCCAGACGGGACTTGCCAAGACCCAACCAGGGACAAAAATAGTCCAAAACTCCAAACCAAAATAGTCTGATCCAGTCCGAGTGTAAAACTCGCATTAAAATACCATGAACAGTATACATGAACAGTGAACAATTAAAAATACGGTAAAATTAAAACTTTCCATTTATAATATAATTCACGAGTCACGATATTTAATAACATGTAATTACGTATATATTATAAATGTGTTAAGTACACGACATATAAAAAATCACGATAATTAAACATGAGCGTACACATAAATAATTGAACTTGGGAAAACTACGGGTTTCCCCGTGGGCTCCCTATGTGTCGCGGCTAAACAAGAGAGAAAGGAGAAGTGGGCTTGGCCCATGACCTAACTTAAAACATGTTAAGTAAAAACACAGGAAAACATAAACATATTTTTAGGTTTACAGAAAAAGTTCTTCTTGCCTCCTTTGCCTCTCTTGCGGTCGGCCACCTCAAACCACAAGGAACAAACTAGACGATTTTGATTGTTGATTTTGTCTGTACGTGATCGTGATCTCATAACCTATTTGTAGAAACTAGAAGGGGGAGGGGGTTGAATAGTTTCTCTTCGATTAGTCACCTAATTAAAATTACTTTCAATTAGATTTGTATCAAAACTATCTTTTACTTGAAGCTAAGTTGCATAATGATTAGGTTCAATTCAAATGCATTAGCAATGGTAATAAGTAAGTGTAATGATAATGAAATAAGTAAAGAGTAAAGAAAGAGACAACCTAATGAGAAGACACCAAGATCTATAGTGGTTCGACAACGAGGCTCTATCCTCGTTTCTACTCCACTCCTCGAGTACACTTACTCGAGATTTCCACTATATCCATAAGCTCCCTTCTTGGCGGAGAAAACCTTGCATCATCGCTTACATTATTTTTCGACACTAAGCTAAATGTCGAGACCTAATCTTTCGCTAGGACCAATCTACACAACGTTTCCTACTTCACAATTTAACGATATAAGGCTAGATGTCGAGTTCTAATCTCAAGGTGGAACCAATCTTCACGACGTTGCCTACTTCACCATTTTACGACACAAGGCTAGATGTCGAGTTCTAATCCAAAGCTAGAACCAATCTTCACGACTCTTCACTTTGAAGCTAAGTGAGAACTTCGCACAACACAACTACTAATCACTTTCAAGTTTAGTGAGAACTCACAAGACACATCCACATCACTTTATAGTTTAGTGAGAACTACTACATAATCTATTACAACTCAACTAGATATATCCAAGTACACACATGTAGCTTGGATCTACACAACATAAATCCAAGCAAACACATATGCAATGGATGTACACAACAAATCCAAGTATTCACAAATAGCTTGGATAAATACAACTAGTCCAAGTATTCATAAATACAATAGATTAACATAAAACAAAAAGGCTAACATGATGAACATGACTAATTCATGGATTCATCTTTATCACAACACTAGTGAGTGAGTGGTCTTCTCTTTTGACAAGGTAAAGGAGGGGATCAAGAGGATAATCATATTTAAACATACTTAACATATTAAGTGATCATTTACTAATGATTATGTTATAGAAAAGAGAAAGGGGGCTGAGAAAAACATCCAAAAAGGGTTATTGGAAAATCAGATTTGATCCACTATTTATAGGAGACAAAGTTCAACGGCTAGATGGGCGCAGTTCCTTATCTAGCCTGGCGGTTCCTTATCGCTAGAGAACCGCCTAGCTATTTAAAGGACCGCCCAGTAGATTACGCTCCGATTTTGTCTTTTAGTGGGGTAGGAATATTTGAGGTTTTTCAAACCTTCAAAGGATATTCTTATGGCATATGGAATATGCCATTTTCAAATTTACATTTTCCATTTTAATAAAACATTTTCTTAAAAAGAAAGTTTATTTAAAAAATCTTTTGTCATATTAACAAAAGTGAGCCTTAAGGATAATCACTTTGATGATCACTAAGTATGATTAAGAAAAGTTAGTGATATGATTATTACCTTGATGATAGTGTTAGTTAAATAATTCGTTTTGTGTTTTACACTAAATGTGTTGTATAGTTTGTTGTGATCAAAACTAAGAAAGATTAGTTAACACTAATAATGTTTTTAGGCATCACTTGCATTGACAATCTCTCCCTTTATGATCACGACAAACTATAAACTCATTTACGTAGAAACACAAAATATCGAATTATTAACGAGTTTATCACTATGATTTCTCCCCCTTTGTCGTAGCAAAAAGGTTAGCACAAGTCTTTGAAGAAAACCAGACTTTGCTAGTAGCTCCCCCTTGGTGGATGCTCCCCCTTGCTTGGGGCACCAAGTGTATGAGATAAGGTGACATGCTACACAAAGGTTAGTAGAAAGAAAAGAAAAACCAATGTATATATGATCACTACCTACTAAGTAACTTGAGAGGGAGAAGGAGAAGAAATCTCAAATTAGAAGCAAGTATTGTTAAGTATATCGAAAGAGGTAAATGACAAAATCAAAGTTCAATTGGTGGAATGGAGGTAGAAAAGAAACATCCAACCAATGAAGATGATAAATTTGTCAAGGGGTTAAAGTTTAGAATTGATGGAATCACCCATAATCAATTGTAAAGATTAACCACGATCAACTCAAAAGAAAAAGAGAGAATGATCAAAGAAAGAAAAACAAAAAACAACACAAAGGTTTCATATTACAAAAATATGAAAGAAACAAACAAGGTAGATAGTCATACACACAATATGAGTATCTAAAGCAAAAAATATGGAAAATAAACCACAAAGCATAAGCTATTCTAATAGTGATAATTTTCCAAGATTGCTTAAAATGTTATTGACTCCAAAACAACTAAAGTATTATTGACTCCAAGAGTGCTTAGTCCTTTAGTTGGAAAAATAAGACGACGAGGCATCATTCGAAATTTTGTCCACGGGAACAAAAACTTTGAGAGGAGGTCGAGTGAGGAGGAATTCAAGAAAATTTAACTTCTCATACACATGAGCAAGTTCAATTTGTTGAAATCGACAACAAGCACACGAGGATCCATGATGCAAAACAAATTCGGTTGATGGGGGAAGGCCATCAAACCTAGGGTTTTGTGGTGGTGAGGAGAGTGGGTAGGAAATGTTTTCACAATGCCTTGTTAGGTTTGGGAAGGTTGAAAGGTCATTAAGTTGAGGGTTGTCAAAAGTTTTTGGTGGTGGGGGAACATTTTCCTTTTCTCTGGTGATGGGGTTAATAGAGTAGGTCTCATTCCAATACTTGATTGGAGAGAAGGTGGGGTTCTTGGGTGGTTTAGAAGAAGAGGGTTCATTTTTCTTGATCTAAATAGGTCGAACCGAGATCTTCGGTTTCTTGGAAAGCTTGGATGAGGAAGCTTTGGGTGAGGAGGTTTGTGACAATGAAATTTCAAGGTTATGAAAGGAGGAGTTAGGCATTATTGAGGTGTGAGAATGAAATCTCAAGGTGAGGGTATAAGAAGAAAGTAGACAAGGCAAAGATTTGAAAATAAAATGTGAAGTGTCAAGGAATGTTTAGCCAAATTGAGTAAACATGGAATCTTGGCAGGGGATAGGGTGATGAAGAAAGACAAAAAACGAGCCAAAAAATGGCTATCAGTCCGTGATTCCTTATAGGGACCGACTGTTCCTTAGCACTTAAGGGACCATGAGCCGCGTACAGTGGACGTGAAACCATGATTTTAGAGGGTTTTGAGAAAAACTAAGACTTTTTCAAAAAATTGCAAATCTTGGAATTTTACCTCTATTAGCACTAAATTATGCTAGGGTTGCATAAAATCAACATATTCACAAAGAATGTCTTGACAAAGGGTGAAAAAATATTTAGATAACATTTTGAACCAATTTTAGTCAAGTTTTAGAGGTTGTGATAGATTTAGGTTCAATTTTAATTTAAAATTAAAGTTGATTAATGTGCACATAAAGATAGAAACACATAAAGCTAAATCCATAAATCATCGTCATGAAAAACTCATAGAGGGAAGGAAATACAATAAGGAAATGAAAACAACTAACTAAAAAAAAGTTAGCTTAAAACTAGTTCTTGATGATTAGTCTTCTTTGGCTTGGTTTTTCTTGAAAAACACTTATTAAAGAAAATCATCATTCATCTCCTAGGAGGAGGCATGGTAAACAAGGTGAGCAAGAAATCTTGCAACCTCCTATGAAGTCCAAACATCTCCATCCTAAGGTTGTGAATGATTTAGTTGTTGTAGAGGCAACATGGACAATGAGAACCATGAGCTTCTATGTAACACCCCCACAAATGCTATGCGCAGCGGAACTACAACATTGGGTGCTACACAGTATTCATTGCACACAAGATATATCAAACGACGCTAAAAAGACGTCAACTTAAAACTTGAAATTAAAATTTGTTAGATGATACATGTCCACGGTTTTTCCAACCCCAACTGGTACAACAGAGTTAAGCGTTTTCGGTCCCCATGAATCTCAACCCAAGAATTTCAGTTTTACAACAACATAACATTAAAATTTAAAATGTTTAAGTAGAAAAAGGAGGAAAAACAAGCGGACTCCAAGCCATACACACAACATCCATCCCATGCATGCTCCATTCTACACTTCAGCGGTTACCTGAAACACATGCCAAAATTTGGTCAACGAAAACGTTGAGTGGAATTCATAGGTTTTACAATCAATTTGAACGTATATAAAATAAAAACCATTCGTGATCATTTATAGACTTGTCGATCAAACAATCTATATTCAGGATACTGACAATTGTGTTTAAGCTCATGACACTAATCCGTTAACTCAATCACCCGCGTAATAAATACCGGCGTGATTCAGATGAAACCAGTGCCCCTTCTAAAGGCATCAGTTGCAATTATACCTTATCTCTCATACAAGATAATCTACCGCAGAACTTACTCAACGTACAGCTTCTCGGCTAGCATTGGGTCGTTAGCCCCGTAGTACTACAAATTGTATAAGCGGCTATTTCCCCCTACTCGAGGGCAGGACAATAGTTAATAGTTCATGAATTTAGGGTCTTTTGCAACTTTGGTACTCAACACAATTTCTAAGGCAACTTTCGGGTCTAACAATCATTCATGATATACGTTCCTTTAAAAAAACTAGCATGCATTTCCCTCGCGGGTAAAACAGTTTGAAATAAATATAAGCGAGGCTATAAATTCACACCTTAGATATTAAGTAGTCGGTAGTTCGAGGGATGATCACTGACGACGAAACGGATGCCCGGATAAATCAACACCTATCACAAATAACGCGTAATGAGTAATCTCATTTTAAATACCTTACGGTACTGTATAAAATACATATATACTAGTCACTTAGGACAATTATAACTCACGCCAAAAACAAAACAACAAGCATCACTCATTTTACACCATTCGTTCTCATTATTTACGCTATCCATTTTTATCCATTTTCGCCGGTACTTACCGAAAGTACGGGCTGTTTTACCATATTTAACCATACTTATAAAATTTGACAAAATTCTCAAAAATCCTATAAGACCTGTAGATAACATGTTTTAAATCCCAATAAAATTTTTTACTTCTACGACTCGTTACTCAACGCTTTTCCAAAACTACATTTTACGGGCTGAAATTGTACTTCGACCAACTTTGACCTCTTTGACCTATATGAAATGCACCTTTGACTTCTTTGACTCCTAAGTCAACTTATAGACTCATTTATACAGGTTTGTGACCAAATTTTGACCCTTGACCATTTACCAATTCATACTTGTGGTCCTCGGGATTTGACTAAAACTATACATAAATTCGGATTATGAAAGTTCTCGTCTCCCGGTACTCGATCTTTAAAACCTCATAACTTTTAGCTCGTTTTGAGTCACGGGCTCTACCTTATACCAAATTAAAGATAAAAAGACCCTCTATAACTACATTTAGTTTTCAAGACCTGTAGGAAAAATAATTTTTATGAAATGACCTCAAAGTTTCTGCCTAAATTTGACTACTCCAAAATCATGCTTAAACTCGATTCCAATCCTACTAATCACCACTAGGCATCATCCTAAGCTTCCTTAATCACAACCAAACACAAATTTTCAGTCCTACCCCTATTGATCAACCAACCTCATAATCCTAATCATCTAAAAACGAACATGCAACCACTTAAACCTATCTAAAACATCACTAAACACAATGCCAAACACAAAGATAATACTCAAAATCATCAACCACCATGGCTCCCCAAACACCCCCTTGTGCCGTGGGGTTTGGGTGACCAAATCACCACAACCAAATGAATTTTGGTGGGTTTTATTGGTGATTATACTCACACTAGGCATGAATTTAACATGCATTCATACAATTAGCCTCAAAAACGGATTTGAATCATCTTGAAAATTTTTGGAAAATTTATTTGAATGCATGTGGGATTTAAGTACATAGAAAGGTGGGGAATGACAAGATTAGATGTGGTCTAACCTTAATTTCAATGAAAATCAAGTGAAAAAAAAATTTGATGGTGTTCTTGGTGGTTTGGGGGTGACCGTCGGCTAGAGGGAGAAGAGAGGAGAGAACCAAAATTTTTTTCTAAGTGTTTTGTGAAATGTGTGCATTCCTTCCCCTTTTTGTAAATTTGAAAGGACCAGATGTGCAATTAAGGTTTTCTTTTGGCCTTAAGTTAAAAACGTCCTTAAAACTTTGCGGGTTCGACTCACTAGTCAATTTTGAAAATTTTACGGGAGTCGGAAATCATCCCGAACACTCCAAAATATTTTTGGGATACTTTAAATGTACTCGGAAGGCTATAAAACTCACCCGACTCAACTTAACACGAATCGTAAGTAAAATTCTCGAAAAATTACATTATCGATAAATCGTCAATAATTATATAAAATTGGGCATCCATCGGGATCGTAATCGTCATCGTCCTTCTTGAATCGTCAATCGTAAAAATTATAACCTCGAACATCGGCTTTGACCAAAATACTTATAAATATAGAAATTAAAATTTATTAAAAATTTCAAAAATTAGCGAAATTTAGGGTAACGTTAATGACCTCGGTTCTAGGGTGTCACATCCACCCCTCCTTAAAGAGAGCGACGTCCCGGCGCTCGCCTCTTCTCGTACTCACATTTCGTTCTACTGGAACAGATGAGGATACCTTTCCTTGAAAAAGTCCTCACGTTCCCAAGTGTATTCCGGTCCACGCTTAGAATTCCATCGGACTTTCACAATAGGAATCCTACTACGCTTCAGCCGCTTGACCTCTCGGTCCATAATTTCCACAGGTTCTTCCACAAAGTGCATTTTGTCGTCCAGTCGAATCTCGTCCAAAGGAATCACCAATTCCTTATCCGCCAAACTCTTCTTCAGGTTCGATACGTGAAACGTGTCGTGAATAGCACTAAGTTCGCTCGGCAATTCTAATTTGTACGCTACTGGTCCAATTCGTTCGACGATCTTAAATGGTCCAATATACCTTGGACTCAACTTTCCTTTCTTCCCAAAACGAATTACACCCTTCCACGGCGATACCTTGAGCATAACCATATCTCCAACTTCAAACTCCAACGGTTTCCTTCGGTTATCGGCATAACTCTTCTGTCGGCTTCTCGCAGCAAGTAGTCGGTTCTTGATTTGCACAATCTTCTCTGTCGTTTCTAAAACCATTTCGGGTCCAGTCAATTGACTTTCTCCCACTTCACTCCAACACACAGGCGATCTACACTTCCTTCCATACAATGCTTCGAACGGTGCTGCCTTGATACTCGCATGATAACTATTATTATACGAAAATTCCACCAGAGGCAAGTGGCGCTCCCAACTTCCTCCAAAATCAATCACGCATGCTCGGAGCATGTCCTCCATCGTCTGAATAGTTCGTTCACTCTGGCCGTCAGTTTCCGGGTGATAAGCCGTGCTTAAACTCAATTCAGTGCCCATCGCACGTTGAAGCGATTTCCAAAATTCCGACGTAAATCTACTATCGCGATCCGAAATGATCGATAACGGCACTCCATGTCTACATACGATTTCTTTCACGTACACACTGGCGAGCTTTTCCATGCTGTTCGTCTTCTTCATAGGTAAGAAATGAGCAGATTTCGTTAACCTATCCACTATTACCCATATCATATCACATCCACTAGGAGTCCTAGGTAAACCCGTCACGAAATCCATAACGATTTTCTCCCATTTCCATTCTGGGATCTCTGGTTGTACCAACAATCCAGATGGTTTCTTATGTTCTGCTTGAACCTTCGCGCAAGTCAAACACTTACTAACGTAACGAGCAATATCCGCCTTCATATTCGGCCACCAATAAACTTTCTTCAGGTCGTGATACATTTTATCCGATCCAGGATGTATCGAATACTTCGACTTATGCGACTCGTTCATAACCAATTCTCGAACTCCAGGCTTTCCTTCCTCAGATGAACACAGTGGTAACCAAATCCGATTCTCAAAACATCTCAGTCTGTCTGACCTAATCACGAAAAGAGGTTTCAACATTCGTCCCAAATTCTCAGCTTCAACATTCCCTTTCATTAGTCCCCTCTCTTGAGCTTTCAGTATAGTTTCGGTTAAGTCAACGCTCTCAGTCATCACTAAAGCTCTGACCCTCAAAGGTTTCTCCCGTTCCTTCCTACTCAGTGCATCTGCTACAACATTCGCCTTGCCAGGGTGGTAGCGAATTTCGCAGTCGTAATCACTCAGTAGTTCAACCCATCGTCTATGTCGCATATTCAACTCCTTTTGATCTAAAATGTGCTGCAAACTCTTGTGGTCAGTGAATACAACACACTTCATCCCATACAAATAATGTCTCCACAGCTTCAACGCAAAAACTACAGCTCCTAATTCCAAATCGTGCGTCGTGTAGTTCTCCTCATTCTTTCTCAGTTACCTCGACGCGTAAGCTATCACCTTTTCACATTGCATCAATACCGCTCCATAACCCTTACGAGACGCATCACAATACACTACGAAGTCTTCGGTTCCTTCAGGAAATGACAATATTGGTGCGGAACATAACTTATCCTTGAGCGTTTTGAAAGCAAGTTCTTCCTCAATTCCCCATTCATACACCCTATTCTTTTCGGTAAGCCTTGTCAATGGTTTTGCAATCAACGAAAATCCTTCAATGAACCTTCGATAATACCCAGCTAAACCAAGGAATTGTCGAACTTCAGTCGGCGTTGTCGGTGCTGACCATTCCCTGATCGCTTCGACCTTGGCAGGATCCACACGAACTCCCTTACTATCAATCACGTGACCTAGAAACTGCACTGATTCCAACCAAAACTCACACTTCGAGAATTTCGCATACAGCTTCTCCTTCTTTAACAACTCCAAAATCTTCCTCAGGTGCTTCTCGTGCTCCTCCTTACTCTTAGAGTAAATAAGTATATCGTCGATGAAAACAATAACAAACTTATCTAGATACGGCTTGCACACGCGATTCATGAGGTCCATGAATACAGCAGGCGCGTTCGTCAATCCAAACGGCATCACTCGAAATTCAAAGTGTCCATACCGCGTACGAAAGGCAGTTACAGGAATATCGTCCTCTCTTACACGCAGTTGATGATACCCTGATCTTAAATCGATCTTTGAGTATACACTGGAACCTTGCAATTGATCAAACAAATCGTCAATCCTCGGCAATGGGTACCGATTCTTAACCGTCAGCTTATTGAGTTCCCTATAGTCAATACACATCCGAAACGAACCATCTTTCTTCTTCACGAACAACACTGGCGCTCCCCAAGGTGATGAGCTCGGCCTAATAAATCCTTTGTCCATCAATTCCTTCAGTTGATCCGACAACTCCTTTAACTCAGATGGTGCTAAGCGATAAGGTGCACGTGCAACCGGCGCAGCTCCTGGCACCAAATCAATTCGAAACTCGACCTCACGGGTAGGTGGTAAACCTGGCAACTCGTCTGGAAAAACTTCCGGATATTCGCAGATAACAGGTACCTCTTCAATCCTCGCCTCTAACTCACCATCACTCGAAACTTGTGCCAAAAACACGTCGCATCCGTTCTCTACGTACTTCATCATTTTCAAACAGGAAATCACTTTCAAACGAGAAATGCATTCGTCTCCCTTCACCGTCAAAACTTTATTCCGCAACGGAATCTGAACCAATCTCTCGCCGCAGACGATCATAGCACTGTGCGCCATTAGCCAATCCATTCCCACAATCACGTCAAACGATCCTAGCTCTATAGGCATCAAGTCGATTTTAAAAGCGTAATTTCCTAACTTCAAGGTACACCCTCTCAGTATAGAATTTGTACTAACAATTTTTCCATCGGCTAACTCAACGTTATAACTAGTCGCTAACAACACCGGTTTTCTATCGATATGACGACTAAATTTAACATCTACAAAACTCTTGTCGGAGCCAGAATCAAACAAAATACTAGCATAACAAGCGTCTAGCAAAAACATACCGGTAACCACATTAGGACCCTGTGGTTTATCAGCCGTTCCCACTTGATATACAGCAGCCGCGTTGTTACCTCCCCGCTTGTTTCCTGTCTTCGGGCAATTCACTTGCACATGACCTCTCTCTCCACAACCATAACATCCTCTCATTCTGATAGCATTAGCCCCAGTGGCTACTCCTCCCGTTCGACAACCAGACGTCCTATGACCTGCCTTTCCACACTTGCCGCATGCAGGCGGGCAATTCCCGACATGATACAAATTGCACCTACCACAATGGGGATTCACTTTTACTCCTCTAGGGTTCGTCACTGCCCTCATCCCTTCATTCCTTCTCTGGTTAAACTGCTGATTTCGGTTCGGACCATGGTTGTTTCGATTCCCACCTCGGTTCTGGCCCTGGGATTGGTTGCTTTGTGCCGCTTCCCATTTCCTCTTGTTGCCTTCAGCAATGGAGTTCTGCTTGTCCTGGAGCTTGACGTCCATCAATGCGTGAGCCATCTGGACCGCTTCATCAAACGACCCAGGTTTCGACGAAGTTGTTTCACCTTTGATATTGCTAGATAAACCCTTAATGTACTGCTTCATCTTCTTGGCATCATTGGTAAAAACATCCGGACACAACAGGCTTAATTCATTAAACCTCCTGGTGTAGGCAGCTATATCGTTGTTCTTCAAGGTCAAGTGCCTCAACTCATCCTCCAATTGCCCCAATTCCTCTTCCGGGCAAAACTTCTTAGTCAACAGAGCTTTTGTCGCATTCCACGTCCTTGCATTCGCTACAGCTAATCCAACCGTAGCTACCTGGGTATTCCACCAACTTAACGCATCATCAAGAAACGTTGCAGCCGCAAACTTCACTTTGTCCGCTTCTGCACAACCGCTGATTTCGAACGTACTTTCAACCTTTTCCAACCATCGTCTAAGTTCTAAAGCTCCACCCGTTCCCCGAAACTGCGTGGGACCGCATTTCATAAAACTAGAATAGGTACACACTCTCGGGGCTTGCTGTCTCCCCGCGTTCCTTCCCTGGTCCTGATTTCTCCCGGCTCGGTCCGCTTCCAGCGCATTTGCTATAGCTTCCTGAATCATGGTGTTAACACGATCGGCGGTCAACTTTGGAGGCATGGTGTTATCGAATATCTCTTTCTGCAAGACAGGGAAAATAGAAAAACAATGTAAGTATACATATCAAGTTTCCGAGACATAATATACATACAACGACACATCACTACGGAGTTACTTATATTCATCAATTCACATCACAAAAGATCAAATTTAAGACATATCACAAATCATGAAAGGTAACATAGATTGTATTGATAATTAACCAAAATCGTGACAAGTATTGCCACTACAATCGTTCACCACAAAACTCAAGTACTTAAGTTTCTCGTCATAATGCCATCATACAAAAGTCTAAAACAGTTCTATTACAATGATCAAAGAAAAATACAAAACAAGCAACTAGGCATGTGGTGATCCACACGGCCTCTTGGATGGCGGCTCGTCATCGTCTTCCTCGGGTTCCTCATCACTATCGTCCTCATCCACATCATCCATTTTTCTCTTTCCTTTGTCATCCGGCCCACATTCCGTCTCCTTTTTTGTCCCTGATGTGGATCCACACTCAATCGCTACCTGACTTCCCACCGTAATACAAGCACCTCTAGTAGGCGGCTGAATCATGAAGTCATTAGCCTCCATCTCCAAATCGTCCACGAATCTCCGATCCGGGGGCAATGATGCTCTAACTCGATGCTCCCAACTCTGCATCCTCGACAACCTCACTTGATCCTCCCTAACACGGTCAAGACTAGCGCTCAAATTTGCAACCATCGATCTTAGACTGTTGATGTCACTTTTGTTCACATTCCCATCATACTCAATTCTTGCAGTCCTTTCCAACAGTCTTTGGTGTTCCCTTTCATTCTTATCAAACCTCTTAATTACCCTGGTCTCAACTACAAACCGCTCATACATCAACCTCTCCATCCTCCTCAAACGACCTGCGGGATCCCAGTAGTGTCTCGGTCTCGGAAAGTAGACCCTTGCGATATTCTCATGAATCGATGGCGACTTGGATGATTTGCTGGACTCTCCACTACTCCCATTACTTACTCGAACAAATCCTGGCACTGTTTTCAAATAGTCCTTACAATTGTCCATCGGGCGATTAAAGGGTTGCTGCTCATATCGACCGGTTGGTGGTACTTCATAACCCTTTGGCGAATTCGGAGATTGAAACAAATCGGGTTCGGTCTGGCCTACAGCATTCTCGGGAATGCCATCATCCATTAGCTCCTCGGGCTCTTCCTCAGAATCCTCACTCTCGTCACTACTGATGCTAAAATTGTCCACCTCACTTTCGTCATTGTCGTTTTCCGGCCCTATTTCCTCTTCTGTAGCGATCCATCCATTATCATTGTCCGGCGGGTTCGGAGGAAACGGTCCCCCTTCATGACCTACGACGTAATCGTTTCCATTATCATTAGGCGGTACCTCGGCCATTCCTGCAATAACAGCGAATTTCGGAGGGTACATAAGTAATTATACAATATTTATAAATACATGCATGCAAATGCAATGCAAAGGTGGTACATATGCCCGAAATGTAATAATATGATGCTCATGCATGATTAATACAAAAATTACGATGTCGGATATTCCACGTAAAATTCAACGTCTACATATAGTAATTCCCATACTTACGTAATAATTACCCACATATATACTTCAACTCAAAAGTATACGTCAAATGCCATAAATACAACAATAAATCTTACCGGAGCCATGCAGGATAGTTGTGTGTGCTTGGACCATTTCTTACGACACCAAAAGTTATAGTTTAGGATTTTCAAAAACGACCTAGTTCTCTATAACTCATGGCTCTGATTACCAATCTGTAACACCCCCACAAATGCTATGCGCAGCGGAACTACAACATTGGGTGCTACACAGTATTCATTGCACACAAGATATATCAAACGACGGTAAAAAGACGTCAACTTAAAACTTGAAATTATAAATTGTTAGATGATACATGTCCACGGTTTTTCCAACCCCAACTGGTACAACAGAGTTAAGCGTTTTCGGTCCCCATGAATCTCAACCCAAGAATTTCAGTTTTACAACAACATAACATTAAAATTTAAAATGTTTAAGTAGAAAAAGGAGGAAAAACAAGCGGACTCCAAGCCATACACACAACATCCATCCCATGCATGCTCCATTCTACACTTCAGCGGTTACCTGAAACACATGCCAAAATTTGGTCAACGAAAACGTTGAGTGGAATTCATAGGTTTTACAATCAATTTGAACGTATATAAAATAAAAACCATTCGTGATCATTTATAGACTTGTCGATCAAACAATCTATATTCAGGATACTGACAATTGTGTTTAAGCTCATGACACTAATCCGTTAACTCAATCACCCGCGTAATAAATACCGGCGTGATTCAGATGAAACCAGTGCCCCTTCTAAAGTCATCAGTTGCAATTATACCTTATCTCTCATACAAGATAATCTACCGCAGAACTTGCTCAACGTACAGCTTCTCGGCTAGCATTGGGTCGTTAGCCCCGTAGTACTACAAATTGTATAAGCGGCTATTTCCCCCTACTCGAGGGCAGGACAATAGTTAATAGTTCATGAATTTAGGGTCTTTTGCAACTTTGGTACTCAACACAATTTCTAAGGCAACTTTCGGGTCTAACAATCATTCATGATATACGTTCCTTTAAAAAAACTAGCATGCATTTCCCTCGCGGGTAAAACAGTTTGAAATAAATATAAGCGAGGCTATAAATTCACACCTTAGATATTAAGTAGTCGGTAGTTCGAGGGATGATCACTGACGACGAAACGGATGCCCGGATAAATCAACACCTATCACAAATAACGCGTAATGAGTAATCTCATTTTAAATACCTTACGGTACTGTATAAAATACATATATACTAGTCACTTAGGACAACTATAACTCACGCCAAAAACAAAACAACAAACATCACTCATTTTACACCATTCGTTCTCATTATTTACGCTATCCATTTTTATCCATTTTCGCCGGTACTTACCGAAAGTACGGGCTGTTTTACCATATTTAACCATACTTATAAAATTTGACAAAATTCTCAAAAATCCTATAAGACCTGTAGATAACATGTTTTTAATCCCAATAAAAGTTTTTACTTCTACGACTCGTTACTCAACGCTTTTCCAAAACTACATTTTACGGGCTGAAATTGTACTTCGACCAACTTTGACCTCTTTGACCTATATGAAATGCACCTTTGACTTCTTTGACTCCTAAGTCAACTTATAGACTCATTTATACAGGTTTGTGACCAAATTTTGACCCTTGACCATTTACCAATTCATACTTGTGGTCCTCGGGATTTGACTAAAACTATACATAAATTCGGATTATGAAAGTTCTCGTCTCCCGGTACTCGATCTTTAAAACCTCATAACTTTTAGCTCGTTTTGAGTCACGGGCTCTACCTTATACCAAATTAAAGATAAAAAGACCCTCTATAACTACATTTAGTTTTCAAGACCTGTAGGAAAAATAATTTTTATGAAATGACCTCAAAGTTTCTGCCTAAATTTGACTACTCCAAAATCATGCTTAAACTCGATTCCAATCCTACTAATCACCACTAGGCATCATCCTAAGCTTCCTTAATCACAACCAAACACAAATTTTCAGTCCTACCCCTATTGATCAACCAACCTCATAATCCTAATCATCTAAAAACGAACATGCAACCACTTAAACCTATCTAAAACATCACTAAACACAATGCCAAACACAAAGATAATACTCAAAATCATCAACCACCATGGCTCCCCAAACACCCCCTTGTGCCGTGGGGTTTGGGTGACCAAATCACCACAACCAAATGAATTTTGGTGGGTTTTATTGGTGATTATACTCACACTAGGCATGAATTTAACATGCATTCATACAATTAGCCTCAAAAACGGATTTGAATCATCTTGAAAATTTTTGGAAAATTTATTTGAATGCATGTGGGATTTAAGTACATAGAAAGGTGGGGAATGACAAGATTAGATGTGGTCTAACCTTAATTTCAATGAAAATCAAGTGAAAAAAAATTTTGATGGTGTTCTTGGTGGTTTGGGGGTGACCGTCGGCTAGAGGGAGAAGAGAGGAGAGAACCAAAAATTTTTTCTAAGTGTTTTGTGAAATGTGTGCATTCCTTCCCCTTTTTGTAAATTTGAAAGGACCAAATGTGCAATTAAGGCTTTCTTTTGGCCTTAAGTTAAAAACGTCCTTAAAACTTTGCGGGTTCGACTCACTAGTCAATTTTGAAAATTTTACGGGAGTCGGAAATCATCCCGAACACTCCAAAATATTTTTGGGATACTTTAAATGTACTCGGAAGGCTATAAAACTCACCCGACTCAACTTAACACGAATCGTAAGTAAAATTCTCGAAAAATTACATTATCGATAAATCGTCAATAATTATATAAAATTGGGCATCCATCGGGATCGTAATCGTCATCGTCCTTCTTGAATCGTCAATCGTAAAAATTATAACCTCGAACATCGGCTTTGACCAAAATACTTATAAATATAGAAATTAAAATTTATTAAAAATTTCAAAAATTAGCGAAATTTAGGGTAACGTTAATGACCTCGGTTCTAGGGTGTCACATTCTAGGAACCCAAAGAAGTAAGGATCACCCATAAAGAGGGGAAGTAGGACACCCAAAATGGGAGTGTTTGAGGGAGGTGGAGGTGGAGGAGGTATGTTCTCCAAGGGTGATGTGGGTGAGTGTGGAGGTATGTTCTCCAAGGGTGAAATGGGTGATGTGGGTGAGTTTAGAGGGGTAAAAGATGAAGTCACCAAGGTATCAACAAAGTCATTCACAATGGGAATGCTTTGGATGGGTTGAGGTTGGGTAGTCACATCCAAGAGAGTACTTGGAGTGAAGGGTGAGGTTAGCTCATTCATTCTAGATTGGAATGAAGAGGAGGTAGAACCATGATAATGGTTGGTACCATGTGTTGAGGTAGTCTTGCATGGAGCAAGAGGTGGTGAGGGTGATGAAGAGATGAGATTTGGAACAATCTCATTCTTGGGTGTGTGAAAGGGTGAAGAGTTAAGTTTGGGAAACTTAATCTTGGAGGTTTTGTATGAGTTTGAGGTTCTTGTAGAAACCATGGTTGTAATGAGTGGTTTAAGGTTTAAGGATGAATGGTTTGATGTGTGAAGAACATGGCTAACAATGTGGGTTTAAAAGGGTGAGGGGATGATCCAAACTAGTAATGGGTTAAAAACATTTTATGTGAATAATGAATTTAGATAACCTAGTTTAGGAAATGTGCAGGTTTTTGCAAAGAATCAAGTCAGGTTTACACAGATTAAGGAAAATAGGGTAAAGCAAAGATTCTGTCGGACACAGTAGCCGGCGGTTCCCTATCTAGGATGGGTGGTTCCTTATCGATAAGGAACTGCTGGTCGATATGGAACCGCGACCAGAGGTGTTCAAAAATCGCACTTCCTCAAACTTTGGTTAGCCCAGATTTTTACCAAAGGATTAACAAGCCAAAGTTAACTACTGACCAAAATCTAGGAAACTAACTAACACATAGGATGCACAAAGCTATGCAAATCGTAAACACGATGGCATAGACAACATTAGGATTAAAATAATAAGTAATCCATACAAGTAGTATTAGTTAATACACAACCAAAATAAAGTAAAAAGAAGAAAATGTTCAACATCACATTACATGTTTAGCAACATGTATACTTAGAAACAATTCAAAGTCTTCATCTTCTTTTCTTGCCCAATCCCTTGATCATGTTTCCCAAGTAATTGAATCCCTTCCTTGACTCAAGCCTATGTTCATATAACTCGCCTCGGGTTCGAAGACTTTGACGGTAAAGTTCCTCCATATTGAGATTATCCGGAACTTCACTAGTGGAATGATGAGGAGGGGAAACAATGTCATCTAAACCGTCCACGAATGAGTTTGTGGAGTGGAGAGAAGTACTCGAAGAGCCAATGGGAGCACTTGTGCCAATGCCATCACCATCACTTGTTGGCATGTCAATGTCCTCATCATTGGACTCTTGTTGGTCGGATTTTCTAGGTCTACGATCACATCTTGTCTTTCTCTCATATACCTCTTGAATAGGTAGCATAACCCGTTTGACCGGTTGAAAACAAGAAAGATCAGGATTGGGAAAATCACGGCCAACCCTTTTAAAAAGGCGAGTGAGAAGCATTGCGTAAGGGAGGTTTGTTTTAGGCTTGTGAATAGCATAATTGATCCGTTGAGCGATAAAATATGCCAAATTGTAATTGGTGTTGGTAAAGATGCAAACTAACATATGTACTAAACACGCTGGAATATGATCCCAGTTTCCACCAAGACAAAACACATTTTCCCTAAGGATATTGGTCCATTGGACAATATTATCATTAAGGTCGCTTAAGAGAACCTTATGACGTTTCAACGAACGTACCTTAGTATGAAGGCTTCTTACAACGGGTCGATTACGCTTTTTGGAGACAATGTCAACAATGTAGTCAAGATCAATTTCCGCATGATCATTTGGAGGACAATTATTGGATTCAAGGAGAGCACTAAGCTTCCATTTATCCGTGAAGCGACAAGTGCCTACAAATGGGACATCAAGAATTTGACCGAAGACTTCGAGAGAGTATTGTATGAGTTGACCATTCAAGATGAACCTAACAAATATTCTATCATTGTTTTCAATGACGGAATATGTGCTAAAGAACTCCAATAGGAATCTGGGATAGATGTCTTCCTTAATATGCAACAAACAATCAAACCCAATGTTTTCAAACATAGATTTGATGTAGACAAAATCCCTAATATCTTTTTGGAAAACTCTACCCTCATGAAAACAACGGGATTGAAGGGAGGAATAAGTATGGGCGAGATGTGTTGAGTAAAAAAAGTCGGAAAGGTTAGGCATATATTGTTTAGTGAGTTGATGATCCTTTTGGTATTGTGAAGGCATGATTAGTACCTAAATAAACACAAGAAAATACATTTCCAATCACTCATATGAAAAATAAAATCAAAAATCAAAATATGAGAATGTGTTATATCGATTTCTTGACAAACAAAGGATTGAATCCATATCATTCTCATGTTCACAATGTACCTATTCCATTATTAACCAAGAACATATGAACTATGTTGGATCAACAATGGACTAGAACATTGGTTTTTCAAACCAAGGGTTTTAGGTAAGCATTAACAATGCAATTACCTATTTGTTCATGGGTTCATCTCAATTCCATCTTTTAACCAAAATCAATTAGCCAAAATTCGGATTTGTTCTACAAGTGGGTTTTAGTGAAATCTCAATGAATATGAACCTAAGGAATCATAGTAAAATAACCATGTCAACCCATATTCCTATTAAGGTTCTAATTCAATTTCAATTTTAAAAATCCTCAATTATGAAAGGATGAACCCTAGAACAAAATAGATGAAATTGAAAGAAAATACTTACAATTAATTGATGTTTGATGAAGGATGAGTGAAACCCAAAACTTGGAATCAATTAATTTGAGTGATTGAAGGTTTTTGTAGCTTCAACAATGGTGGAAAAAGGGGAACCCGACGGTTTTGTGTTTTTGGGAGAGAGACGGTTTTGTTTGAAAAAGATTAAATTAATAAAACTAGCGCTCTGACAAGTTTTACTGCCCGCGGTTCCTTATCGATAGAGAACCGCGGGTTTGAACCGCCAGAGATAAAGAACCGCCTACAGAGGCAGGTTTTTATCAATGAAATACGCCAAATTTTTGAAAACCAAGTTTTCTAAAATACTTAAAAATAT
The DNA here is from genome assembly GCA_025667525.1 of Glebionis coronaria. Taxonomy (NCBI): domain Eukaryota; kingdom Viridiplantae; phylum Streptophyta; class Magnoliopsida; order Asterales; family Asteraceae; genus Glebionis; species Glebionis coronaria. The sequence goes on along the minus strand of CM046875.1, from coordinate 600,976,911 downwards.
ATCTTAAACCTTTTAGAATATCAATGAATCATCATAACACTAAGCAATATGCCTCAATGAAGGATTACGAGTTCAATCGAGATCGAAAAGAACCGAAACGGACAAACGACTACTCGTAGCGAAAAAGCAAAGTGGAGAGAAGTCAAGGGAAGTGAATCAAGACTAAGACCAATGCTCAAGGGATTAATGACAATCTTCAAATCGTGGAGACGAAGAGCTTGTGTCATATATAGTGGTTTAAGACGTGCCTTTCGGGCGAAGTGTTAAACGACTTTGGTAATGAATAAACACATAGCAAATATTGATGCATAGACTAAGATCACTTTCAATAATAGTCTTAGTCTAAACCAAAATATGAGCAAGGTATTAATTCACTTTCTCTCCCACAAAGGGCCAACTAACCATATGGGTGCAAACCATGGATATCATGCTTGATACTTTAAGCTACTACTAACTCACTCTACATCACCATAGTGAGTCAAGTATCCAAGCAATGAAGGTTTGAGAGGATAAAAGAAAAGAATCACAAACCACAAACAAATGTCAAGGCAAGGATGCCAAGAACAAGCACATAGTCAAGTAATGATCAAAAGAATGATCAAAGGGCGTGTGGAAAAACGAAAGCGTACCTTGGCCACAAAGAGCATTCCAATCCATCAAGGAATCAATGAAAAGCCCAACAATGACTATGATAAGTACTAAGTCTTCAAGGACTAGTATCATTCTGATATGAGCTTAAACTCATATCCTTTTATCAACAAATAACCCTAAAACATGAAGCAAAATACCCATTTATCTTGTAAAAAAACAGTGTTATGTGGTATGTTTGTGTTTGTGTGATCTTATGTAGGTAAAAGGATACAATTTCAAGCAAACAAGGAAAAACCAAGCTCAAAAGGATGAAAAAGACAAAAGAGGATCAAAAGTGACAAGATTTTGAAGTTCAAGGACCTATCTTGACAAGTTGTGAAAGTTGAAGGATTAGAAGTGCAAATAATTAAAAGTCAAGATTCAAGTCAAACTTGGTCAAACTATCAAGTCAACTCAGTCAAAGGGCCATTTTGTACAAATTTTGGAAGTTAAAGGACCAAAAATGACAAAGGAATGAAGATCCTAGCTTGAAGTTACAATCTGCCAAATACAAGGACCTAATCTGCCAACTATGGAAAGTTATGAAAGTTTAATCCATGTGTTAAAGATTTCAGCCAATGGGAATAAAGAAAACATTTCACACGGATCACCACATAAGCCCATTAACTGCCGCCTTTCATTTAATACCATATCTCAACAGTGCAATCCATGTGACATGTTTTAAACCAATAAGAAGATGACACGTGTCTATCTTCTTTAACAAAAATATTGCCAGGATCGGGTTTGAGATTTAAGCCGTTTCATGAGAAGATCAAAATACCAATATTGCTCGTTTTGAAGAGAGGAATCCAATGGTGCAATCTAATTAACAAGTTATCCACTCAATCAAAAACCCCCAATTCAATGTTCATCACCTTCAAAGAGGATTTGCAGAATTCCTCCACGTGTCAAGCTATGATTGGCCCGAACACGTCACAAACTCCAACAGAATCTCCTTTCATGCCTATAAATACCTAGCTTGTACTTCATTTGGAGTGTAGCTTAAATTTGTAAAACACATAGTTCTTAAATTTCCCTTTTCCTCTTCCCTCATTCTACCCTAACTACTCAAGAGTCTGACAAACTCTTGAGTCAGTTAGTTAGTTAGTAGCTTGTAACCAACTTTTGTAACTGAATTCATCAAATAAATTTCAAATTACCTTTTCCCGCCAAATTCTGTTATTCAAATTCCTGGTGAATCTTGTTGCTGTTAAGAGTTCTTGTTGCTGTTTGATGTATGTTATGATCAACCATTGATCATAGCTTACATTGGAGAAGAATTGTAGCTATTTGTTCAGAATTCAAGTCTTTCCATTGTTCTTGAAGATTTCATGGCAGTTTGATGAATTGTAGCTGTTTGATTGATGATTTGAGTTGATCACTAGTGATAGGTGGTGGTATCACTAGGGCAAGAGAGCTCATCGCTCCTCTTCTTCCCAAAGGACCTCTACAATAGGTTTATTAGCTCTTGTTTTATGTTCCTCTAAACAGTCCTTGCATGCTCAATTTCCTAGCATAATTTTGATGGCTACATGTTATACTTGATTAGTTGCTGTTTGATTGAGTTTGAGTGTTTGTAGTTCAGTGACTTCATACTTGTTCATTTGAGTTCAGTTTTGTAGTTTTTAGCTCATTTTCAGTAACTTTTTAGCAAAACAGCTTAATTGAGTTCTAGTCTTGCTAATTGCTTAATTTCAGTTTCATTAGCTTCCATTTTGTTCACTAAAACAAGTCTGCTATAGCCTCTACATCAGTTTAATCCAGTACTCAATTAGTCTTTGTTAAAACTTATAAAAAACAGATAAAGGAGTGTTTGGGAATAGTTTTCAAGTGGTTTTCAAGTGTTAAAAATTGGTGTTTAGAAGTTTGTTTCCAGTCTTTAGTTGATAACTATTGGTTTTAAGTCATTTGCAAGTTATAAAAAAGGTCAATCAGGCAATTGGTTAACAAAAAGTTTGGGTCATACTTGTTTCAGCTTAGTTCTTTGAAACTCAGCATTTTCATTTGCTTAGTTCTCCTTTAATCCTTGATGAAATTTGTTCAAATTTGTTTCCAGACTTAGTTTACATCATAAACTTTTAGACTTTAAAAGGAAAATATACAGTTTCAGGAAATAAGCTAGGAATAAGCTTTTTAGCTCAAGCCTGAGCATTTTCCATTCTCTGTGATAAAGTGCATACTGTTTTCTTGGTTCTCATTATCCACTTCATTAAAGTAGTGATTTTCTTTCACAATCTTGTTTAGAAAGTGTTGAATATGAGTTTTTGAGAATTTGAACTTTTTCCAAAAATCGGTCAACGTTTGGTCAACATAAGCTCATTTTAGCTTATTTCGGATATCTAGCTTATTACTGGATGAAATTGGTTCTAATTTGATTTCCTCTTCTTTAAATCAAGTGCTTAATCAGTTTTGATAATAAAATCAAGTTGTGGATGTTTGGAATAGGCTGTAGCTTATTTTGAGCTTATTGATAAGCACTCAATTGCTTATTTTGGACTTTTAGCTTATTTCCTTGAACACACGTAGCTATAATTGGATTTTAAGAGTTTTGCAAGTGATTTCAGCTTATTTGGTTGAGTAATAAGCTCAAACGAGCTTAATCTTTCCTTTGTCCCGTTTTTAGTTAAAAGTTTGGTTTTATTGCACTTAGGTCCCTTCATTTCATTCAGTTTGGTAAACCTAGCTAATCTTCCTAATTTTGTGGTTTTTGCAAAACTTGGTCCTTTATATTTGAAGTTTGTTAAATTTCAGTTGTAAAGTTTGTTAGTTTGTTAAAATTTGGTTAGTTGTTAAAGTTTTTACAAGTTTGGTCCTTTTAGTTAACTGTTTTGCATTAATAGTCCTTATAACTTTTAGAACTTACATTTCAAGCATTTAATTTTCCTAGAAATTACATTTTCAGTCCTTTTAGTTTCAAGATTTGCATTTTTATATTTTACTTGAATAAAATTTGGAATTTGCAACTTGTTTTACGTATAAGTAGGTTTATATTTTCCATTTTTAATTAGTGTTGTTTGAATTAGCAATAGATTACCAAGTAAGCTTGAACAACCAAGAACAATAATAAATCCGATATTGGTTGGACTTTCTATTAGTTAAGAACTGAGAAAACGAACTTGCATTATACACATTTCAAATGGCGCCGCTGCCGGTTCTTTGACTACACGAGAGACTATCGATTGACGGTTTTCATTGGCTTTTGGGATCCGTTCATTTGGTGAACGTTATTTTTACGTATCATAAATCAAAAACAAATAAAAAAATCAAAAATATAAAAATATATAAAAACTAAAAAATTAACAAAACAATTCTTTTCCTAAAGAATTGACCAAAAAAATTAAAAAAATCCAAAAAGCAATCTTTTTCCTAAGAGATTGCACCCAAAAATATATATTATTGGATTCTCTCGGTTTTTATGTACATATAGTATTTTCCAATAAAAACTCATAAATACAAAAATATTTTCCATATATTATTATAAGTAAATACGTATACGTATAAGAACAATCAATCTACATATCTTCCATAAGTATTGCTGAGGCAATACACCGTGTTGAGGGGCGTTCCGGTCCTTGACACGCGTATCGATCAAACAAAATAAAGCAAGAATAGATAAATACTCTCAATAAGCAATAATTCAAAGAATACGAACATTTAAGTGAATAGAAAGGCGATGTGCTATAAAATGCCATCTAAGGGTCAATAGGTACTTAAGTGCTTCGCGCCACCTAACCCCCCGTTCACTTGGGAGTATTCTAAGAAGGAAAGCTTCATTGAGGGTCTTGCACCCAAAGTAGTATTACATATATTGTTACTTTCTTGTGGACATTTAATATTGAAACTCGAAGAGGATAATCTTATTCTTTTCAAAGTCACACGAGAGCTTCTCTCTCATTCCTCGTATTGAGTTGCATGCTCACTCGCGGGCGTGCACAAATACCGATTGGTGTACAACCTCTTCCTCCGAAAAGGAAGAAAAAGAGAAAGAGTAAGACCACCACCGTTCACCAAGCCGATCACGAGAATCGTGCTTTGTCACCACCACAAGAAGTCATGGCTATTGATAACCGTACTTTGTTTGAACGTATGCAATCCAACGTTCATGGATATGTTAGTGCCATTAAGATTCCCGACTTTCCCGCTAACACATTTGAGCTACATACATCTATGATCAATATGGTTTCTGCATCACCTTTCTATGGAAAACAAAATGAGGATCCTCATGCTCACCTTAAGAGATTCCTTTCACTTTGCAACACCATTAAGCATAATGGGGTTCCACCTGACGTCATTAGATTGATGTTAGTGTCATTTTCATTAGATGGGAGTGCTAAGCATTGGTTAGACACCCAACCACCCGATAGTATCACCACATGGGATGATTTTACCACTAAGTTTTTGAACAAATTCTTTCCTCCACAAAAGACTATGGCTTTGAGGAATTTGATTATGGGCTTTACACAAAAACCTAGTCAATCCTTTGGTGATGCTTGGGAAGAGTATAGTGAGTTGTTGAGGCGATGCCCTAATCATGGAATGGATGATCTAAGCCAAATCAATACCTTCTATAATGGCCTTAAACCTCACCACCAAGATTCACTAAATGCTTCCGCGGGAGGGAGTATTCATTTCAAGACATACCATGAGGCTTTGAACATTATTGAGACTAAGGCAATGGTTCAAACAAACGATCCATTTGAAGAAAGAGTTCATGTTATCCAAAACACTTCTCAAACACCTTGTGATAACCAATTCCTTAAATATCACCAAGAGATCCTTCAACAAGTCAAACAAGGACAACAAGAAATGACTCAAGAGTTAGTTCAAGCCTTTAAGAGCATGACATTGAACAATTCCTCAAACAATGTGAATGCCATCACCATTTCTTGTGTTACTTGTGGAGGTCCCCACTCTTATGAACAATGTGATAAGGTGCAAGGGTATCAAGGGGAATGCTATGCTTACCAAGAGGAACACCGTGAACACTTCAAGCCTAACATCAATCCAAATAACCTTTCTTACAAATCCCAAAATTACCTTACTCCACCCGGCTTTCCACCCCAACCACCCACCCACATTCCACAAAATCCTCCTCAAATTTTAGCAAGGAATCAAGGGCAAAGACAACCATACCAAGGAAATAACTACAAGGCACCAAATCAATTTCAACCTCAAGCAAGTACCTTTTATCCACCAAATCAAGGATTTAACTCCCAACCTTTACCTTTCCAACCTCAAGGTTTTCAAGGTTATGTGCCACAAGAGTTAAACACAATGGATCTTTTGCAAAAGATGAATCAAGAGAATGAAAAGAAATTCCAAGCTATAGACAAGAAAATGAATGACCAATTCAATAAGCTTTTGATGGCATTAAATCAAAGACCACAAGGGGCTTTACCTTCCAACACACAAACAAATCCTAGGGCCAATGTCAATGCCATTACAACAAGAAGTGGTACAACAACAAAGGATCCTTCACCTCCTAAACCTACTATTGTTCAACCCACTTGTGCTCCTACTTGTGATAAGCCTTCTACTTCTACTCCACCTCCTCAAAGTGCTCCTATTCACTCAAACACACCTTCTCAACCACCTCATACTTCTTCTTTACCTTCCACACTTCCCAATGAAGAGGCTAACAAAGACAAATCTTCCACTACAACACCTATTCCACCTACACCAAAACCTACTCTTCCATACCCTTCAAGGTTGAAAAAGGACAAGTTAAAGAACAAAGATGACATACAAGTCTCCAATTTCTTAAGGATGTTCAAGCAACTCAATATCAACATATCCTTTGCGGAAGCTCTTGCTTATATGCCAAAGTTTGCTAAGATGTTCAAGGATTTGCTCTCAAACAAAGAAAAATTGGTTGATTTGCCTAACACATCACTTAATGAAAATTGTTCCGCGGTGTTACTTAAAACCTTACCAACAAAACTTGGAGATCCGGGGCGCTTCTTGATACCTTGTAATTTTCCCGGTGTTGAAAATTGCATGGCTTTGGCGGATTTAGGGGCAAGCATAAATCTCATGCCTTTATCGGTTTGGAAACAACTCTCTCTTCCCGAGCTCACCCCCACTAGGATGACTCTTGAACTAGCCAACCGAACTATAGCTCACCCCGTAGGTATAGCGGAAGATGTGTTTGTAGGTGTGGATAAGTTTACCTTTCCGGCCGACTTTGTAGTGGTCGATTATGACATGGATCCTAGAGTGCCTTTGATTGTTGGTAGACCGTTTTTGCGAACGGGTCGTACCTTGATAGATGTGGCGGAAGGAGAATTAATTATGAGAGTAGAGGATGAGAAAGTGGTGTTTAAGTTAGGGAAAGTTTGTGATAGAAAAGAGGTTAAGGAGTCTAGACCTTGTGAGACGATTAACATTGTGGATGTGCTAGATGAAGTGTGTAATGAACACTTTCATGATGCTTGTAAGAATGCTAGTGATGAGATTCCACATGTTGAAACCGTGGCCTCAATTGCTCCCTCTTTAACACCTTTTGGAGAGAGTGATTTCCTCTTGGAGGAATTTGAGTCCAACTTTCTTGGTGATGATGATTCTTCCATTAATTGGGAAGAAGATATTCTTACAATCCAAAAGTTGCTCAATGAGGACCCTATTCCTTCCCCTATTCCACAAGAGATTACCATTGAGGAACCTTCCATAGTAAACCCTTCCATAGAGAGTCCACCTCCCATTGAACTTAAGGAGCTTCCATCCCACTTAGAATATGCTTTCTTAGAAGGAAAAGACCAATTACCGGTGATTATTGCTAAGAAATTGAAAGAGGATGAGAAGGAGCAACTTATTGAAGTCCTTAAGAAACACAAGAAAGCTTTAGCATGGAAAATATCCGACATAAGGGGAATTGATCCACATTTTTGTACTCACAAAATCCTTATGGAGGATGATTATAAACCCGCCATTCAAAAACAAAGGAGAGTTAACCCAAAAATTCATGAGGTTATTAAGAAAGAAGTGATTAAACTCTTAGATGCGGGTATGATTTACCCCATTTCCGACTCTCCATGGGTTAGCCCGGTTCATTGTGTTCCAAAGAAGGGTGGAATCACCGTGGTGCCTAATGAGAACAATGAGCTTATTCCCACGAGACTTGTAACCGGTTGGAGAGTTTGCATTGATTATAGAAAACTAAATGAGGCAACTAGGAAAGACCATTTTCCGCTTCCTTTTATGGATCAAATGCTTGAACGCTTAGCGGGAAATGAGTACTATTGTTTTCTTGATGGCTTTTCGGGTTATTTTCAAATACCCATTGACCCTAAGGATCAAGAAAAGACCACATTCACTTGTCCATACGGTACATTTGCTTACAAGAGGATGCCTTTTGGCCTATGTAATGCACCGGGGACGTTTCAAAGGTGCATGATGGCGATTTTCCATGACATGATAGAGCAAACCATGGAGGTTTTTATGGATGATTTTTCCGTATTTGGGAACTCCTTTAGCTCTTGTCTTACCAATCTTGAGAGAATGCTTAAGCGTTGTGAGGAAACACGTTTGGTGCTTAATTGGGAGAAATGTCACTTTATGGTGAAAGAGGGGATTGTTTTAGGACACAAGATATCCAATAAGGGATTAGAAGTTGATCGAGCCAAAATTGATGTGATTGCTAAGCTTCCCCCACCCACCTCGGTTAAAGGTGTGAGGAGTTTCTTAGGTCATGCGGGTTTTTATAGGCGCTTTATACAAGATTTTTCTAAGATAGCTAGACCGATGACTCATCTCTTGGAGAAAGAGGCTCCTTTCATTTTTGATCAAGCTTGTTTAGAATCTTTTGAGACACTTAAGGAAAAATTGACAAAGGCTCCCGTTTTGGTTTCTCCAAATTGGGAATTACCTTTTGAGCTTATGTGTGACGCTAGTGATTATGCGGTGGGGGCCGTCTTAGGACAAAGAGTTAATAAGCATTTCCAACCTATACACTATGCGAGTAAAACCATGACCGGTGCACAACTTCATTACATTACCACGGAAAAAGAGTTGCTTGCTATAGTATATGCTTTTGAGAAGTTTAGACCATACCTTGTGCTTTCCAAGACCATAGTGTATACGGATCATTCCGCTCTCAAGTATCTTATGACAAAACAAGATGCTAAGCCTAGGCTTTTGAGATGGGTTTTGTTGCTTCAAGAGTTTAAGATAGAGATTCGTGATAAAAAAGGGGCCGAGAATTTAGCGGCGGATCATTTGAGTAGACTTGAGCATCCTTTTCAAGGAGATTTCCCACATCAAGAAATCAATGAATCCTTTCCATTAGAGGAGCTCATGTTTATCTCTTCCCAAGAGGATGCCACACCTTGGTTTGCGGATATTGCAAACTATCTTGTGGGCAATGTGCTTATTGAGGGTCTTACTTACCAACAAAAGAAAAAGTTTCTTAAGGAAGTTAAGTATTACTTTTGGGATGATCCATATCTTTTTAGGCAATGTGCGGACCAAATCATTAGACGGTGTGTAGATGGGCCCGAGGCATTTAAAATTTTAGAGGCATGTCATAAAGGACCTACGGGTGGACATTTTGGGCCTAACTACACCGCCAAGAAAGTCTTTGATTCGGGTTATTATTGGCCTTCCATTTACAAGGATGCTCAAGAGATGGTGAAATTTTGTGATGTTTGTCAAAGACAAGGAAAAATTACACAACGTGATGAGATGCCACAAAATTTTATCCAAGAGTGTGAGATATTTGATGTATGGGGAATAGATTTCATGGGACCTTTTCCATCCTCTAAGGGAAACAAGTATATACTTGTGGCGGTGGATTATGTGTCCAAGTGGGTGGAGGCTAAAGCCTTACCTACTAATGATGCTAGAGTGGTTGTAAAGTTTTTGAAACAATTGTTTGCTAGATTTGGTGTACCTCGGGCCATCATAAGTGATCGTGGTACGCACTTTTGTAATGATCAATTCACTAGAGTTATGAAGAAATATGGAGTGAATCATAGACTTTCTACCGCGTATCACCCTCAAACAAATGGCCAAACCGAGGTCACAAATCGTGGTTTAAAGAGGATTTTAGAGAGAACGGTGGGAGAGCATAGAGCTTCTTGGTCGGATAAGCTTGATGATGCTTTGTGGGCGTTTAGGACGGCTTTTAAGACACCAATTGGTTGTACTCCTTATAGGCTTGTCTATGGAAAAGCGTGCCACCTCCCATTTGAGTTAGAACATAAGGCATCTTGGGCTCTCAAGTGGGCTAACTTTGATTTAAACCAAGCCGGTTCACATAGGAAAGATCAAATCAATGAGATGGATGAGTTGAGAGCCAATGCCTATGAGAATTCTTTGCTATACAAGGAAAAGACTAAGAAATTGCATGATGCTAAGATTAAGAATCGTGAGTTCAAAGTTAGAGAGCCGGTTCTCCTCTTTAACTCAAGATTGAAGCTTTTTGCGGGCAAGCTTAAGTCAAGATGGTCCGGTCCATTCACTATTGCTCAAGTGTTTCCATATGGAACTCTTGAGTTGTCCCAAAACGATGGTCCAAATTTTAAAGTGAATGGTCACCGTGTTAAGCACTACTTTGGGGAGGACATTTCCGTTGAAATGGTCCAAGAGGTCCCCATTTTCCCCATGAATTAATTCATTGAGGGACAAGTCGAGCTAGAGACTCATTAACTCAAGCATCGTATAACTAGGTTTAGAGTGTTGTAGGTTAGAAATAAAGGCATAGATTTGGAGATAAGTGTAGGGGAGACCTTCTTTTGTCTTCATGCTTGTTTGTAGGGTTGCTCACTCATCTCATGCTTTGGAGCTTATGGAGGAGGCCCTTGTATCCGGTTCACTTCGTTACTTTAGTGATTTTTCATTGACACCTTGTGCTTAAACATGATTTCACTAATAGTAGTCCTTTCCTTAACTTGGGTTAAGCAAAGTCTAGTCATTGTCATAAGTGTAGGGGAAGTTTTTATACTTCCATGCTCTTAAACATTGAGGACAATGTTTAGCTTAAGTGTAGGGGGGTCTTCTATCGAAGTGACCTTACCTAGAACTTGTCATTGTCTTGCATGATAACATGGAAAATTGAATTTTAAACATTTTTCAAATTTTTAATCTACTTTGGCCACCAAAAATATGCATTCATAATTTTTGCATCAATCATTTTTCATTTGCATAACACATTTGCATTGTATATATTTCTTCTTTTAGTTTTCATCAAAAATATATAAAAAGGAAAAATATAATAAAACATGGTTTTAACAAATTTAGATTTCTTTGACATATTAGGCCCGCCATGGATATTTTGACTCAACCCGAGTTTGCTTATTTTAGCACTCTCTAGCTAGTATCCTTAACCATGTAGTCCTTCATTGGTCTATTAGGCTAAGCTTCCACCAATTTCATTCTTTGAAATTTTAAATTTGTGGAGAATGGGAAATGATAGAGTTGAAGCAAGTGTAAAAGGGCTAGATAGACTTCATGGCAATTACTTGTGGCTAAACCCTTCTCTTCTCTACCTCTATTTTCTTCGCTTGTATATAATTGTTAATAAATAATCAAGTACGGTTTTAATTGGTTTGTAATCTCTTATGCATTTTTGGCTAATCATTTATGGTTGATATGAGTACGTCTTAAGATTCTAAGTTAGCACGTTTTATGTGTACTAGACTTGTGTCATGCTCCATATTTAGCGGGTATTTTTCCTTTTCTTCTTTGCAAATTTCTTGGTGAGGAATAAAGAAAAATAAGAGCGGCTTATGAAAAAAAATGAGTGGCTAGAAAAAAAAAAAAAAAAGAAAAAAAAAATAATGCAAGACTCCCAAGAGGGGCAGTGTGGTGTTAATTATAGTGACTATTGAGTTCCAATATTACCTTGACGGGTTGCGGGGATTCAATAGATTGCTCCAATCCAATATTACCTTGACGGGTTGCGGGGTTGAAGATCCAAAATCTCAAAAAGATGCGGATGTAAATTATTGTGTGAGTTTTATTTTTCTTTCCTTAGCGAGTGTGTAGTTACTTATGAAAGCATGACATGAGGATTTTACACATAAGGCGAATGACTTATTACTCTTAATACGGACTTGTATTAATTGTGAGCGGTTTTTCAAGTAATGGATGAGAAGATTACTTAGGATTAAAACCGTGCTTCCTTATTTTTGGATTTTACATTTCTTATATTTCACGCTTGAATAATGACAAATTTGCCCACAAGCAATTTGCTCAATTAATAACCGGTTCCACATTTAATTGTCATGAATAAGTTGATGCACTTTTTACTTGTGAATGCAATGATCTCATTTACTAGCTTGGTATGGGGAAAGTGAAACTTGAGGGTGATAAATGTTCATGGTACCCAAGCCCTAATCCAAGTCATTGAATTCTTTATGAGTTATTTCCATCAAAACCATTTCAAGAAAAATCAAAAAGATATAGATAGAAGTGTATTTTGATTCATTGCATTATTAAAAGTCAAGATCATGCATCATCTAGTTTAGAGAAGTGTAGATGCATCTCATATGGCCAAGGTGGATTAATTATGAGGGAAATGTAAATTTTTAAGCCTTGAAATATAATATTGCATGAGGACATGGCAATGCTCAAGTGTAGGGGAATTTGATATGAGCTTAAACTCATATCCTTTTATCAACAAATAACCCTAAAACATGAAGCAAAATACCCATTTATCTTGTAAAAAAACAGTGTTATGTGGTATGTTTGTGTTTGTGTGATCTTATGTAGGTAAAAGGATACAATTTCAAGCAAACAAGGAAAAACCAAGCTCAAAAGGATGAAAAAGACAAAAGAGGATCAAAAGTGACAAGATTTTGAAGTTCAAGGACCTATCTTGACAAGTTGTGAAAGTTGAAGGATTAGAAGTGCAAATAATTAAAAGTCAAGATTCAAGTCAAACTTGGTCAAACTATCAAGTCAACTCAGTCAAAGGGCCATTTTGTACAAATTTTGGAAGTTAAAGGACCAAAAATGACAAAGGAATGAAGATCCTAGCTTGAAGTTACAATCTGCCAAATACAAGGACCTAATCTGCCAACTATGGAAAGTTATGAAAGTTTAATCCATGTGTTCAAGATTTCAGCCAATGGGAATAAAGAAAACATTTCACACGGATCACCACATAAGCCCATTAACTGCCGCCTTTCATTTAATACCATATCTCAACAGTGCAATCCATGTGACATGTTTTAAACCAATAAGAAGATGACACGTGTCTATCTTCTTTAACAAAAATATTGCCAGGATCGGGTTTGAGATATAAGCCGTTTCATGAGAAGATCAAAATACCAATATTGCTCGTTTTGAAGAGAGGAATCCAATGGTGCAATCTAATTAACAAGTTATCCACTCAATCAAAAACCCCCAATTCAATGTTCATCACCTTCAAAGAGGATTTGCAGAATTCCTCCACGTGTCAAGCTATGATTGGCCCGAACACGTCACAAACTCCAACAGAATCTCCTTTCATGCCTATAAATACCTAGCTTGTACTTCATTTGGAGTGTAGCTTAAATTTGTAAAACACATAGTTCTTAAATTTCCCTTTTCCTCTTCCCTCATTCTACCCTAACTACTCAAGAGTCTGACAAACTCTTGAGTCAGTTAGTTAGTTAGTAGCTTGTAACCAACTTTTGTAACTGAATTCATCAAATAAATTTCAAATTACCTTTTCCCGCCAAATTCTGTTATTCAAATTCCTGGTGAATCTTGTTGCTGTTAAGAGTTCTTGTTGCTGTTTGATGTATGTTATGATCAACCATTGATCATAGCTTACATTGGAGAAGAATTGTAGCTATTTGTTCAGAATTCAAGTCTTTCCATTGTTCTTGAAGATTTCATGGCAGTTTGATGAATTGTAGCTGTTTGATTGATGATTTGAGTTGATCACTAGTGATAGGTGGTGGTATCACTAGGGCAAGAGAGCTCAGCGCTCCTCTTCTTCCCAAAGGACCTCTACAATAGGTTTATTAGCTCTTGTTTTATGTTCCTTAATACAAGGCTTTTGCCCGTATAAAAATTAATTGAAGTTCGTTGTGTTGGTCTAATCGAATTGATCTTAGTTTTCTATGTGACTCAGTTTTATTTTGGTGGAAACAAATAATTTTGGTTGTTTTTAAATTTAAATGTGCAAAGACTTAAAAGTAAATGTCGTTAAAGTAAAGGGCAAGTATATGAAATGCGTGAAATTAAATCTACGTCTAATTAAAATAAGGTGCGATATTTAAAAACGTGACGGAAAGTGAATTAATTAAAATGACTTAAATTTAAAATGTGACGAGAATTAAAATTAGACAAGTATTAAAATCATAAACTAAAAATTAAACAAGACAAAACATAAAAGTTAACCCAGATCGGAATGAACACACCACCTATCGGAATGTTGAAGAAACTCAGATCGGAATATGTCACCTTTTCAGATCGGAATAACCTAACAACCTCAGATCGCAATGTAGTTCTATCGGAATGTGTCCTAGATCGGAATGTGGCTGGGGAAATTTGGGCAGCACTTCGTCTAAGTGACCCTCAAGAGCCGTCGGAAAGAGCGATCGCAATATGCGATCGCAATCCCCAGATCGGAATGAGGAAATGGTACACCTATCGCAATCCCGGATCGGAATGCTAAACCCTTAAGCCCAATACTGTCACTATCGGAATGTGGTTAGCAGGCCGTCGCAATGTGAAACCCTTACTTTCCGATGGAGCACAATTTCGTATCAAGCACAAATCCTAATAAGCTATATCCAATAAGCCGTGACCAAGAACTTGAATGAAATGGAATCAAAACATGACAATAAGCTAAAAAGTTAAAAGCTTTTAAAATTTAAAAGACGAAACTTAAATGAAATCAAAACTTAAAAATCAAAACTTTAAAGAAAACTTCCAAAACACTAAAACAAAGTACCAAATAAGCACACAAGGTTGTCAATCTCGTGGCTTAGTTCGTATGAGGAATTAAAAAGGGACGAGACTTTAATTAAAATAAGCAAATGGATTAAGCAAAAACTTGCTTAATCCTATCTTGTAACCGAATCAAAAAGTAAGAAAAGTAGAATGAGATTGATAAAAAGAACTTGATCAAATGATAAAGAAAGATTAAAGACACGAATTTAAAGAACACAAATTAAAAACTTACTTGGAATTAAAAGGTAATTAAGGTGCAAAACATGTAATTAAAAGTGCAAGTAATTAAAGGTGCATTAAAAGTAAATGTGGAAGAATGGTTTGTCAAGCCACCAACAAAACTAAATGAAATGAAAATGAGAGTATTTATAGGTGATTAGGGGAGAGGTTAGAGGAAGCTTCCTCTCTCCTTCCTTTCTTGTTAATTGCACCATCAAGTCCTTCCTTCTTAATCTTTTTGTTAATCTTGGAATGTGATGACTTTTGGCTCGGGATTTCTTTGGACACGTCTTTTAATTCTTCGATAAATAAGACTTGAGTTCCTCGGCTTTAAGTAAACTTTCGTCTTTTGACTTTTTCTTCGATAAATCTTCAGAATTGGTCTTGGACTTCCGTTCTTTATCCACTTTTGACTTCTTGACTTCGTCTTTCATCCTTTTCTTCAATAAAAGTCCGTAAATGCCCGTGAATTCCCGTGTTTTCTCCACTTTTCACCTTTTCGTCCTAAATCACAACAAAAACACAAACCACGCATAATTCCGACATAAAAGACATAAAATACACGTTTTGGTCCGGTTATTATTGTAATTAAGTGGTAGAAAAGATGGGTGTTTACACACCTATCAAATCCCCTACACTTGACCATTGCAATGTCCTCATGCAATGCATTAGTTACAAAGCATGTTTACACTTTTCATCATAATCAATCCACATTGGCCTTTATTAAAGAGATAGAAAATTAAAAACATACAAAATAAAGAAATCAAAAGCATACCTTGGGTTTTGAAAATGTTATGAATAATCATCATCCTCAAGTTTTCACTTTCTCCAAACCAAGCTTAAAAACGAGATCATTGTTATTATAAGTTAGTAGATTATCACGAACTCATGTGGGCCAATTACTCACTTAGACTCCCTTATTCCTATGGGTATCTCTTATATTTTATTATTTGTCTTGAATGCTCACGAAGATGCATTGTTTGACTTATTTTGATAGTTATTTAGTCTGAAAATAAAGTGCACGATTTAATCAATAGTTAGCTAAAGGACCAAATCTTTTAAAACTGCTTCTCGGGATATCAGAAAGTTCATATCTTGGCATAACTTGGTTCGCGATTTGAGACCTTTCTCGGGCCGATATTTGGCAGCGACTTTATACTTCAAATCTTGAGAGACGTTCATGAAATAATGGTCTTCTCTTCATAATTGGAATTTCTTCACTTGGGATTTTTGAGAGATTCTTCATATATGGACCACGACTTCTTCATTTTTCTCCAATCTTTATTTTGGATTTTGATATACAACGATCCGCCTCCTTTATTGACTTGGATCTATTTATCCTCATACCTTGTTAGGGTCTTTTCGGATACACTTCTCCATGACTTTTTGGGAGTTTTTGCTTTTCGTCGTGTGTCTCGATCCTTCATATTGATTTTTGATAAATGATTCTTCACATCACTTTTGGATCTTTAGCAACAAAACATAGCCCTCATGCCTTGTTAGGGCCTTTTCGGACTCGCCAATCTTCGCGCCCCGCTTCATAAGTTATGCCTTGGCTATGAACTCTCGTCATTACCGAGCAACTTTTAAACGATTTGGGGCTAGAAGCTAAGTAACTTTTCAAATCGTACAACCTTATTTATTAGCAGATAAATTTATTAGCAAGCGATGGGAGAATAGGCTCATAATTAACTCACATAAATTCATGAAAGAATACCGAACTTATAATTGGCTCTATCATCTCTCGTTCTCCACAGTTTAAAATCTCAAGGAATGAGACTCGTGGATGCTTAGCCTATTAAATCAAAGTTTTGGGTTTTCGAGTCGCCTATAGGATCTTGCAAATTCTTAGACTTTTTCAAGTTTAGAAATCGCATCTTAAAGTTCCCTTGATAAACGACTCTCTAGGATCAATTATAGGAACTTGCGAAAAGTTCTTGTTCTTAACCCGTGAGAGTTAAGACTTTCGCGTTTTATAGCTCCCTATATAAAAGCCTAGCAAAACTTGACTTAAACATGTTAAGGATACTAGCTAGAGTAGACTCGGGTTGAGTCAAAAGATTCACAACGTTTGAAAACTAAAACCACTTATTAAACATTTATTCTAGCAGAGAAAGAAAATAACTATACAAAGGGAAAACTAATAGGCCAAAATAGATCAAAAATTTTGAAAAATGTCGAAAAATTGATTTTCCGGTTAAATTGAGGACAGATACAAGGAAAAGACCACTTAACTTCGATAGAAGTCCCCCCTACACTTAAGATAAACATTGTCCTCAATGTTTAAGCATGTGGGAGTAAGCTCCCCTACACTTAGGACATTGTGCACGTTGTTTAAATCTTGCTAAGGAAAAGACAACTAAAGAGATTCCTATTTTAATATTGAGGAAATATAAAATAGTGAATCGAAAAGAGTTTAGGATAGAACCGGGAAGAAGTAGAACACGGAATCACGGGTCGTCAAGAATCATCAAGAGTGGATCATTGAAGCTCGAATCCCTGATTAAGAAGTGAGGAGAGGTAATAGCAATCCAAAGGGTCCCCCCTACACTTATGGTAAAGAAAGCGAAAAGATAGGTGCATGGGTTGCCTCCCAAGAAGCGCTTGGTTTTTGTTAACCGAGTCGTGAGCCTGACTCGACCTTGATCATCAACGGAAGTAGCATGAAACAAATCCACCAGGATCAAAGACATAGTTTTCATCCATCAATAAGCACAAGCTTAAGGCGAACAAGGCAAGCCAAAAGAGAAGTGGCAAGGTTCCCTTAAGCAGTGATGGAGCACAGTAGAAGCAAGGGTGAAGTGGTGCAAGCATGTCTTCAAGATTTCCAAAGATTTTTCCTTTTATTTCATCAGGTGGATACTGAGATGGCTTAAAGACTTCAATACCGGGATCGAACACCTTTTCCTTCAGGGGAAAATAGCACTCCGGCTCAGCAGAGTGTGAAGAAGATCCGCAAAGAAGCACAACCTCGTCCTCAGAAGTGGGACAAAGAGGTGTTAAATCATACGTGCAACGGATTTCGGTGTCAACCGGTTTCTTCTCCTTTGACAAAATGCTCTTCAAATCCAAAGTAGGATCAAGGCGATAATCTTCAAAGTCATAAGGAGGAGCATCACTCTCATGGGGGAAGTAAGTGTTGAGAAATTCAGAGAAATCTTCCTCAAATGAGTAATCGTCCAAAGTAGGATCGAGTGATGGCAGAGGATCTTCATCATGTGAAGAGTCGCTCGAGAGAGTATCAGCCTCATCAAAATCATCGAAAGTGGGCAGCTCGGGATACTCAGAAGTACAATCAAAATCATCCGAATCTGAGCTAGAATCATCATCATCATAAGCGTCAAAGACCGGTGACGAATCATAAATGGGAGAAGCGTCCAAAGTAGGGAGAGAATCATCCACATCATTATGAAAAAGTGGATTATCGATGCAAGAGTCGAATAGAGGATTTTCGTAGACGGTAAAGTCATCTAGCACATTAATCATATTCACTGATTCTCGGCCTCCAAAAGTTAAACTAGTAAGCTTCCCCATTTTGAAAACTTTTGCATCATCCCCGACTCGTAAGATTAACTCACCTTCGGCCACATCTACTAAAGCACGTCCGGTTCTCAAGAATGGCCGACCAAGTATTAAAGGAATACGAGGGTCCATTTCATAATCAACTACGACAAAATCGACCGGGAAAGTAAATGTGCCAACTTTAATGAACACGTCTTCGGCTATACCAACGGGGTAAGCGAGAGTGCGATTTGCAAGTTCGAGAGTCATCTTTGTTGGAGTGAGGTCGGGCAATGATAGTGTTTTCCAAACACTGAGTGGCATTAAATTAATACTAGCCCCGAGATCAGCAAGGGCAGTAAATTCTTCAGTTTTGTTGAACACGCAAGGCAACACAAAACGACCGGGATCTCCAAGTTTTTCCGGAAGTTCTTTAAGAATAACTGCAGAGCAGTTTTCATTTAAGCGTGTGTTGGCGAGTTCAATCAGCTTCTCCTTCTTGTTAAGCAATTCCTTAAATGCTTTAACAAATTTGGGCATGTGGACAAGTGCTTCAAGAAAGCTAATGTTGAAATTCATTTGAGAAATCATCTTGATATAGCTAGTCACTTTAGCGTCCTCCTTGTTTAGCATTTTGTTCTTGCCCAAGCGAGAAGGATAAGGGATATTGGGTTTGGGTGGTGAAGGTGCAGGTATGGTAGTTAACGGTTGAGATGTTGAAGGATCATTGGTGGGAACTTCATCACGTCGAGGCGGAGACGGTAATGGTGCACTAATACTAGGTGTAGGAGGAGTAGGGATACATGGTGGTGGAGGAGGTGTAGATGACGGGGGTGGGATTGGTGGTCCTACAATGGTGACTCCACTACGAGTAGTAATAGCACTCACATTGGCTCGCGGATTGGTGACGGTGTTTGAAGGTAGAGAACTTGAAGAAGAAGGTTGAGCAGGGGGCAAGAAACTAGCAAGCATATTCTTCAAATCATTGGTTTGATTGCTGAAAGAGGATTGAATATCATTTCGAAGCTCGGATCTTATCTCATTTCCTTGCTTTGTGATATCTCCTTTAAGATTGATAATTTGGCTCTGCAAGTTCTTGATTTGCTCACCTTGGGTTCTCATGATGGCCTCAACATCGGAATTAATGGGTGGGTTTTGTTGGGCGGGTGGGTGATAAGGATTAGAAGCTCTTGGTGGGATTTGGTTGCTTCTAGTGTATTTGTTGGCGGGGTTTTGGTTTTGAGGAGAAAAACCGGGTGAAAGGTAATTGTTGGAACGGTAGCTCAGCAGATTTCTATCCCCTTGTTGTCTAGCTTGGTAATTTTCCGGTGAATAATTACCGTAAGCTGCATACATATTTTCCGGATTTCCGTGTGTCGAAGGACAATCGGTGTATGAGTGAGGACCGCCACATGTTTCACAAGGATTAGCAACCGCTTTAACTTGTTGTTGTTGTTGATTTGAAGCGAGAAGCGTAATACTTTTGCTCATTTCAGTCATCATGCGGGTGAGTTCGGTCATCTCAGGGTTTGTTGAGGTAGAAGAGACATTGACTCTCGTGTTGTTTCTAGAAGAAGCAGAAGAATCCCAGTTCTTATGATGAGTAGTCATGTTCTCTATTAACTCTCTACACTCCTCGGGTCTCCTTTTCATGAATGTGCCACCGGCGGCTGCATTGATCGTATCACGATCTCGAAAAGTCAATCCGTTGTAGAAAGTATCGATCAAGGTGACCGGAAGCATGTTGTGGTTTGGACAACGGTCGATCAAGACATTATATCTCTCCCATGCATCAAAAAGAGATTCATCAGGGTCTTGCATGAAACCGCTGATCTGATTGCAAAGGCTTGTGACCATGGATGGTGGAAAGTAGCGCGACAAAAAGCGTTGAGTCATGTCATCCCAAGTGTGAATAGAATTCTTCGGGAGACGATCAAACCATTTCTCGGCATGATGTAATAGAGTGTGTGGAAAGAGTTGTAGGCGAAGCTCATCCATTGTGGCACCAGCCAACTTCATGCTCTGGGTGATAGTAATGAACTTGTCGAGGTGTTTGTTGGCATCATCATCAGGCAATCCTCTAAATGGGTTTATTTGTACTTGCTGAATCATGTGGTGCTTCAACGAAAACTCAGGAGCGTTGATTTGCATCGGCGCAATCGGTCCTCCTCGTCCAAACATTGTTGGTTGACAAAGTTCCTCCATGGTCCGAAGATCGGGCTGTGGAAGAGTATTGTTGTTGTTATTATTATTATTGAGGTGCGGTATTTGATTATTGTTGTTAACACCTGCCATATCTAAATCTTCTTGAGGCTCGGGCTCTTGATAGTTAGAAGATCTAGTACGCATACACCTGAAAATGAAAAAGAAAACAAAACCAAACACAAAGACAATATATATACACAAGAAAGATAAAATCTTTTTGGATTTTTGATATTTTTAATTTTTATGGTTTTTATCAATTTTTAATTTTTATGATTTTTTATTTTTTATGCAAGAAAAATAACGTTCACAAGTGAACGGATCCCAAAAAGCAACGTGTCTCTCACAAAAAACCGTTGATCTTAACGAAAAGAGCCGGCAGCGGCGCCATTTAATACAAGGCTTTTACCTAGTAAGAAAGTTAAAGTTCGTTCTAGTCCTGTCTAATCGAATTGATCTTAGTTTTCTATGTGACTCAGTTTTATTTTGGTGGAAACAAATAATTTTGGTTGTTTTTAAATTTAAATGTGCAAAGACTTAAAAGTAAATGTCGTTAAAGTAAAGGGCAAGTATATGAAATGCGTGAAATTAAATCTACGTCTAATTAAAATAAGGTGCGATATTTAAAAACGTGACGGAAAGTGAATTAATTAAAATGACTTAAATTTAAAATGTGACGAGAATTAAAATTAGACAAGTATTAAAATCATAAACTAAAAATTAAACAAGACAAAACATAAAAGTTAACCCAGATCGGAATGAACACACCACCTATCGGAATGTTGAAGAAACTCAGATCGGAATATGTCACCTTTTCAGATCGGAATAACCTAACAACCTCAGATCGCAATGTAGTTCTATCGGAATGTGTCCTAGATCGGAATGTGGCTGGGGAAATTTGGGCAGCACTTCGTCTAAGTGACCCTCAAGAGCCGTCGGAAAGAGCGATCGCAATATGCGATCGCAATCCCCAGATCGGAATGAGGAAATGGTACACCTATCGCAATCCCGGATCGGAATGCTAAACCCTTAAGCCCAATACTGTCACTATCGGAATGTGGTTAGCAGGCCGTCGCAATGTGAAACCCTTACTTTCCGATGGAGCACAATTTCGTATCAAGCACAAATCCTAATAAGCTATATCCAATAAGCCGTGACCAAGAACTTGAATGAAATGGAATCAAAACATGACAATAAGCTAAAAAGTTAAAAGCTTTTAAAATTTAAAAGACGAAACTTAAATGAAATCAAAACTTAAAAATCAAAACTTTAAAGAAAACTTCCAAAACACTAAAACAAAGTACCAAATAAGCACACAAGGTTGTCAATCTCGTGGCTTAGTTCGTATGAGGAATTAAAAAGGGACGAGACTTTAATTAAAATAAGCAAATGGATTAAGCAAAAACTTGCTTAATCCTATCTTGTAACCGAATCAAAAAGTAAGAAAAGTAGAATGAGATTGATAAAAAGAACTTGATCAAATGATAAAGAAAGATTAAAGACACGAATTTAAAGAACACAAATTAAAAACTTACTTGGAATTAAAAGGTAATTAAGGTGCAAAACATGTAATTAAAAGTGCAAGTAATTAAAGGTGCATTAAAAGTAAATGTGGAAGAATGGTTTGTCAAGCCACCAACAAAACTAAATGAAATGAAAATGAGAGTATTTATAGGTGATTAGGGGAGAGGTTAGAGGAAGCTTCCTCTCTCCTTCCTTTCTTGTTAATTGCACCATCAAGTCCTTCCTTCTTAATCTTTTTGTTAATCTTGGAATGTGATGACTTTTGGCTCGGGATTTCTTTGGACACGTCTTTTAATTCTTCGATAAATAAGACTTGAGTTCCTCGGCTTTAAGTAAACTTTCGTCTTTTGACTTTTTCTTCGATAAATCTTCAGAATTGGTCTTGGACTTCCGTTCTTTATCCACTTTTGACTTCTTGACTTCGTCTTTCATCCTTTTCTTCAATAAAAGTCCGTAAATGCCCGTGAATTCCCGTGTTTTCTCCACTTTTCACCTTTTCGTCCTAAATCACAACAAAAACACAAACCACGCATAATTCCGACATAAAAGACATAAAATACACGTTTTGGTCCGGTTATTGATGTAGTGATTTTGTATATACTTTATTTTAGGAAAAACAAAGCAACACAAAAAGCGGTAAGTATAAAGCGTCGGTTTAGGAAAACCGAGCACTTATGACCCTTAAGAAGGTGAGTTCGTTCTCGAGGAGGCACGTGTGTTGTGTAATGAATTGATTGATTATGTTTTTGATTATTAATGAGAAGAAAAGAAGAAAAAAATGACGAAGACGAAAAAAAAATTAGAAAAATAAGGCAAAACACTACTAGAAAGTTACGACGAAGAACGAGAAAAACACAAAATTTAAAATTTTAATCTAAAAATTTCTAAAAATTACTAAAAACTCCCAAATAATATTCTAAGAGTTTACAAAAAATTCAAACTTGCCAAAACCTTTTAATTAATTTAATAATGACTTTTTAATGCTAATTAAAGCCCTAAAAATCACTTTTAAATATTAAAAAGCCCTAAACAAGATTTTATAGTTTGTAAACCTCAAAAATAACCTAATTAAACTAAAAACTATTTTTAAAAATTTTAAAACCAAATTAAACTATTTTTAAACTCCTAAAAACTATTAAAATCTATTAAATCTTAAATTAATTCTAAAAATTAATTGAAAAGCCTAAAAATTATTCTACAAATGGGAAAAGTCCTAATTAATGCTATAGAATCTAGGAAAAATGAAAAAGAAATTAAAATAAAACTTTTTATTTTAATGAATAAAATAATATTAAAATATTCTAAAAAATTAAAAGTCCTCAAATAAATTCTAAAAAATTCTCAAAAATCCTAAATATTCTAACTAGAAAGAAAATGTAAATTAAAGTTTCTAAAACCTCTTAATGAATTTTATATTAATTTTCAAAGTTTAATAAAAAACCTAAAATCAAATAAAATCAAAAATTAAAGTTTTTGAAAACTTTTTCACATGTAAACCTCAAAAATATATATAAAAACCTAAAAACTATTTTTTCTAAAAAATTAAACTCTTTTTGGTATTTTTTATTGAATTTCTAAAAAACGTCTATAAAATAAATCCTAATAAGTAAACTATTAAAAGGAAAATTATGAAACTACTTTTTAAAAATCACAAAACCTAATACTTTTCTAAGAAAAATAGAAGGAACCAAAATTGGCTTAAAAATAAGCTCAAATAAGCTTAAACAACCCACGGCTTAATTTAATAAGCTAGGAATGAAAACGGGTTAAGTAGAAAACAAAACCAATTCTCTCAGTCAAAGTCCCCAGGGCGCGTTGGTTGAGGTGTTGGTGTTGTGAACGGGTGGTCACGGGTTCGAGTCCTGGCACCCTTTTTACCTTTTTTATATTTGCGCCGCAAAGCTTTTGGCTTGCGCCGCAACAGGTGACACGAGAGGGCCTTAGGTCTGTGGCTCTTTCAGTTGCGCCGCAAAGCTTGTGTGTTGCGGCGCAGTTTGTATCCTTTTTTTGCTTTTTTAACCTTTCTCAAATCAACCAGTGAACTCTCAAATGCTTAACAACACATTTCAAATTACGTTTTAAGCTAGATTATGCCAAAATAAAATCAAAAATCGTGACAGACTTGTATGTTGACACAAGCAGATTAGCACTTTTGTGTTTTTCCTTCACCAATGATTTAATTCACCAAGAGGAGCTTGGTGATGACTTGTTTGAATGCTTATTTGGTGCAATGGGGGCACCCTTGAGCTCTTTGGAGCTCAAGGAGTCAATACAATCAAAAAGCAAGCAGATAATCACTTAGCACACAACCAAAAATCAAAAAAAACAAGCACACAAGTGCATATGCAGTCTCTGTGAACAAAGATCAAGGTCTGGTGGCTTAAGGCTCAATAACTTGCACACTAGTGTGATTCAAACCCTGAGATTATGCACACATAACAACCCAATAGTACACTAGCCATAACAAACCTTAACTCCTACCATCATTCACAGATTATCAAGATTTAATCATCCAAATATTCATGAAAAATGGACAGAAAAGACTTATGCAGATTTTAAGACACCCTTTCTCTTTTTAAACCCACCAAATAACTTCTAACTTGTTTCAAACTAAATTAATACTAATTACTAACCTAACTCAACCAAATTCAAGCAATCTAACACCTTTTTAAAATACTCAAATCAAATCAATACCCTGCTAAAACCTAATGCCAAACACCACTTTATCTTTTTGAAAAACGTTTTAGCACTCCAAAACCTTACAAAATTAAGCAAAACTGATTCAATAGTATCTAAACAAGTATAACAACTCAAAACAACATCAATCCAACAGCTATAACATTCTTTAGCACAGAAATCACCCAAGATCCTATGAACTCAATTTTCTGAGATTTTACTAAGGTAAAAGGGGTTTACCTTTGGACCTTACATCCAAGGTCCAAGTGGTTTGCACAACCACTTCCTTATGCACCCGGGTGCATGCAGATCACAATCAACAACACTTCAAAACCTGCAAAGAAAAATCAAGAGAAAACACAATATTCCAATATTCTACCTTTTTTCTATTTAAACTCAACAAAATTCCTTCCAAATCTTTTCTAACTTAACACAATCGTTTTAAAACCTTTAAGATTTCACAAATCAACTCCCTTTGTCCACTTTCACTTCCAAAGGCTGATGATTTATGAAACTTGGAACCTTTTCCAAACTTTTAGAAATTCAAAACTCAAACACAAAATCCTTTCAATGGAACTCAGTAATTTTTGCAATTCTAACACACAAACTTTTTAAAAACAATAAAAGGGAATTACACTTGTATCCAACAAACACCACAATTTTATTTTCTTAAAAAAGGAATTACAAAGAAATTGCAAAAAAACTGGAACAAGAGGATACCACACATTTGGTCCTCCTTATATACTACTAACAAGATGATTCTAGAACTTAAAACCCTAATGTATGAATTGCCAAAAAGGCCCTTGAAGTTTTGACTGAAAAATGGGTCAAATTTGTGCTCCATGTGACTTGACAGCTGCCAAATTGATCTTGGACCCTTCATTTGTGCTTGGGGAACAAGTAGAGGTGTATGGGACGTTGATGTGGTCAAGGCCATGTGATGGTTGTAGCAGGGGAGGGGACAAAAGATGGAGTGGTCCTTTTCTGGGTTGTGGGGTGTGTTGGGAGTGGGGTAGAGAGTAAAAACCCTAAGGTTAATTGGGATTAGGGTAAAAAAATTAGGGTAATTAAAACTGGGAATTTTTAGGGTTTATGTGATGAAGATGGATAAACAGGAGGTGGTTGATTTAGTTTAGGATAATTAAGTTTTTAAAAAAAACGTTTACCTCCATCTTTACTGATTAGATTAAATCAGTTAATTAAATTAAATTTAGTGGAAGATGACATGGAGTGGTGATGTGTTCTGATTGGTGGAGGGAGTTGGGTGGATGAGGTGTCATGTGGGGAGTGGTGGGTATTAGTTTGGCTGTCTTCCCACTTTAGTCCCTGAAGTCCTCTCTTTTGTTCACTTTGTATAAAATCCCATCAGTGCTTGATTTAGCCTTATCAACTTTTGCCAAGTTGTCAAAACTGGCACAAAGGTTTCCAAAAACTTTTCCAAGGGCTTAACTTGTATTATCTTCAAATTCCAAGGACTGATCTTGTACAATCTTCAAATATTAAGGTCCATACTTGTACAATTGATAATTTGAGGGTCAATTGTGACAAGTTCTTCAAAGATGAGGGGCCATTTTTGCCAATCTTCAATTCTTCAAGGGTCTTTTTGCAAATTTCCAAACTTGGGCCCGGTTCATTGTGCGACTTCATTTCCCGTGTTCGTTTTTGATTGATTCTTGTGTTCTTTTGCCAATTCCTCAATATCCGTACCTAAAATACACAAGTAACAAACACGAGCATATATTTGGCATGTTTTATGATATTTTATGCAATTTAAGGCCGATTTGGACGATGAGACCATGTATAAAAGCAGTCTCATCACTCCCCCATACTAAACCATTGCCGTGCCCTCACGCAATGCTAAGAATAAAGTATCAAAGCATCTCCAAAATTTAATTTTATGACTTTTATGAAATGATAAACTAGCTACACACTACAATTACTACTACTTGCGTTTTAGACATAATGTATGATTTTCATCGCAAAATGGGACGTTTAGGTTCATAGAATAAGAACACGTGAATGCTTCGTTAGAAATAATTTCATCGTCCTCGATTTTCACCTTAATTCCATGCTAAGCGTGCAACGAGATCATTGTCATTATAAGTTAGTAATGCTAACACTACTCATATGCCCTAATCACGTACTTATTCTCCCATTATTCCTAAGTTGTATCTCTTATATTTTATTTTGTCTTAATGATCACGAGGATACATTGTTGACTTATGCGATAATAGAGATTTAGGTCTAAAAATAGAGTCCTAACGGTGTAACTAAGACCATCAAATCAATAACCCCTCCTAATAGACAACGATGTTAAAAAATTAAGTTGACAAGAAGAATCGATAAACACGGTTTTATAACGGTTTTGAACATGAGACTTATTACCAAGACTTTTATACGCCCCCTAACGGAAGGACCTTATTATCTTTGGTTTACCTCCATCTTTTATTCAACTTCGCCATGAAGCTTTTATTATGACTTCGGTCTTGCCTTGCCTTTTATTATCCGCCTCATCGGTGGTTTTATTAGCCAAAGACGTATATCCTCACGCTAAAGCGAATTTTGGATCTTTAAAGCTTCGAAGATTAAGGCTTGATTCACTTTCAATTTTGCATAGATTTTAGGCCTTGTGGGGCTTCAAATTGTTTGCTAGATTTAGGTGAGCACTTGAAATCTTATTATTGGGTGAAGCTTTCGATTATTCGGGTTGCCAATACTTCAAAACCGTGACGCTGGCGATACCTTAATGTCTTCCCAATTTAATTACACGGAAGCTACTAGAAAAGACTAGAAACCCAACAATCCTAACTAAACCGCTAAATCAATATTTATTAAGCAAAAAATATTTACATGCGAAGGGAGAATAAGCAATCAACGAGAACACATGAGTTTTTGAAAGAATACGAGTACTCTACGTTTAGCATAGTAACTTATAATTAACTCTATCATTTCTCGTCCTCATTTAAGAGACTTAGCCTAATGTGTAGTTAAGGAACCAAAGCTAAGTGCTCAACACGCACGGTCGAGTCAAAAATTACTCTTATTCTCGCCATCGGAAAATCTACATTCGTGTCTTCAAACACTTATGAAATATGAGAAAAATTTTAAAATTTGGCCATTTTTAGCATTATTTTGCAACAAAACGATAACAAAACGATAAACTTTGGAAAGCGTGAAGGTTTGGCAAGGCAAGTATCTATTCACCCCCCATACTAAAGTTAAACATTGTCCTCAATGTTTCGAGTCTAGGGGTACAAACACCCCCATACTAGAGACGTAGTCGAATGCCTAATCTAGCATGGAAAGGGTGTAACCAATAAGTTATAGCCGTTTATGAAGTGTGCTAAAAACCTAAGGTTAAAACATAAAAGGATATATCATGATGGATATTGGGAAAGGCCTCCATAGCAAACGATCGAGTGCTCCCATGAAACGAACACGAGAGGCTCCAATCGTGAAGATGATGATCTAAAAGACACAATTCACAAACAACCACGGAACAAAGGTTGGAAGGGCACAAATCCCCTCACATTACACTAATTAGAAAGCAATAATATGTACATGGATAAGCATGGGTCTCCCCCACGAGGCACCTTGTTTTTTGATAACCGAGTCAAAAGCTCGACTCGAATCCCCATAAATGTGATCATTTAGGGATAATCATGGTATGGTCAATTTTTGGTGGGGCTTACATGATAAACAAGGCCCAAAAACAACCGGTATTAAGGACTAAGTCCTTTGATGATGCAAAATACCGGGATCAAAGATGGCGTTCTCGTTTTCTTTGGAAAAACAAATCAACGCCACTTTGTCGTGTGTCAACACAAACTCAAAGAGTTTCAAGAAAATAGATAAGAAGAAATAGAAGGGTGGGACAATGGGTAAGGCAAAACATTGAGCTACTCGAGGTAGACTCGCACCAATCAAATGAAAAGATTTTCCATTTATTGCATCGGTGGAAGACCGAGATTTCCCTATATAAGCAATTCCGGGATCAAATATCTCGTCCTCGGTGGAGAAAGGGAAGGGAACATAAGGGGCTTCCCCCACACTTGGTCCACACAAAGCATCGTCAAAAGGAGAAGACGAGCTTGTAGTACTCAAGACACGCGGTGATGACGGAGTTAGGATTTTAGAAAAATCTTTTAAATTAAATTCAAAATCTTTTCCTTTTTCATCTTTAAGACTCTCCTTGTGAAAACCCGATTTGATTATGTCAAAAATATTTGGTGCATCTAAAACAATATTAGTCACACTAAAAATTCTCACATTTTGAAAACGTTTTGGTTTTGGTGGTGGCAAGTTTTCAAATCTTTTGTCAACAAAGAAAACCTCCCCATCGGGATCAACGTATTCATCATCCGAAGAATCACTCGAGATTGGAATCATAGGCTTAACACTCTTAACCTCCATCGGCGGAGGGGACGGAACTTCATTTTTATCAACTCCTAAAACTCTATTTGAAATCTTTTGACACATGTTTTTGATTGGATTGACATTGTACAAAGATGTGATCGAATAAACATGAGAAAGAGTGGAGTTTTGGGTTGCATTAATGACGAGTTCTTCCTCATTGAAACGAAGAGTGATTTTTCTTGCATGCACATCGATAAGTGCTCTCGAGGTATCCAAAAAAGATCGACCTAAAATTAACGGAACTTTAGGATCGATGGGAATATCAACAACTATGAAGTCCACGGGATAATAGAATTTCCCAACTTTCACAAAGACGTCCTCGGCAACTCCACAAGCTAGAATCGTAGAATGATCGGCCATTTCGATTGACATTCTTGAAGGAGTGAGATTTGGAAGATTAAGCGACTTAAAAATCTCGAGAGGCATCAAATTAATACTAGCACCAAGATCGGCCAAGGCGTAGCATTCTTCCATGTCTTGGATAGCACATGGGATTAAAAACTTTCCAGGATCACCGACTTTTTGAGGTATGCGGCTTAGAAAAACCGATGAACAACTAGATGATTTTTGCAATTTTTCTTTGTTATTCAACATACTCTTGAAGTTCGCGGCAAATCGAGGCATCATGACTAAGGCGTCGGCAAAACTTATATTAAAATGTAAGTCACGAAACATTTTCATAAAAAGTTCAAATTGATAATTATTTCGTTCTTGTGCCTTTTCCTTGTCTCGTCTTGATGGGTAGGGTAAAGGTGGTGTGGGTTGGGGCAAATTAGGCATAGGCATCGGCCTTGGAATCTCGGGTTCCATAATGGGTATTGGTTCAACCGTAGGTGTGGTTTGAGCGGTACTTCGTGGGCTTGTAATGTGCTCCTTTTCAACCACGACCTCGGGTTCTTTCTCTTTTTCCTTCTCCATAGAAGTACTTGGGCGAGAAATGGGTTCTTTGAAAGTTTTACCACTACGAGTGGTAATAACCTTCAATTCTCCTTTCGGGTTCACGATGGTATCACTAGGAAGACCACCCGAAGAAGAGGGCTTACACATGATAGCTTCAAACATTTTAGCCATTCGATCTTCAAACTTAGATTGCCTAGCATCCGCTTTCAACAATTCTTGCTTAATCTCATGTTGTCCTTGCTCCATTTTTTGTTGATTTTGTTGGAGTCGTGTGACATTTCCTTCCATTTTATTAGCATGAGTTTTAAGTTCATTAGCAAGTTCGGTTTTAAGCTCGTTTTTCAACTCGGATCTTAAGCTAATCATCTCACGTTGCATGTTGTCAAATTTAGCATCATTAGCCTTAGCATAGTCTAAAAATTCTCCTTGCAAATTTTTAGTGTGAGCATTTTGAAAACCTTGAGTAGGAGTTTGAAAATCACGGTTTTGGTTTTGATTAGAAACTTGCCCATTTCCACTTTGGTAATTACCCTTGTTATAATTCCTTTGATTTCCTTGGTAATTTCCACCTTGATTGTTGTTTCGATAGTTATTAGCATTTTGATTTTGTGGAGCTTGATTTGAACGTGAACCTTGACCGATTTGGTTATAAGTTCCCGTGGCTACAAAAGCATTCGAAGTGTTACCATCCGCGGTAATGCACTCGGAAAAATCATGAGCTCCACCACATGAAATACAACTCTTAGCAACCGCTTTAACCGAAGCGGTGTTGGAAGCTTCTTGAGCCTTCCAATGAGACATAAGAGTCGAAAACCTATCGAAAAACCGATTCTCCTCATTTGCTTCATCTTGCAAGGCATTAATGGAACGAGATGATGACGAGCCCAAATTGGCAACACTCGGTGTGTTACGAGGGCTATAGACCTTAGACCTATTCTCTATGATTTTCAAAGCCTCATTGGTCGTTTTGCACAAAAAATTACCACCCGCGGCGGCATTTAAATAATCTCGTTCATGTTCATTAAGCCCATTATAAAAAGTGTCAATTTGATGCAATTCGGAAAAATCATGGTGTGGACATTCATGTAGCATTTCTTTAAATCTCTCCCAAGCCATTGAAAAACTTTCATTTGGTCTTTGTGTAAAACGTGAAATCTCGTTTTTCAAATGTGTTGTCTTAGATGGTGGAAAAAATTGATTCACAAATTTAGACACGAGATCGGCCCATGTCAAAATCGAATTCGGCGGTTCTTTCTCAAGCCATATCTTGGCGGGTCCATCTAACGAGTAAGGAAACAACATCATCTTAATGGCATCGTGTGGTACATCCTTAAACTTGCTTGTCGCGGTGAGACGATTAAATTGCCTAATGTGATAATGTGGGTTGTCTTTTTCATGACCGCGAAACTTGTTTGCTTGCAACATAGACATTAAACCCGTTTTGATTTCAAAGTTCTCCGCAAGGATGGCGGGAATCACAATGGCCTCTCCAAAACCCTCGGTGGGTGCTTGAAGCAACTCCATCATAGTACGATTAGCCATGATAGCTTCTTGTTCTATAATAGGTTCCTCAATTGGAGTCTCCTCACTAGAAGGAGTAGTCGATTTGTTTCTTCGTTTACGAGCACGTCTAGCTTTAGAGCGAGTTTGCATAAACGTCACGTACAACGAGAAGGCGAGCAAAGAAGATTCTTTTTGGTATTTTGTGTTTTTTCAAATTTTTTTTTTTTTTTTGTGGTTTTTGATTGTATTAACCTTTTTTGGAATTGGTGAATATATTGAGTAGACAACAAGTCCACAAATCTCCTCACTTAATCAAATCTCTTGATTAAAAAGGCCTCAAGGAATGAAAACGATCACGTGGAGTGAACGCCTTCGATGACTTTAGAACGATGGTGGAACACCAAATCGTTCAAGAGGGTTTAATCAAATGAAACCAAGAAAATATATATGATATGTAGTAATACTTTGGGCGGCAAAACCCTCGATTCACTCTCAAAATCAAATACGCACAAGCAAGCGGAGGAAACGAGGCGGCGCGAAGCACTTAAGAGCCTTTTTCCTTTAGGTCGTGAAATACAACCGCCTTATACCCACCTTATAGTTTGTATTATCAAAATCAAGCTTCACGAAAGTATTTATCTATTTTTGCCTTTTTTCTTTGGTTTGAGATTCGAATACAATGATCGAGTGATGAAATCCCGAATCAAGGTTGTGATTGCTCACGTATTTGGAGTACTTGTGTATTTATTGTTCTACGTATACAATATAGTAATAGTATTCACACAAAAACCGAAAAAACGATAATACGTATTAATAGAGTGCTATTAATACAATTATATTTATGGCTAATATATAAAAACAACAATTTTTCAATCAAAACACAACACGCCTCCCCGGCAGCGGCGCCAAAATTGATGTAGTGATTTTGTATATACTTTATTTTAGGAAAAACAAAGCAACACAAAAAGCGGTAAGTATAAAGCGTCGGTTTAGGAAAACCGAGCACTTATGACCCTTAAGAAGGTGAGTTCGTTCTCGAGGAGGCACGTGTGTTGTGTAATGAATTGATTGATTATGTTTTTGATTATTAATGAGAAGAAAAGAAGAAAAAAATGACGAAGACGAAAAAAAAATTAGAAAAATAAGGCAAAACACTACTAGAAAGTTACGACGAAGAACGAGAAAAACACAAAATTTAAAATTTTAATCTAAAAATTTCTAAAAATTACTAAAAACTCCCAAATAATATTCTAAGAGTTTACAAAAAATTCAAACTTGCCAAAACCTTTTAATTAATTTAATAATGACTTTTTAATGCTAATTAAAGCCCTAAAAATCACTTTTAAATATTAAAAAGCCCTAAACAAGATTTTATAGTTTGTAAACCTCAAAAATAACCTAATTAAACTAAAAACTATTTTTAAAAATTTTAAAACCAAATTAAACTATTTTTAAACTCCTAAAAACTATTAAAATCTATTAAATCTTAAATTAATTCTAAAAATTAATTGAAAAGCCTAAAAATTATTCTACAAATGGGAAAAGTCCTAATTAATGCTATAGAATCTAGGAAAAATGAAAAATAAATTAAAATAAAACTTTTTATTTTAATGAATAAAATAATATTAAA
This sequence comes from Glebionis coronaria, assembly GCA_025667525.1. NCBI lineage: Eukaryota > Viridiplantae > Streptophyta > Magnoliopsida > Asterales > Asteraceae > Glebionis > Glebionis coronaria. The sequence continues at coordinate 600,943,826 of CM046875.1, read as the reverse complement.
ATATTCTAAAAAATTAAAAGTCCTCAAATAAATTCTAAAAAATTCTCAAAAATCCTAAATATTCTAACTAGAAAGAAAATGTAAATTAAAGTTTCTAAAACCTCTTAATGAATTTTATATTAATTTTCAAAGTTTAATAAAAAACCTAAAATCAAATAAAATCAAAAATTAAAGTTTTTGAAAACTTTTTCACATGTAAACCTCAAAAATATATATAAAAACCTAAAAACTATTTTTTCTAAAAAATTAAACTCTTTTTGGTATTTTTTATTGAATTTCTAAAAAACGTCTATAAAATAAATCCTAATAAGTAAACTATTAAAAGGAAAATTATGAAACTACTTTTTAAAAATCACAAAACCTAATACTTTTCTAAGAAAAATAGAAGGAACCAAAATTGGCTTAAAAATAAGCTCAAATAAGCTTAAACAACCCACGGCTTAATTTAATAAGCTAGGAATGAAAACGGGTTAAGTAGAAAACAAAACCAATTCTCTCAGTCAAAGTCCCCAGGGCGCGTTGGTTGAGGTGTTGGTGTTGTGAACGGGTGGTCACGGGTTCGAGTCCTGGCACCCTTTTTACCTTTTTTATATTTGCGCCGCAAAGCTTTTGGCTTGCGCCGCAACAGGTGACACGAGAGGGCCTTAGGTCTGTGGCTCTTTCAGTTGCGCCGCAAAGCTTGTGTGTTGCGGCGCAGTTTGTATCCTTTTTTTGCTTTTTTAACCTTTCTCAAATCAACCAGTGAACTCTCAAATGCTTAACAACACATTTCAAATTACGTTTTAAGCTAGATTATGCCAAAATAAAATCAAAAATCGTGACAGACTTGTATGTTGACACAAGCAGATTAGCACTTTTGTGTTTTTCCTTCACCAATGATTTAATTCACCAAGAGGAGCTTGGTGATGACTTGTTTGAATGCTTATTTGGTGCAATGGGGGCACCCTTGAGCTCTTTGGAGCTCAAGGAGTCAATACAATCAAAAAGCAAGCAGATAATCACTTAGCACACAACCAAAAATCAAAAAAAACAAGCACACAAGTGCATATGCAGTCTCTGTGAACAAAGATCAAGGTCTGGTGGCTTAAGGCTCAATAACTTGCACACTAGTGTGATTCAAACCCTGAGATTATGCACACATAACAACCCAATAGTACACTAGCCATAACAAACCTTAACACCTACCATCATTCACAGATTATCAAGATTTAATCATCCAAATATTCATGAAAAATGGACAGAAAAGACTTATGCAGATTTTAAGACACCCTTTCTCTTTTTAAACCCACCAAATAACTTCTAACTTGTTTCAAACTAAATTAATACTAATTACTAACCTAACTCAACCAAATTCAAGCAATCTAACACCTTTTTAAAATACTCAAATCAAATCAATACCCTGCTAAAACCTAATGCCAAACACCACTTTATCTTTTTGAAAAACGTTTTAGCACTCCAAAACCTTACAAAATTAAGCAAAACTGATTCAATAGTATCTAAACAAGTATAACAACTCAAAACAACATCAATCCAACAGCTATAACATTCTTTAGCACAGAAATCACCCAAGATCCTATGAACTCAATTTTCTGAGATTTTACTAAGGTAAAAGGGGTTTACCTTTGGACCTTACATCCAAGGTCCAAGTGGTTTGCACAACCACTTCCTTATGCACCCGGGTGCATGCAGATCACAATCAACAACACTTCAAAACCTGCAAAGAAAAATCAAGAGAAAACACAATATTCCAATATTCTACCTTTTTTCTATTTAAACTCAACAAAATTCCTTCCAAATCTTTTCTAACTTAACACAATCGTTTTAAAACCTTTAAGATTTCACAAATCAACTCCCTTTGTCCACTTTCACTTCCAAAGGCTGATGATTTATGAAACTTGGAACCTTTTCCAAACTTTTAGAAATTCAAAACTCAAACACAAAATCCTTTCAATGGAACTCAGTAATTTTTGCAATTCTAACACACAAACTTTTTAAAAACAATAAAAGGGAATTACACTTGTATCCAACAAACACCACAATTTTATTTTCTTAAAAAAGGAATTACAAAGAAATTGCAAAAAAACTGGAACAAGAGGATACCACACATTTGGTCCTCTTTATATACTACTAACAAGATGATTCTAGAACTTAAAACCCTAATGTATGAATTGCCAAAAAGGCCCTTGAAGTTTTGACTGAAAAATGGGTCAAATTTGTGCTCCATGTGACTTGACAGCTGCCAAATTGATCTTGGACCCTTCATTTGTGCTTGGGGAACAAGTAGAGGTGTATGGGACGTTGATGTGGTCAAGGCCATGTGATGGTTGTAGCAGGGGAGGGGACAAAAGATGGAGTGGTCCTTTTCTGGGTTGTGGGGTGTGTTGGGAGTGGGGTAGAGAGTAAAAACCCTAAGGTTAATTGGGATTAGGGTAAAAAAATTAGGGTAATTAAAACTGGGAATTTTTAGGGTTTATGTGATGAAGATGGATAAACAGGAGGTGGTTGATTTAGTTTAGGATAATTAAGTTTTTAAAAAAAACGTTTACCTCCATCTTTACTGATTAGATTAAATCAGTTAATTAAATTAAATTTAGTGGAAGATGACATGGAGTGGTGATGTGTTCTGATTGGTGGAGGGAGTTGGGTGGATGAGGTGTCATGTGGGGAGTGGTGGGTATTAGTTTGGCTGTCTTCCCACTTTAGTCCCTGAAGTCCTCTCTTTTGTTCACTTTGTATAAAATCCCATCAGTGCTTGATTTAGCCTTATCAACTTTTGCCAAGTTGTCAAAACTGGCACAAAGGTTTCCAAAAACTTTTCCAAGGGCTTAACTTGTATTATCTTCAAATTCCAAGGACTGATCTTGTACAATCTTCAAATATTAAGGTCCATACTTGTACAATTGATAATTTGAGGGTCAATTGTGACAAGTTCTTCAAAGATGAGGGGCCATTTTTGCCAATCTTCAATTCTTCAAGGGTCTTTTTGCAAATTTCCAAACTTGGGCCCGGTTCATTGTGCGACTTCATTTCCCGTGTTCGTTTTTGATTGATTCTTGTGTTCTTTTGCCAATTCCTCAATATCCGTACCTAAAAATACACAAGTAACAAACACGAGCATATATTTGGCATGTTTTATGATATTTTATGCAATTTAAGGCCGATTTGGACGATGAGACCATGTATAAAAGCAGTCTCATCAGTTATTATTGTAATTAAGTGGTAGAAAAGATGGGTGTTTACACACCTATCATTCCTCTAAACAGTCCTTGCATGCTCAATTTCCTAGCATAATTTTGATGGCTACATGTTATACTTGATTAGTTGCTGTTTGATTGAGTTTGAGTGTTTGTAGTTCAGTGACTTCATACTTGTTCATTTGAGTTCAGTTTTGTAGTTTTTAGCTCATTTTCAGTAACTTTTTAGCAAAACAGCTTAATTGAGTTCTAGTCTTGCTAATTGCTTAATTTCAGTTTCATTAGCTTCCATTTTGTTCACTAAAACAAGTCTGCTATAGCCTCTACATCAGTTTAATCCAGTACTCAATTAGTCTTTGTTAAAACTTGTAAAAAACAGATAAAGGAGTGTTTGGGAATAGTTTTCAAGTGGTTTTCAAGTGTTAAAAATTGGTGTTTAGAAGTTTGTTTCCAGTCTTTAGTTGATAACTATTGGTTTTAAGTCATTTGCAAGTTATAAAAAAGGTCAATCAGGCAATTGGTTAACAAAAAGTTTGGGTCATACTTGTTTCAGCTTAGTTCTTTGAAACTCACCATTTTCATTTGCTTAGTTCTCCTTTAATCCTTGATGAAATTTGTTCAAATTTGTTTCCAGACTTAGTTTACATCATAAACTTTTAGACTTTAAAAGGAAAATATACAGTTTCAGGAAATAAGCTAGGAATAAGCTTTTTAGCTCAAGCCTGAGCATTTTCCATTCTCTGTGATAAAGTGCATACTGTTTTCTTGGTTCTCATTATCCACTTCATTAAAGTAGTGATTTTCTTTCACAATCTTGTTTAGAAAGTGTTGAATATGAGTTTTTGAGAATTTGAACTTTTTCCAAAAATCGGTCAACGTTTGGTCAACATAAGCTCATTTTAGCTTATTTCGGATATCTAGCTTATTACTGGATGAAATTGGTTCTAATTTGATTTCCTCTTCTTTAAATCAAGTGCTTAATCAGTTTTGATAATAAAATCAAGTTGTGGATGTTTGGAATAGGCTGTAGCTTATTTTGAGCTTATTGATAAGCACTCAATTGCTTATTTTGGACTTTTAGCTTATTTCCTTGAACACACGTAGCTATAATTGGATTTTAAGAGTTTTGCAAGTGATTTCAGCTTATTTGGTTGAGTAATAAGCTCAAACGAGCTTAATCTTTCCTTTGTCCCGTTTTTAGTTAAAAGTTTGGTTTTATTGCACTTAGGTCCCTTCATTTCATTCAGTTTGGTAAACCTAGCTAATCTTCCTAATTTTGTGGTTTTTGCAAAACTTGGTCCTTTATATTTGAAGTTTGTTAAATTTCAGTTGTAAAGTTTGTTAGTTTGTTAAAATTTGGTTAGTTGTTAAAGTTTTTACAAGTTTGGTCCTTTTAGTTAACTGTTTTGCATTAATAGTCCTTATAACTTTTAGAACTTACATTTCAAGCATTTAATTTTCCTAGAAATTACATTTTCAGTCCTTTTAGTTTCAAGATTTGCATTTTTATATTTTACTTGAATAAAATTTGGAATTTGCAACTTGTTTTACGTATAAGTAGGTTTATATTTTCCATTTTTAATTAGTGTTGTTTGAATTAGCAATAGATTACCAAGTAAGCTTGAACAACCAAGAACAATAATAAATCCGATATTGGTTGGACTTTCTATTAGTTAAGAACTGAGAAAACGAACTTGCATTATACACATTTCACATTCCCAATCATCTTGATATCATCATTCAAAGATGTTGAAGATCAATGAAGATGAGTCTTCTACAAGTGCAAGTAACTCAATCCACAACCAATTAAATGATTGATCTTCATGAATACCTACACAAAGCAAGATACAAAATAGTAGATACATTTCAAGAGTAGATCTAAAATGCATAAAAGCTACTAATCTAAGAGGGATGCAATATTACCAATTAAAAGACCTATTTTCTAAGAAAAAAAATAGTTTTGACCAAAGAGAAACTTTAGTACAACATGACCTTCTAATTTGAGGAGACAATGGATCGATCTAAGTTTTAAAGTACAATATACTTCAAAGATCTTGAGTGACCATCGCTCTGATACCAATTGTAGAAACTAGAAGGGGGGGTTGAATAGTTTCTCTTCGATTAGTCACCTAATTAAAATTACATTCAATTAGGTTTGTATCAAAACTATCTGTTACTTGAAGCTAAGTTGCATAATGATTAGGTTCAATTCAAATGCATTAGCAATGGTAATAGGTAAGTGTAATGATAATGAAATAAGTAAAGAGTAAGGAAAGAGATAATCTAATGAGAAGACACCAAGATTTATAGTGGTTCGACAACGAGGCTCTATCCTCGTTTCTACTCCACTCCTCGAGTACACCTACTCGAGGTTTCCACTATATCCACAAGCTCCCTTCTTGGCGGAGAAAACCTTACATCGTCGCTTACATTATTTTCCGACACTAAGCTAAATATCGAGACCTAATCTTTAGATAGGACCAATCTACACAACGTTGTCTACTTCACAAGTTAACGACACAAGGCTAGATGTCGAGTTCTAATCTCAAGGTAGAACCAATCTTCACGACGTTGCCTACTTCACCATTTTACGACACAAGGCTAGATGTCGAGTTCTAATCCAAAGCTAGAACCAATCTTCACGACTCTGCACTTTGAAGCTAAGTGAGAACTTCACACAACACAACTACTAATCACTTTCAAGTTTAGTGAGAACTCACAAGACACAACCACATCACTTTATAGTTTAGTGAGAACTACTACACAATCTATTACAACTCAACTAGACATATCCAAGTACACACATGTAGCTTGGATCTACACAACATAAATATAAGAAAATACATATGCAATGGATGTACACAACAAATCCAAGTATTCACAAATAGCTTGGATAAACACAACTAGTCCAAGTATTCATAAATACTATGGATTAACATAAAACAAAAAGGCTAACATGATGAACATGACTAATTCATGGATTCATCTTTATCACAACACTAGTGAGTGAGTGATATTCTCTCTGGACAAGGTAAAGGAGGGGATCAAGAGGATAATCATATGTAAACATACTTAACACATTATTTATAGGAGACAAAGTGCAACGGCTAGCTGGGCGCGGTTCCTTATCTAGCCCGACGATTCCTTATCGCTAGAGAACCGCCTAGCTATTTAAAGGACCGGCCAGTAGACTACGCTCCGATTTTGTCTTTTAGTAGGGTAGGAATATCTGAGGTATTTTAAACCTTCAAAGGATATTCTTATGGAATATGGAATATGCCATTTTCAAATTTATATTTTCCATTTTAATAAAACATTTTTTTAAAAAGAAAGTTTATTAAAAAATCTTTTGTCATATTAACAAAAGTGAGTTTTAAGGATAATCACTTTGATGATCACTAAGTATGATTAAGAAAAGTTAGTGATATGATTATTACCTTGATGATGGTGTTAGTTAAATAATTCGTTTTGTGTTTTACACTAAATGTGTTGTATAGTTTGTTGTGATCAAAACTAAGAAAGATTAGTTAACACTAATAATGTTTTTAGGCATCACTTGCATTAACACTTTTCCTACACGTGTTCGGTATAATCAAACACCTTTTCTTTTCTTTTGATTTCTTTTTGAATTCATGTTTTATTTAATTAATCTTAAAAAAAGTAAATGAAAATGTTGGATTAATGAAATCATGGCTTAAGGGGTGTTTGGCGTTGCTTTGGTTTGGCTGAGACCCAAGCCGAGAGCCTCAAGGCTCTAGGTGGTGTTGTGTCGCCCAACCGAGACCTCATGGTCTTAGTGTGGGGTTTGTGTGGATGGAACACAACAAGGGGACCCCAACTCGGTGTCGGGGTGTGGTTTTGTTTTGTACCGAGTGCCAACCGAGACCTATAGGGTCTCGGTGGGGCTTTTTGACTAACAGTGGGAACCGAACAAAGTAAGCAGGGGAACCGGGTTGAACTGGTGTGAACCGGTGGCCAACCGGTGTGAACCGTGAGCCACCAGTGGCAACCGGCTAGCCGGTCTAGCCACTGGTGGGGCTGTTTTGGCTCGGCTTATGTGTGATCTCAGGCTTCGGGCACAGATTAATTTTTAAAACATGGGTTCGGGATTCGAGAAAATATTAAAATCAGAAAATATGTTAATTAAATTAATTACTAGACTTTTTAATTTAATTAAATTCATGACTTAGGTTAAATATTAGAATTAATATTTCATGTATAACCTAAAGTATTTTACTTAGCTTAATTTAATTAAAACATGTATTTTTAATTAAATTCTTTTAACGTATAGTTTAATTAATTAACCAAGTTATGTAATTAATAAGCTATTACCATTAAACCATGACTTGTAATATACTAATTAACCTTTACTTATTATTAATAATCCAGCTTAGTTCTAATCATGGAAACTTACTATTTTTGGAAACTTTCTATTTTTAGAAACTTACTATTTAAGGAAAACCTGCTATTTTTAGAAAGTTACTTAGTATTACAATACAAGTATTATAATACACTATTACATGCATAATACACTACAAAACATCAGTATAACTACAGATAATACAGTAAAACAATAAAACATGATAGAATAAGTATAACAAGCTAATCACACACAGAACTAGTAAAACACATGCAATTTCGACAACTCATACACGTTCCCATTCTTATGTAGTATTAGCCGTCAATGCAGAGTAGTTTCTTCAGCGTTTTCGTTAGCTTCTACTGGACATAAGGTACAGATTTCCCGTCCTTCAGTAAGGACAACCTCTTCCTTTATTAGAATTTCCCGTATGCAGCCCACTATTTTCCCCAATAGTTACAGATTAGACGCTTATGTTTTATTAGTTACCCTATCCATATACATGCATGACCAGTTTCACCTAATTATGGAGGTACCATAATCATAACACTTGAGGCACTAGTGTTATGACTTCACCACGGCAGAGTGATAGCTCGTGGCGTCCCATTCAGTTATTTGGCCATTATTATAGTATTATTATCATGTGGGGCGTATGGGTGCATCCTAGGTTTAGTTTTCAGTCAAGAATGGTGAATGTGGTGTGTGCCTTGCATCCTTCACAAGGAGCTGATCCCTCCTACCCATTACTAATTAATTAGATGCATCCCCTCTAATTTGCATGAAGAGGTCACCCTCCAAGTATTCATGCATGTTGTTGAACTCATGACCTATATTGGCTTTTGGTATATTAAACTAATACAGATTTTCATAAGTAACATAAGCTATGTTTTCAGAACAAACCAGTAAACATGACATACAACTAGGTTTTCACAGGACTTATTCATTTCCGCTGCAATTCATGCTTTATATGCTTTTTATGCTTTCATTCCTTTATGTCTTTACGTTATGCTATATATCCATGCACTAAGCGTTATGCTCAGCCGTTTTCCATTTCCATGTTCCCAAACGGCAGGTACCCAAGGGCGCAAGTAGGAACTCTAGAGTATGTGCATTCGGATTGGAAGCTATCCGGCCCTTATTAATTTGTTACTACTTTTTCATACTTTACTTCATTTGGACATTGTTTACTCCTTTCATTTACAATACTTAATATTGCTTGTGTGTGAGTTACTTTTACTACCGATGTTTGTTTCCGGTATTTCTATTTATGGTCATGAATTTTTAGACATTTACCTTGCATGCTTTGATGACACGCCATATTTTACTGTAGCATTCCATCTTAAGAAATGGGGTGTTACAATTATGGTATCAGAGCCCAAGGTTTCGACCTGTAGCTCTATAAAACATGACCTGTGACTTATGGGTAGTCACCGGCGTCTTCCTAAAACTAACAGTTGGTTTTCATGCATTCATTCATTTTCATTTTATTTTCATGCATTTATATCATTGTCTCAAATTTATGACTAAGTAATGGTTGGTATAGGACTGGCCCTATTTAGTCGCATGTGCTTTTATCGAAACTTTTAACTTTGGGACCGACCCATAGGCATCCCCTCGCTATGTCTTTTGTTTTGGGTGAACTGACCATAGGTGTTTACCCTCGCGCATATAAAAGTTTCTATAAACTGCATCATGCATTTTAAATTGTTTCATGCATTATAAACTGCTTCATTGATTTATACATTGTTCATGCATTTTCATGTTTATCTCATTTCAGACTTATCATTTATGTTACGTTTTGTTTTTAAACTGTCAGATGGTGAACACATGTAATGCTCAAGAGTTGGCTGTAGCTGTCAATGCGGCTCTGCAAGCCATCCTTCCCCAACTTCGTAATGAAATCAGGGACGAAGTTCATGCTGAAATTCAAGCTCAGGGCGTTCAATATGGCCCTCATCCCGAAAACTACTACAACAACAAAAACATTCCTCCACCACCACCACATGTTACTCTTATGACTTGGTTGGAGCGATTCAACAAACAGTGACCCCGTTCGTTTGAGCAGGCTAACAGACCCAACGAGGCCGAGGCTTGGATTTCTCAAATCGAGAAGATATTCGATGCGATGGGTTGTGACGGCGTTTTCAAGGCAAGACTGGCTTGCTATAAGTTTGAAGGTGATGTGCTGCAGTGGTGGAAGTCTGTTAAGCAGTCCAATGGTGGTGATAATTGGGTTGCACTTTTGACATGGGACCAGTTTAAGGAGCTCTTCCTTAACCAGTACTTTCCACATGCTGAACAGGAGAAGATTAAGCGTGATTATCATAATATTCGACAGGTTGCTGGGGAGAATAGCAACGAATTCATGCAGATTTTTCTCCGTTTGGATGGTTTCTTGGGAGCAGCAGCTGGTACTGCTGAGGAGAAAGCTGAGAAGTTTTGTTGGGCTTTTCGCACTTCGGTCGCCAATAGTTTGGTTTGTGCTACATTCACTACAGTATCACAGGTGGTCGATGCAGCCCTTAAGCTTGAGATGCTTCAGGAACGAGAGGAGTTTGGTGATGACAGAGCAGTGAAGAGACAGAAGACTGCCGTCCGTAAGCCTGTGGCCACTCAGCATCAAGCATTTAAGGGAAACGGTCAGACCAACGACCGATCTGGTTCTGAGAGGCGTGGCGATAATGATAATTACCGTAACAACGCTAATAACTCGAACAAAAACAGGTCCCTACATTAACCTTCTTTCATGTTAAACTATCTTATGTTATGGTATTCTGACACTCCAACGATTATTAATTCAGGAACAACAACAATGGTAGGGATCAGGACCGTTAAGGTTCACAGCCTAACCGTTCTACCTCATCTGCTAATTATTAAACCTTCTATGTAATCATATTTATGTTCCACGACCATGTCTCATGCATGTAATCCTGCAACAGGCTCTCAGATAACTAGGACGCCTGCTGGAGGATTCACAAATCCTATCTGTCTACTTGTTCGCGCAGACATTCTGGTGTTTGTCGACGAGGTACTGGTGGTTGTTTCAAGTGTGGCTAACAAGGCCATCAATAGAAGGACTATCGCCAGGGTGAGATAGAAGGCACCTCTAGACATGCCGACACCAAGCCACCTCCTACTTCTGGTCGCATGTTCACTACCACTAGAGATCAGGCGAATAAGACTTCAGGTACCATAACCGAAAATCTCTTTATGAATGGTTTGGCAGCATGTGTTCGATTTGATACTGGAGCGACTCATTCAGTCATATCCACTACTTTTGATGTACGTGTTAGAATTTCCCCTATGTCATTAGATAATGCCTTATGCATTTCCACGCCACTTTGGGACTCTGTATGAATCACTCAGGTGTACAGAGGTCTTCCCCTATAATTTGATGATAAGATCCGCAGAGTTGACGCACTTCCTTTGGACATGTGCGATTTTAACTTGATTTTGGGCATAGACTGGTTATCCAAACACTAGGCTACAATTGACTGCCACACTTATCGGGTCATCTTCGGTGATGTTAAATCTCCAGAGTACATACACCATGGTTTTCTGCCAGGGAGGTCAGTACAAATTATTTCATCCATGGAGGCGCGTGCTTTATTATCACACGGTTGTCAGGGCTTCATATCCAATATTCATGACATTACTGTCGAGTCTCCATCGATCCAAGATCAGCCTATTATGTCAGAATTTCCTGACGTTTTTCCTGATGAACTTCCGGGCATACCACCTGTTCGTGAAGTCGAGTTTGAAATTGAGCTCATTCCAGGTGCAGAGCCAATTTCCAAGGCTCCTTATCGCATGGCTCCAATAGAGCTTAAGTAACTAAAAGATCAGCTGCAGGAACTTCTGGAACGAGGTTTCATCCGTCCCAGTGCATCGCCATAGGATGCACCAGTACTGTTCGTGAAGAAGAAAGACGACAGCATGCGTTTGTGTATAGACTATCGTGAGCTGAACAAGATCACAGTCAGGAATCGTTATCCTTTGCCGCGAATTGACGACCTTTTTGATCAACTTCAGGGCGCCAAGTATTTCTCCAAAATCGATCTGAGGTCTGGCTACCATTAGTTACTGGTCAAGGAGCAGGATATCTCTTAGACTGCTTTCTGTACAAGTTATGGGCACTACGACTTCGTAGTCATGCCATTCGGACTCACTAATGCTCTAGCTGTCTTCATGGATTTGATGAACCGTGTCTTCCATGAGTTTCTGGATAAGTTTGTATAGTGTTCATTGATGACATTCTAATTTTCTCCAAATCCAAGGAAGAACATGAGGAACACCTTCGTATAGTCTTGTAGATTCTTCGTCAGAAGCAGTTGTATGCCAAGTTCAAATGCGAATTCTGGTTAAGCAAAGTGGCATTTATGGGCCATATTGTATCTGCAGAAGGGATCACCATGGATCCTACAAAGGTCGAAGCTATCACCAAATGGCCGAGACCTACATCTGCAACTGAGGTCAGAAGTTTTCTGGGTTTAGCTGGCTACTACCACAGGTTTGTAGAGAACTTTTCAAGTTTAGCCTTACCTTTGACTAAGCTGATGAGGAAAGTAGAAAAATTCGTCTGGACTGAGGAAAGAGAGAAGAACTTTGAAGATCTTAAGCAGAAGTTAGTGACTGCACCTATTCTTACTCTCCCATCTGGCTCAGGTGGATTTCAGATATATAGTGACGCTTCAGGAAAGGGTTTAGGCTGCGTTCTCATGCAACATGTGAAGGTTATTGCATACGCATCACGACAGCTGAAACCTTATAAAGAAAACTATCCTACTCATGATTTGGAGCTTGCAGCAGTTGTTTTCGCATTGAAGATCTGGAGACATTTTTTGTATGGTGAATCATGTGACATATTCACCGACCACAAGAGTCTCAAGTACATCTTCACCCAGAAGGAACTGAACATGAGACAGAGGAGATGGTTAGAGCTATTGAAAGACTATGACACCAACATTTAGTACCATCCTGGTAAGGCGAATGTGGTGGTAGATGCTCTAAGCAGAAGGTCAGGTATGATTGCTGGCATCTGGATTACAAAGGAGATCATCCATGACCTAGAGATGACTAATATTGAGTTTTGTGTACGAGGACAGTACGGTTACTGGGCTAATCTTATAGTGGAACCAGACTTACATTCTAGGATCAAGGAAGCTCAGAAGGACGATGGTGAGATTTGGGCTATCATTCAAAACCTTGATCAGCAGACGGAATTTCGTGTTGACAACGACGTTATCCTATGGCAGGGCACTAGACTAGTGGTTCGTGATGACTCTAAACTCAGGGAAGCTATGCTGACTGAAGCTCACAGCTCTCCATTTACCATACATCCTGGTTCTACCAAGATGTCCACGACATTAAGCAGCACTTTTGGTGGAGTGGTATGAAGCATGATGTTGCCACCTTCGTTTCTAAATGTATGATCTGCCAGCAGGTTAAGATCGAACACTAGAGAGCTAGTGGGTTACTACAACCACTAGATATTCCAGCATGGAAATAGGACAAAATCTCCATAGATTTTGTTACTGGTCTACCTGTGACTCAGAGGAAGAACGACGCCATCTGGGTTATTGTTTATAGGTTGACTAAATCTGCTCATTTTCTGCCGATTCGCAAGGAGCATCCGGTCAGCAAATTAGCAGACACTTTTTAGAAGGAGATCATGAGACTGCATGGTACTATATCAGAAATCATCTCTAACAGAGATCCGTGTTTCACATCACGTTTCTGGCAGAGTCTGTAGAAAGCTTGGGGCACTAGACTTAAGCTCAGCACTGCCTTTCATCGTTAGACCGACGGACAGTCGGAACGTACCATTCAGACATTGGAGGACATGTTGCGGGCGTGTGCTCTAGAGGGGCCAGGAAGCTGGGATGATTATATATTTTTAGTGGAATTTGCATACAACAACAGCTGGCACGCTAGCAATAAGTGTGCTCCTTTTGAGATGTTGTATGTTAGGAAGTGTCGCGCCCCAATCTGCTGGGATCAGGTGGGCGAACGACTGATTGAGGGTTCAGAGATGATTGAGGTGACTAATGAGAAGGTCGCCATCGCCAAGGCGAAGCTTCAGGAAGCTTGTGGTCCTCAGAAGAGCTATGCTGATAAACATCGTAGAGATGTATCTTTCAATGTAGGTGATCACGTTTTCCTCAAGGTATCACCTGCACGTGGATTTAAACTTTTTGGAATCAGAGGGAAGCTCAGTCCTTGCTTCATCGGACCGTTTGACATCATAGAACGTGTTGGTGAAGTGTCATATCGTTTAGCGTTACCACCTCAGCTATCACACGTTCACAACGTGTTCCATGTGTCCTTACTCAGAGGATACAACTATCATCCAGTTCATGTTGTCCAATATCCGCTTGATCAGATTCAAGAGGATCTTTCATATGTCGAAGAACCTGAGAGAGTTCTTGAACGACAAGATCGTGTCATGCAGAGGAAGACGATCCATTTCGTCAAAACCCTCTGGAAGGATCATCCTGAGCGGGAAGCCACTTGGGAGACGGAGGAGTCTATACGGACTTCTTACCCTCATTTCCAGTTTTGATTCAGGTATGTTTTCTTTCAGTTATGTTTTCACCATTTCGAGGACGAATTGTTCTTTTAGAAGGGAAGAGTTGTAAAACCCGCATTAAAATACCATGAATAGTACACATAAACAGTGAACATCCAAAAATACGGTAAAATTAGAACTTTCCATTTATAATATAATTTCACGAGTCACGATATTTAATAACATGTAATTACATATATATTATAAATGTGTTAAGTACACGACATATAAAAAATCACGATAATTAAACATGAACGTACACGTAAATAATTGAACTTGGAAAAACTATGGGTTTGCTCATGGGCTCCCTATGTGCCGCGGCTAAGCAAGAGAGAAAGAAGAAGTGGGCTTGGCCCATGACCCAACTTAAAACATGTTAAGTAAAAACACAGGAAAACATAAACATATTTTTAGGTTCACAGAAAAAGTTCTCCTTGCCTCCTTTGCCTCTCTTGCCGCTGGCCACCTCAAACCACAAGGAACAAATCGGACGATTTTGATTGTTGATTTTGTGTGTACGTGATCATGATCTCATAACCTTTCCTACACGTGTTCGGTATAATCAAACACCTTTTCTTTTCTTTTTAATTCTTATTGAATTCATGTTTTTATTTAATTAGTCTTAAAAACAAGTAAATAAAACATGTTGGATTAATTAAATCATGGCTTAAGGGGTGTTTGGTGTTGCTTTGGTTCGGCCGAGACCCAAGCCGCGAGCCTCAAGGCTCTCAATGGTGTTGTTTCGCCAAACCGAGACCTCATGGTCTTGGTGTGGGGTTCGTGTGGATCGAGCGCAGCAAGGGGACCCCGACTCGGTGTCGGGGTGTGGTTTTGTTTTGGACCAAGTGCCAACCGAGACCTATAGGGTCTCGGTAGGGCTTTTTGACTAACAGTGGGAACTGAACAAAGTAAGCAGGGGGAACCGGGTTGAACCGGTTTGAACCGGTGGCCAACCGGTGTGAACCGTGAGTCACCAGTGGCAACCGGCTAGCCGGTCTAGCCACTGGTGGGGCTATTTTGGCTCGGCTTATTTGTGATCCCGGGCTTCGGGCTCGGGTTAATTTTTAAAATACGGGTTCGAGATTCGGGAAAATATTAAAATCAGAAAAATATGTTAATTAAATTAGTTACCTAATTAAATTAATTACTAGACTTTTTAATTTAATTAAATTCATGACTTAGGTTAAATATTAAAATTAATAAATCATGCATAACCTAAAGTATTTTACTTAGTTTAATTTAATTAAAACATGTATTTTTTATTAAATTCTTATAACGTTATAGTTTAATTAATTAACCAAGTTATTTAATTAATAAGCTATTACCTCTAAACCATGACTTGTATTATACTAATTCGACTTTACTTATTATTAATAATCTAGCTTATTTCTAATCATAGAAACTTAGTATTTTTGGAAACTTTCTATTTTTATAAACTTACTATTTAAGGAAAACTATTATTTTTAGAAAGTTACTTAGTATTACAATACAAGTATTATAATACACTATTACATGCATAATACACTATAGAACATCGGTATAACTACAGATAATACAGTAAAACACTAAAACATGACAGAATAAGTATAACAAGCTAATCACACACAGAACCAGTAAAACACGTGTAATTAAGACAACTCATACACGTTCCCATTCATATGTATTATTATCCGTCAAGGCGGAGTAGTTTCTTCAGCGTTTTCGTTAGCTTCTATTGGACATAAGGTACGGATTTCCCGTCCTTCAGTAAGGACAACCGCTTCCTTTATTAGGATTTCTCGTATGCAGCCAACTGTTTTCCCCAGTAGTTACAGATTAGATGCTTATGTTTTATTAGTTACCTTAGTCATATCCATGCATGACCAGTTTCACCTAGTTATGGAGGTACCATAACCATAACACTAGAGGCACTAGTGTTATGACTTCACAACGGCGTAGTGATAGCTCGTGGCGTCCCTTTCAGTTATTTGGCCATTATTATATTATTATTATCATGTGGGGCGTATGGGTAAATCCTAGGTTCAGTTTTCAGTCAGGATTTTCTGGTGAATGTGGTGTGTGCCTTGCATCCTTCACAAGGAGCTGATCCCTCCTACCCATTACCAATTAATTAGAGGCATCCCCTCTAATTTGCATGACGAGGTCACCCCTCCAAGTATTCATGCACGTTGTTGACCTCATGACCTATATTGGCTTTTGGTATATTAAACTAATACAAATTTTCATAAGTAACATAAGCTATGTTTTCAGAACTCAAACCAGTAAACATGACATACAACTAGGTTTTCCCTGGACTTATTCATTTCCGCTGCAATTGATGCTTTATATTATTTATATGCTTTCATTCCTTTATGTCTTTACGTTATGCTATATATATGTGCACTGAGCGTTATGCTCAGCCGTTTTCCATTTCCATGTTCCCAAACGGCAGGTACCCAAGGGCGTAAGTAGGAACTCCAGAGTATGTGCATTCAGATTGGAAGTTATCCGGCCTCTTTTACCTTATGCATTTATTCCTACCTTTTCATACTTTACTTCGTTTGGACATTATTTAGTCCTTTCATTTAAAGTACTTAATATTGCTTCTGTATGTGTTACTTAGACTAGCGATGTTTTTTTCAGGTATTTCTGTTTATGGTCATGAATGTTTAGACATTTACCTTGCATGCTTTGATGACACGCCATATTTTACTATAGCATTCCATCTTAACAAATGGGGTGTTACACCGAGAGCCTTGGGTTCTTTTTTAAATCATGAAAGTTTCAACACCAAATAAGTTTGTGTGCAAAGTTTTATAAAATTATTAAGGTGGTGAAAATGTGTCATATTGCTTAACGGAAAATTATCTCAATTAGAATTAGAGAAATGATTTATCCTCTTACATTTTTCCTCCTACTTATATGCCTACTCACAGGATCCTGACACGTGTCAGAACTGATGGTTTAGATGTGGAGAGATAATGAGTGGAGATAAAATATAAAATATTCTTGTGTGTAGGAGGATATGTAGAAAAATAGTGTAAGAGGATATAACAACACTCTTAAAATTAAACGTCAGTCTTTGAATGTCACACAATAAACTAAATAATGGAAGTTCAGAGTATCAATATATTTCCCATGGGGTCAACAGGTATGGAAGTAGTAATCTTTGTGGTTCTTAATACGATATTGTGAGTTCTGGAGGAATGTATTTAAAAATCTAAACTTACACACACAAAATTACACATTCCATCTATGTACAAACTTACTCTTTAATCTTTATTTCCCATTTATTAAACATATTTCCTAATGATGACGTATAGTCCCCAGCCGGGTCAGGAACCCGGCCCACGGGTACTACCCGTATCCAGCCCATCACAGATGGGTGGGAATAATGTCATTTGAGCTTATGGTCTTGAATGAACAGTAACCGCACACATGTGTGCGGCCCACGGCCCGGCATGACCGGTACAGGGTTAGACAGAATCATATTCTGTCTATGATTAGGATTTGCCCCAATAAAGAGGATATTCACTCACCATATTTAGAAGATAACAATCAATCAAATTCTGGTGCTTATCCTTTCCTTGGGGCCGAAGTATCGGTGACAGCCCATTAGGGTTTCACTGCCTATAAAAGGAACCCCCAAGGGTTCCACAAAGGTATTACGTTCTATATACTCTCAACACACTCGACTCCTATAAACCCTAACCGATTACTTACTCTCACGCCGGAGCCTAATCGTGGGAAACATTCCCACGGTAAGCCTAACGCGTGTTGTTTAGTGTGCAGGATCCCAACCATACAGTTTACTTGGTGCAGGAGCAGGAACCCAGCCAACCCGAATTAAGCCTAATTCAGGTCCAGCAAGGATCACCCAACTTTTGCATCAACAAGTTGGCGCCATCCTTGGGACCCATTACACTAAGCTAGAGCAAAATCTCATCTTGAACTCTCAATGAAGAAGGGGCATCCGCAAGCTAATCCCAGGAACATAAATCCTGGAAATCGGATGTCCCAAGGGGAAGGGATACTCATCCCCAATAAATCCCCTAGCCGTCCAACGGGCGGACAGAACAACCGCAGTGGTTTTTAGTCTATAGGAGTGACGAGCACGATCTCTACGACTCCTCCACCTACTTCGACCCTGGACAACCCTGACTCAGGGAGTGCGTCCAATCCCCCTAACAAGGAGCCGCGCAGACAGTCGATTGAGGAAGAAGTAGAAGTCCAACCACTCAGCGAGGAAGATCTCACTCGGGTTCTCAAGCAGAACTTTGATAGGATCATCCCAGGGATTTCATCAAGGTTGAATCTAGGAAGGAACCTCCAATCTAGACTCAAATTTAGCAATGCCGGACTAAGCACCTCTTCCTAAAACAGAGGAAAAGGAAGACCCGGCCTCAAGAGCGGAGCCTCTTCGAGGAAACTCCCCAACCTAGGAATGTGTTTGAGCGCATAGGAGATCGCCTCATGCAGGAACTAACGCAGTCTCGGGAGGGGGGAGAGAAGTCCGACGGTTCACCTGAGCGACCAGATCTGGAACTGACCAGAGCCACTCGCCGCACAAGTGTGTAGGACAGGATGAACACTGGAAAGAAGGTTCCTAGCTCTTCTCAAAAGAGCGGTCCTCACCCAAGAGATGGGGCACCACCTCCCTCTCCAGATCCATCAGGAGAGGACTCGGATGACCATCCGCCCAAGCGTCGCCGACCTAGGCGTACCCCTCCACCACCACCACCAGATCCATCAGGAGAGGACTCAGATGACCATCCCGCCCGTGGTGTGACCCGTGGGAAGACCCTAGGATCACCCGTCCATGGGCGAGGGAAGATCCTTTTACGCTCCGTATACGGAACTACTACGAGGACACAAAACGTCGCATGCCGCCGTGTGTCAAGACATATGATGGAACTGGTGATCCGGATGATCACCTCAAAATATTTGATACGCAGGCTAAAATTGAGCGATGGCCCATGCCTATATGGTGCCAAATGTTCAATTCAACCTTGATCGGCAATGCCCGTGACTGGTTTGAGGGACTCCCTCCAAGAATCATTAATAGCTTCACGGAACTACGCACCGCGTTCAAGAATAATTATACTCGGTGGAAGAAGTATAATAGGGATCCGGTCTCATTGGAAACTGTCAAGCAACGGCCGGGGGAGTCTACAGAAGCCTTCACTGAACGCTTTAACGACGAGTGCACACGCACAAAGACAATGCCGGAACTCTTGAAAATCTCCTACTACATGCACGCCATAACAGATAGGGAATTAATCAGGCGTCTCAATGACAAGCGTCCGGAGAAGTATGATGATCTCATGGAAAGGGTCAGAAACTTCATAGAAGGAGAAACGGCGGTTGCCACGGCTTACCCTTCAAAAGGAAACGGCTACCGATCAAACGACCAGTCCCGGAGACAGTCGGGCGGTCAAAGTAATCAGAACAATAGTAGGGGCTCAGACTACAAGAGCCAAAACAAAGGAGGACGGTCGGACGATAAGTTTACCCCCTAAAGATGTCCTACCGGGAGATCTTGCTGACGGAAGGGGGAAATTTTCCGAGGCCTCCCCCAATGACAACTCCGCCGGACCGTCGTCAAGGAAATCGTTTCTGCGAGTTCCATAATGACAAGGGCTATGGCACGGAGGAGTGTATCCAGCTCAAGAAGCACATTGAGTCACTGATCAAATTAGGTAAACTCAAGCATTTGGTTAAGGATTGGAAGGATGGAAAAGACAACAAGAAGTATGACAAGAAGGATCCCAAAAAGGACAAACCTTCGACCATATACATGATCCAATCCAGACAACGCCGCACGAGGCAGAAAATTGGCCAAAAATTTTCACGCGGCAGGGAAATCTCATTCCCTCCCATCACAGCAAGCGATGTGATTGATGCGCCTCTCACTATTGAGATAAGCATTAGAACACACAATGTTCGTCGCATGTATGTGGATGGAGGGTCATCAGCAGAAGTACTGTACGAACACTGTTTTGTGCAGTTACGGCCAGAAATAAGAAGCCAATTGGTACCGGCCACGGCACCGCTCACTGGTTTTAGTGGAGACACCATCTGGCCGATAGGGCAACTGCGTCTACTTGTAACCATTGGGAATGAGGAACACTCCACTAATGCGTGGATGAACTTCATGGTGATACGCTCACATTCTCCGTACAATGGGATCATAGGCAGACCAGGTATTCTGGCTATACGGGCGGTACCCTCCACGGTACATGGAATGATCAAGTTCCCTGTAGAGGGAGGAATCGTCACCATTTACAACACAATCGTACCAGCATCCGAGTGTCATACCGTGACAACACCGGCTACACCTGTTCCACCCAACGATGGATCACCACCTCCCAATTGGAGGGTGGCAATCCATCCTGACTATCCGGAACAGGAGGTATCCATAGGGGGGACGCTCTCGGATAGCGGCAAAATGGCCATGTGCTCTCTTTTAAGTGCAAATTTAGACATATTCACATGGGAGCCAAAGCACATGACAGGCGTACCACGCGCGATAGCAGAACATAAGCTCCAGATCCGCCAGGGGTATCAACCCGTCAAGCAAAAGAAGCGCAGCCAGGCACCTGAACGCAGCCGAGTGATACTGGATGAAGTACGGAAGCTAGTGGACGCGGGTATCATGCGCGAGGTATACTACCACGAGTGGTTATCCAATACAGTCATGGTCAAAAAACATGACAGAAGCTGGTGCATGTGTGTGGATTTCACGGATCTGAACAAAGCCTTTCCACAGGATTGCTACCCGTTACCGGAGATTGACTGGAAGGTGGAATCTCTATGTGGATATCCCTTTAAGTGCTTCCTGGACGCATATAAAGGATAGGACCAGATCCAGATGGCGGAGGAGGACGCAGAGAAGACGGCGTTCCATACTAGTCAAGGCGTATATTGTTATACGAAAATGCCGTTTGGACTAAAGAACGCCGGCGCTACATACCAGCGGCTTGTGGACAAAGCCTTTGACTCACAGATAGGCCGCAACCTGGAAGTCTATATGGATGACTTAGTCATAAAAAGTCATACGGAGGATGCACTTCTCTGGGATGTCCAAGAGACATTCGACACACTGAGGAGGATTAATATGAAGATAAATCCAAAGAAATGAACGTTTGAGGAAACAGAGGGAATGTTCCTTGGATATATGATTGATCCAAATGGCATCAAACCTTGCCCAGAGAAAACGGACGCAGTAATACAGCTGCCATCCCCTCAGACACGGAAGGAGGTGCAATCCTTAAATGGGAAGCTGGCCGGGCTAAATAGGTTCCTATCAAAGTCCGCAGAGAAGTCATTACCCCTATTTAAGACACTCAAGAAGTGCATTAGGAAGGGAGACTTCCGGTGGACAAAGGAAGCCGAGGAAGCCTTTGGCCAACTCAAGCAGCACCTTGCATCTCTCCCTATGCTAGTAGCTCCCCGGCCAAAGGAGGAACTCATTATGTATCTCTCAGCCACACATGGAGCAATAAGTGCGGTACTCATGACGGATAGGGATACGGTACAAACTCCGGTCTACTTCATAAGTAGAACATTACAAGGGCTGGAGTTTAATTAGTCCTCTATGGAAAAATTGGTTTTGGCACTAGTGTTTGCTACAAAGCGGTTGCGCTGATACTTTCAGGTGCACCCAATTGTAGTCATTACTGACCAACCAATAAAGCAAGTCATCTCTAGACCGGATGTGGCAGGAAGGCTACAAAAGTGGAGCATTCTATTGGGGGAGCATAATATATCTTATAGGCCAAGGACGGCTGTTAAAGGCCAGATCTTGGCAGATTTCTTGATAGAGAAACCGGATGAGGAAGGACCAATCGTAATACAAGACGAGACTCCAACAGAACCATGGGTGTTATTTACGGACGGATCTTCGTGTACGGATGGGTCAGGAGCTGGTCTCATCCTCACAAATCCGGCAGGAATGGAGTTTACGTACGCCCTCCGCTTTGAGTTTACAGCCACCAACAACGAGGCGGAATATGAAGCATTAATTACGGGTTTAAAAATCGCCGCTAGAATGGGAGTCCGCAACCTTGAGGCCTACATGGACTCACGGCTTGTCGCGAACCACATTCTAGGTGGATATGTGGCTAAGGATGATAACATGGTCCGATACTTTGAGAAAGTCAAGTCACTCATCGCGACTTTCAGCAAGTTTTCTATCAAGCAGGTACCAAGAGGTGAGAACAAGAAGGCGGACGCTCTTAGCAAGATCGTATCCACAAGCTTCGCCCACTTGTCCAAGCAAGTCTTGGTGGAAATACTCAAGGAGAAGTCTATAACAGGAGGGGAGGTCGCTACTATAGTTGAAGAGGATGGACCTACATGGATGACCCCGATAATCAACTATTTGACTAGTGAAACCCTTCCGGACGATGAAAAAGCGGCGCGACGCATCAGAAGGAAGTCGCAGCACTTCGAACTTCGAGAAGGTATCCTTTATAAGCGCTCTTTCTTGCAGTCGTGGTTGCGGTGTGTTGGACCACGTCAGGCTACTTATGTAATTAGTGAAATACATGAAGGGTTATGTGGCATGCACGCATGTCCACGATCCGTGGTAGCTCGAGCCTTACGAACAGGATATTATTGGCCTACCATGCACAGGGACGCGCGCGACATGATTCGCAAGTGTAGTGATTGCCAAGTGCATAGACCAGTACCGCGACATCCGCAGCAGGAGCGTACACCTATTACATCCCCATGGCCATTCTATAAGTGGGGAATCGACATCGCAGGACCATTTCCTGTAGCTGCGGGGGGAGTTAAGTTCTTGATTGTCGCGATGGACTACTTCACACGATGGATAGAGGCCAAGGCCTTTAAATCCATTACAGGCAAACAAGTTAAAAAGTTTGTTTGGGAGAACATTGTGTGTCGTTTTGGCTTACCAGGAGAAATCATCTTGGACAACGGTAAACAGTTCGCGGATAATCCATTCAAGGACTGGTGCGCATCATTGAATATCAAACGGTGCTTCGCGTCTATTAAGCACCCGCAGACAAATGGCCTTGTGGAACGAGCAAATAGAAGCTTGGGAAACGGCATCAAAGCACGTCTGGAGGAACGAAGTGCCAAATGGGTGGATGAGCTACCACATGTTCTATGGGCGCATAGGACTATGATCAAAACAGCCAACGGAGACACTCCATTTGCATTGGCCTACGGTACTGAAGCTGTTATACCAGCAGAAATTGGAATGCCTACCATCTGCACGGCGGAGGTTAATGTCGTCACGAACGACGAGCAACTGCGAATCAACCTGGATTTGTTGGTGGAAAAAAGGGAGATAGCAGCCATTAATGAGGCTAAGTTCAAGGCTAAAATGAAGGCTTATTATGACGCCAAGGTTAAAGGTGTTTCTTTTTGACCGGGAGATTATGTCTATCGTGCTAACGAAGCAAGTCGAGCGGAGAATACAGGAAAGTTGGGCCCTAAGTGGGAAGGACCGTATGAGGTCACGGAAGCCTTAGGACGAGGCGCGTACAAGTTACGTGACATGGATGGCCGCGATCTGGAACGCACATGGAACATCTCCAATATCAAAAGGTGCTATATGTTTGAAAGCTACGGCTTCCGCATGGGTACTTCGCTATATGTGGCTTTAATGAGGATCCATGCACTCTATCTATTTTGTTTCTTATGTTTTTTCTAGGTTCCTTTTTTGTTCTTTAAGACTTATCATTCTTGTTCAAACAAAAAATGTAAACGTTCTAATAAAATGTCGTGGTGCCTAGCTAGCTCCACGGCCTGTTTTGTACAAATTATTTCTTAGGATTTTGTTAGTCATATGAATTTTAGTTATTATTATAATATGCCATGTCTCATTCATATGCATTCATTCAATCACCGTACATGTACTATACACCTCCAGGCGGGGTAAGAGGATTAAGTGAACCTACTAATTCAACTTGCCGCGTAAGAGGGATGCAACACCAGCGGTGCGGATCATGTATCCTTACTAGACACCTTACTCACAAGACGTTGTGGTAAGTTTCCATATGTCGTACTCACGTAGTGCTTTGCATAGTAAAGACGCACGTCGCATGTCTAGTAAATTATAGACTTGAATGTATTTTCTCTTTTGGGTAAGACGTGACATGTCATGCAGTATCGGTAATCGATATTTAACAAAATAAAAATACACAAGTTTCCAAATCATAAAAAATGGCCGTGGTTATCACGGACTTACATACAAAAGACAGTTATTTCACACATCAGTTTTAGTCGTGTACATGCACGGACGAATAAAAGCTACAAATGTTTACAAGATAAATTACAAGGGAGGTAGGAATTCCCCTATGTCTTTCTTTCCTTCTTCGATCAGAGCACGGAGGGCCTCCCCGCGAGCGTCCTTTCCATCCTGCGCCTTGATCGCAGTCGCATCCAATGCCTCAGCAAGCAGCTTTTCACCTTTCATTACTTTCGACACGGAGTCGTAGTAATCAAGGTCAATTGGATGGGATCCACATTAAGCCTGGACATTACCATCTCGTTCGGAGCATCCTTAAGCGCCTCGAGTTCATCCAGAAGAGGGTGTTAGATTTCCGCCAGTGCATCCATCGATGCGGTCATCTTGTCCGCAGCTGAAGGGTTATGGTAGGGATGCTGCATAATATCTTCGTTCTTCCCTATCAATTCCGCAGCCTGGACCAAACCCTCATGCCTACCACGGTCGATTCCATCCGACACGACCCCGGTGAATGCTTGCAGCAGGTGCGCAGCTTCCATAACCTTGTTTACGGCAAGGCGCATTCCTTGTCCAATCATCCACCTGCGTCCAGCTATGGCAGATAGCAGCGGGGGACACATTCTTTCAGCACAACTTGTGGCCATCTTGCTCAGCTCCGCCTCAGCCGTTGCGGCTTGCTCTTCCAAATTGGTCCGCATTTGTGTTAGCTCATCCTTCAGTGCATCGCGCTCTTGGGCGATGTTGAAGGCTTGTACGGTTACGGCCTTGGTAGAGGCTTCGGCCGCGGACACCTGCATATGGAACTTCGAGTTATCACAAGGATAATATGTTTTTTCTTGGGTCAAAAATAAAATCGAGGAAAAAATATATGTATAATATTTTTGAAAGCATACCTTCTCGTTCGATGCGGCTAAGAGGGCCTCGAGCTCGGTGATGCGTTTTTCTCGGTTGTCGGCATGATGAGCTTGCTCTTTCACAGTAGCCTCGGCCGTCACCAGCGCCGTTTACAATGACGTAATGGTCTTCTCATTCTTCACAACCATTGCCTCCCGACGAGCTATCCTTTTGTTTGCCCGCTTCACATTCGCCAGGGCCTTGATCAGGCGGCGTCTTAGAGCGGCACCCACCGTCACTTGATGAGCGGACGACACATCAAACTGCTCCAGCATGGATTCATGATCCATCTCGTCTAAGTCTTGTGCAAGGGCTGGAGGGGTAATATGCTCGATAAATTCCGAACACTCAGATTCCGCCTCCAACCTTGTTAAACTAGAGAGATTCCATGCTAGGCGCAGGCTATTTTCTGGTCCTTCGGGGAGTGGCTCCTCGGCGTGTGTCGCAGCAGGGGATGGGGGCCTGTTTGATGTTGCGGGGGATGGATTCCTCTCCACCTCTTCCTATTGAGCTACAGTCGACGGATCTGCCCTGTTATTGACATTACAACTTTTGTTTAGGCATTCTATATTTCACAAGCAAAATGACAAGACTGACATACGAGGGGTGCTTACCTGGTACCAGTCGCAGGTTCTGGGGCGGTAGGAGCTACGACACTCACAGGGGTAGCTCGCCAGACTTGCTCATCCATGTGCGGGGTAGGGTTGGCCTGGGCCGTCGCAGTACCACTTCCCTCCTGGTACTGCGGATGGTCTTTCCTTAGTTTCTTTGGGGAGCATTCGAGGCCCCTGCCTCATCCCCTATCGTCTTTGCCACCCTCCTGGTGGTCTTTCTCTTTCTGGATGTGGGCTGGGCGGACCCAGAAGCTTGAGTGATGTCTTCATCCTCAAGGTTGAGGAAATCACTTTCGTCTTCCTGGTGCGTCGCGGTGCCCTCCAACAGCAGCTCTCCACCATCTTCATTATGGAAATCCAATGGGGATTTCTCAATGACAGGCTCCTCTTCATCTGATCTTTGCTCGGACGTTTCTTCGAGTGGAATGGTACGGTCTGTGGTCGCATCGAGAAGGGGGAGTTCATTCTCCTTCAAAGGGCGGAATCCTTCAGGCACCTTCATTGGGTCGCCCTGGCGCAATAGTCCGTGTAGGTTCATTTCTGCGGACATTTATAAATACACGGGTTAGTACGGTCCTGCAGTACAAATGAACGTTTATCACATTTACAAAGTATAAAATTCACCTACCCTGTCCACGCTCCGTCAGAAAGAACGGATATAAGTTCTCCCTCCCAAAATAACGACGGCTTAATCCTACTAAGCACAGAAAATGTTCCGGCAACCCCTTATGGAATTCTGTGCGGTGGGTATGTAATATTTTTAGGTCTCTGCTGCTATAGTCTTTGGATTTGGGCGGAGAATCTTTGGGTACCCTGGTTTTAAGGACGAAGGGAGTGGGGAATACTTTTTCATCCACAAAAAAGTAATGGTCGTACCAGTTCTTAAGGGAGTCTAAGGGCTTCCTATACGTCATGGGGGCATTCCCGAATCATTTTTAAACGATAACCACCCATTCACTAGTTAGGGGGAGTAAAACGCCCTAAATAGGTTCACGGTCGGAGTTACGTTGCATGTATGGCATGTAATTTCAAACTGGTTGATTTTACACGCCCCTATGCAGTGAAGATGGGTTATGTGGAAGTCATAATATAAAAGCAAATCTACCAATAATTTAGACAAGGGGATACGGTAGTTGGCCGAGTCAAATAGGCGCGTGTACACGCCTATTTTCCCCTTTGGTGCATCCGTAATTGCCTCACCCTCACCTGGATAGGTGGGGTGTACGCTTTCGGGAATGTAATACTTCGACAAAGAGTCTATGTATTTTTCCACCGACATCACGTTCAGGACATCCGTGATAAGTGGGTTGTCCTTTACCATGTTTTATAAAAAGGGTTTGTAAGGCGTGATGATCTAACCTGCGGCGGAGGAAATCCGTGGAATAGAAGGTAAAAGTTTGGAGGATGGAGCTTGGAGATAACAATGACGGAAAAGAGTATGAATTGTGTGTGTAACAAACACACACACCAATTCTTATATAGGGTTGCCTCGGTTTCCGAGGTAACATGGATGTTTGACACGTGTAGGCCACTACGCATATCCAACGGATGGGATTTCTGACACTTCTGCAATGTCAGAAGGGACCCATGGGTCACTTCTTAGTAGTTTTACGTGGCTCAATGGTGGGCATTAATGGTGCACTTTTGCAGAAGTGCGGCTGCCAGTTGACTACCATTAATGCATTTATTCTTGTGTCGGGATATGCGGTCTTACGTAAGACACTATTCAATGCTACATTTAATTTGTCTCGGCCGTTACGTACCGCTGAGGTTCTATTGGGATAAGATTCCTAGACAGGCAGCCACGTGCGGCCAGAACAAAATCTTACATATTTATCATTCCCTAGGTCTTTCTTGGTACGTCCGGGGAGCATCTTGATAGTCTAGAGGTTACACCTACGGCTGTAACAACGAGACTGGGGGGACATGATGACGTATAGTCCCCAGCCGGGTCAAGAACCCGGCCCACGGGTACTACCCGTATCCAGCCCATCACAGATGGGTGGGAATAATGTCATTTGAGCTTATGGGCTTGAATGAACAGTAACCGCACACATATGTGCAGCCCACGGCCCGGCATGACCGGTACAGGGTTAGACAGAATCATATTCTGTCTATGATTAGGATTTGCCCCAATAAAGAGGATATTCACTCACCATATTTAGAAGATAACAATCAATCTAATTCTGGTGCTTATCCATTCCTTGGGGCCAAAGTATCAGTGACAGCCCATTAGGGTTTCACTACCTATAAAAGGAACCCCCAAGGGTTCCACAAAGGTATTACGTTCTATATACTCTCAACTCACTCGACTCCTATAAACCCTAATCGATTACTTACTCTCACGCTGGAGCCTAATCGTGGAAAACATTCCCACGGTAAGTCTAACGCGTGTTGTTTAGTGTGCAGGATCCCAACCATACAGTTCACATGGTACAGGAGCCGGAACCCAGCCAACCCAAATTAAGCCTAATTTAGGTCCAGCAAGGATCACCTAACTTTTGCATCAACACCTAACTAGGTTATTGACCCGTAAAATTCACGGTGCCTAAATTTAGAATCGTTGAATAGTGTTTGTATAAAAAAATGATTTGTGATATTGTGTAAATATATAATATAAGATGTATGAATAAAAAATATTAATGATACTTATTTCTTGGCCCCATTGAATTTACCAAAGAGTCCCTTAGGCCCTTTTCCTTAAATTTTATTGAAGTATGTTTTTTATGTATGTAGGTGAGTGGTTAGTAATAAAGTTTTACCCAAAGTGGCTCGTTGCCATAAGATATTATCATGAAATTCTTACACTTTTACTCGGGATGAATCATGACAAATGACATTTTTATTTTGTTTTCAATCAAAGTATGTTGCTAATTTCTTTGGTTTTTGTGTATTAGTTTTAGTTCATAACATTCAAATTTTCGTTTCCTTCATTTGCCATTGTCGTAGCTGATGAAGATCATGCGCATTTTAAGTAGTCATTTTTCACTAATACTTATCGGTCCATCCCCACCACCACCATGACTCTCCTTCTTTAATGATTTTTTGATACTTCTCACTGATTGTAAGGTTACACTACTGTCCCCCAACCTGCCAAGCTTCCTATTGTATTAAGGATTAGTAAATTTGTTAGAAATCATTACAAACTTAATTCTTTAAATAATGCTACTAATCTGAGCTTATATGAGTGCCTACAAGTTCTCAAATTCAAATCTTACTAACCATTAATATAGGTAACCATTTTTTATACACTTTCCTAATGAAATCCATAAACCAATTACTACATTTTTGACTCAGTTTTCAGCCAATTTAAGGGCAAACTTATATTTTCAACCTATTTTATGCATTGGATGTCCTGTTTCAATCAAGAAAACTATTAAGCATGACATTTATAAATAAAAAATATACTTATGCATCTACAATAGCTGTGACATGTGTATGAATGAGGTAATTGATAAATTGCATAACACAAGTATGCAAGACATGCGCTTTGTTGCGGCGGGTCTTCTTTATTGAATTTTGTTTGCAGATTTCTTGCATATGGAAATATTCATTCAGCGACTTGGCTTGTGTTTTGTCGTTTACGAACGTATGATGTGTAGATAGTTGTTGTTATGAGATGGAACGAAGCACTTAAAATATTGATTATTACTAATGAGATTAGTACAATTCATATCACAAATAATAAAAGCTCAAATCTGAATTAATAATATCTAAATCATGAACTACTGATGTGAATAAGAATTTGTGTGTAAATGTGTGTAAATAGGGGTTGGACTTGAAAACAGGACCCGGATAAGACTAATTAGGCTCACGTTAATTTATCTATATACTTTAATAAAGGAGACGTGAAAAAGATCATTAATACCCCTCTCAAAAAGAAGTACTAAAATTCTAGAGTGTCTAAATTGGTCATTTTACATAATAAATTAGTTATTTTTGTAATAATATTAATAGTAATTGAAAATGTCCAAGGCTTACATAGGAAGCCATAATTTAAAATTAAATTTATTTTCAATAAAAACTGAAAATGTCAAACTTTCAATGGAAGAACCAGTTTTTTCGGACAATCATGATCAAACAAATAAAAACAATCGGACCCTCCCTCTCACTTTTGTTCCTCCGCTTCTCATATTTTTAAACCGTAACTATGTTTCAAAACTAACAACACCACGAACCTCCACCATGAACCCGTAACTCCACTAGGTATGGAAATAATTAATTTGTTTTTATGTATGACGCCTCCTTAATTATGGTCCACCTTTATTACTATACATTCAATTCACAAACAATAACCCGCCACCATCATCGGAAACTCAAGAGGAATTTCAAGCTTCCATTATTCCATATTATTCGTAGAAAGAAGATTGTTTCACCAATTGAAAAACAGTGAGCATCTTTATAAACTTGAGACCTAATTTTGTTTTCAAGTTTGAATTTATTTGATTCTTTAATTATTGTTCTACTTCTTTTATGTTAATATTTCCTTCGATTACATAAGACACACCAAGCTTCAATTTTTTTAGAAAGTTTAATTACTTGTGTAGATAATACCCTCAAGTGAGGGTTATATATTAAACTTAATCTACAATAATTAAAGAAGTAGAACAATAATACCCTTAACCAATTATTTTACAACTTTTTACACAAAGACAATTTTACCATTAACCAATTAATTTACTTTTTACACAAAGACAATTTTACTCTTAACCAATTAATTTACAACTTTTTTATTCTTTGTAATAATACCCTCATGTGAGGGTGATATATTAATCTTAATCTACATTTCTTATCTATTTTTGGACTGGACTATTAATATGGGACGTCTAAAAATAGTATATTGGACTGTTAATATGAGACGGATGGAGTACTAAAGAAGAGAAACAATATGGCTGGTTATGTTTAAGGTGGCATCGGGATAACCGATATTTGAATTTGAAACAATGGGTTTTTCGAGTAACCAACTTGAAAATATTTGTGCTTTGTCTTCTTTAATCAATTAATATCAAATCGACTCATTTTGTGCTTCAGTTTCGTTCGACTTAAATGGTACCTATTCGATTTTGCAATGTAGTTCCTTATAAGTTTTACACTATGCACTTCTTCCTCAGACCCAAAGTTCTTATTCAGTGAATCTAACTTTTTGTAGCCACTCATATTATGTTTCAGTTTTGAATTCAGATTTTACCAACTTAGATTAGTCTATATGCATCTATAAATCCAAGGTATGTAATTATTTTCCCTATTTTAAGGGCCTTTGATATTCTCTAATTGAGGGCAACTCATAGTTAACTAAGAATGAATGCATTATGTACACAGGAAGTGTTTGATGACATGCATGAATAAAAAACCAAAGTATATCTTTACTCTATAATTCACTTTTAAAAGGTATTTGTATTGATAAGTAAATAGATCTTGTGCTGATTTTGTGAAACATTAATCTATGTATATGCTGGATTTTTAAGAGCGCAAGTACACTTTATTCTATAAACTGGTAAATCTGATTACGTTTCTTATTTGTGATAATGTTTTTTTTCAAACCTTTCTGTGTGCATTTCTTTGATCATTAACCTAGCTTGGTTATATTAGTTTTTGAGTAACTATATTATTGATATGGTTCCAATTTGTATTTTCAATAATGTAAACATAATAAAGTTGGCAACTTCAGTAACTTTCAACTATGCTGCTATTAATTGGAAGGTGAAATATTTCTTGACTAAACGTTACATTTTACTGGTACATGATATACCATTGAGTTAAGTATTGGCGTAGTTTTATTTTTTTATTTTATATATTAAATTGAATACCAATTATGATTTATAGTGCCTTTTGAATAATAGGCTAAGGTTTTAAAAAGGTTTTGCAAAGTCTATCTTTTCGTGATTATTATGAATTATATGTCTGCTGAATCATGTTATCTATTTATGTTGTCTAATTGGGAACAAGGAGAGGGATGAAGTTGAATTCGAGATACTGAGGCAACAGGAAAACGCAATTGACAAGGGTTGCTTTAAGGAAAAGGTTTTACGTATATTTGTTTTAATTTGAAATTTGTAGATTGGACTGCTATGTATTCTTTTAGTTTCCACCCGCGATTCTGGATTCTAACAGGTTATGATTTTTCATTGGATATTTTTTTTGAATTCGAGACTTTAAAATGTAATTTTGTTCAACTCTATTACATCCTTTAATTTGTTTGGTTACAGTTTTGCCATGAAGCAAATAGCATGCTCATTTGTTACATTTACCAGGAATGTTCTTAATTTGTATTGTGATGCAAAAGATAATAAATGGTTTTTTATTTTCTGGTGTAGTGATGAACATATGTAAGATTGTTGATGTTAATGCATTAGGTTAATTAATCTTATATATTCTTCGTCTATGTCTGGATCAATAGTCTTTTGTTTCTTTCTTTTTATTCAAGTATTTGACATTGTCTTTTTTTTATGCAGGTAAGGAAGTGAAAAAACTACCAGATTCATTTGCATTAGCATGTATTTTTTTCATAGCTCTACATTATTTGATTTTCTTGGTTTCCGAGTAACTACTCATCATATTACATATCACGTTTTTATGAGAATTGTGTGTGTCGTATAACTCAACTTATTACTATATCAATGACGGAACTTGAATATTTATTTTGGGAGGATCGAATTATTTTAACCATGCCAAAATAAAGAAATAGACGTTAACTTTAAGACAGAAATAGTAATAACTAGAGGTTGCAAGTCTTGCCTATGAGATCGTCTTTGAATTTTTCGTTGTCAAACACATTACTTGCGTAGTTTAAAAACCTCTGGTTGAATATTTTAACTAACGTAGTCTTTGTGGAATGAAGGAGGTTCAGAATTGCTTATTTAAACATACCATTTTTTGTGGAAAGGTGAACTATTTAGAAGGGTGAAATAATAGGTTGTTGGGGTTGACAACTTATAACCTGGTTATAGAGTTGGATAACTTCAAAAATTAAGGACGAGACACACTTACAGCCTTTCTTATTATCGACAGAAAAGAAAAGAAACTGCAGAAAATGATTCAATGTTTGTATGAAATGTTTCAGTCAAGTATTTATAGTGTGTGATTCAAGAAAATAGTGTATGGATTTACGCTTTTGGACTTTCTGTTATATAGCATGTATACCAATTTTTGTTAAATATTAAAATTTAGCTTGATTCATCATTATTTCAACTGTTATTTTGATGTTT
The DNA here is from genome assembly GCA_025667525.1 of Glebionis coronaria. NCBI lineage: Eukaryota > Viridiplantae > Streptophyta > Magnoliopsida > Asterales > Asteraceae > Glebionis > Glebionis coronaria. The sequence goes on along the minus strand of CM046875.1, from coordinate 600,910,790 downwards.
GGATTGCTATAAATTAGAACTTCATATCTTCGAGAAAATTCATTTTAAAGAATCCACTCATGATGAGAGTAATATTTAAAGCCACGACATTTTACCAATTTTTATTTTCCATGATGTCCTTTTTTCGGTTTGTTTATATTTAAATAGTTAGACAGTCAATTTTTTAATCTAATATTTAAATAGTTTATATTTACGTTGACGTTTTGATGAATGTCCTACGTGTATCTTTTTCTTTTTATGTTCCTTGTGGATTATGGAGTTGTTTGTAATGCTATATGCTTTGGTAATGAACTAAAAGTGAGAAATATGCCCCAAGAGTGAGCACACTTATGTACGATAGATATTTTTTACCTCGGTTCCCAAAACTTCTTCGATCATTCCATGTCTTATATTTGTAAAAGATAATTGAATCAGTAATGACCGATTACTATCTAAAGACCATCATGTAAGATTAACATTACACGAAAGGATATAATCAAGTTTAGCAATTGGTTAATAACAAATTTATGATACGAGTCTTTAAAAAAAATATGTTTGGACTACCCGTGTATTACACGGGTTTTAAACTAGTTTACGTATAATAATAGGGCTAATTTAAAAAATGTCCCATTAAGTGTTTTACTTTTGTCAAATAACCCAAAATTAAAATAATTAGGCAATTACCCCTATTAGACCTTACTCGACCCTATTCTACTCCATTCTACCATATTCGACTAATTCGACTCATTCGACTTGAACCAAAACGTGACACGTGGCAAACCTTGTAATTATTTGGTAGTACATGTGGGACCCAAAATAACAACCAAGTACAATTCTTGTAAGTGTACTTTTATTCAACCGAATTCGACTTGTACTTTTTTTATTTAAATTCAGTAAATAATTTTTTATATAACTTGTATTTTCAAATGACGAAAATACCCTCTTTTTATTCTTTTTCTATTTCTTTTTTGTTTTCTTCTTTTTCTTTCAAGATATATCATCATCATCATCAAAAACTTGTTGTGACTCCATCTCATAAACAAACCAATCGCAAATAGAACACCGAAAGTGAAAATGCATTAGTTTGATGTTCATTCTATTGGGTATTGACAGTGGGTGTAAAAGTCACGTATTTGATCTTAACTACACAAATCTACATTATAAAAAGTGGCAATGATTTCATAACAAATTCGATTACTTCTGGTCATGATTCAAGTGTTGTCTTACCAACTTATTGAAACGTGGGTGCCCATTTCAAATAGATGTCCCTTCTATGTGTGTGTTGGAAAGTGAAGACTTGGTAAGGACATAAATTAATATGTACCTCTATGAGAGCATCAAAGTGTGGTGTCCTTTAATCCCCTTGACCCAAAAAACAAAAGCGTGGTGTTCTTGGTCATTATTTATTTTATGTTTGAGTCAGTGGGGACATTAGTTGTGTCAGTGAGCTCCAAGGCATGCATCCATCATATCATTATCCATCTCAAATCCATCTCATCCCTGCTTTTGTGAATTGGGGGGTTTTGTCAGATCCATGTCATCTCGCTCGCTCTTTCTCTCTCGTGACTATGGTCAATAAATATTTATAAAGATCTTTGGGTCATCTCATCCCTGTTATAACCTTCATTGCGAATCCATATCAGATCCTACCCAGATCTGGAAAACACATCGCTGCTGCCTCATCTGTTGGTTTCCAAAAATACGTTTTGTTCAACCTCGATTTGAGTGACCCCAAGATCTTTTAACCTTGATTTGGTTTTTTATTGGTTGAGTGATAGATTGGGCTTCTGCTTAAATGATGGTAAATAGATGTTTTTTTTGTTGATGGTTGATCTGAGATGGATTTTTGTTTGAGATTAGTCACAAAAAGATATTTGTGTTTGAGATGGATTTGTGTTGATGGTTGATCTGAGAAGGGTCTGATATGGATTAATGAAGGTTATAGCAGGGGTGAAATGGATCTGAGATGGAGTCACGAGGTGATGATTTAAAAGAAAAAGAATAAAACAAAAAAAGAAAGAGAAAAAAAATAAAAAGAGGGTATTTTGGTCATTTGAAAATACAAGTCATATAAAAAATTAGTTACTGAATTTAAATAAAAAAGTACAATTCGAATAACGGATTTGACATCATGTCGAATAACAAGTACAAAATAAACAAGTGTACTTATGTGTACTTATGTGTACTTGCGGAACCCACTTAGATATTTTTTGGAAAAACACAAAAGTGCCATGTGTCAAGTTGTGGTTCAAGTAGAATAGGTCGAATGAGTCGAATATGGTAGAATAAGGTTGGATAGAGACGAATAAGGTCTAATAGGGGTAATTGTCTAATTATTTTAATTTTGGGTTATTTGACAAAAGTAAAACACCTAATGGGACTTTTTTAAATTAGCCCATAATAATACTAGTTTTAATATGTGTACGTGGAAGACTTGAATATAAATAATGTATTAAATAATAACGTAGTTATTATGACTAGTTATAATATGTGTGTAGGCACAAATTTTTTCTTAATTTTTAAAAATATTTGTTTTATGCATTTTTTTTTCAATTTGTAATTTAACTTTTAGCATATCTGAGTTATAGTTACTTCAAACTTTTTTTTACTAGCATTTTTTCAACTATCTCACAATACTTTACCACAAATTCAACTCACATGTTCTAAGCAGAACTTGAACCCAAAACCATTTGGAGAGCTATTTACATATGGCTGAGCATCAGGCCCAGACGGGACTTGCCAAGGCCAAACCAGACACTGAAATAGTCCAAAACTCCAAACTGAAATAGTTTGATCCAGTCCGAGAGCCTTGTGTTCTTTTTTAAATCATGAAAGTTTCAACACCAAATAAGTTTGTATGCAAAGTTTTATAAAATTGTTAAGGTGGTGAAAATGTGTCATATAGCTTAAGGGAAAATTATCTCAATTCAATACATCAGAATATTTACCCTATATCATTAAAATTAGACGTTAATCTTTGAATGTCACACAATAAACTAAATAATGGAAGTTCTGAGTATCAATATATTTCCCATGGGGTCAACAGGTATGGAAGTAGTAATCTTTGTGGTTCTTAATACGATATTGTGAGTTATGGAAAAAATGAGTTTTCGATACTTCTGAGTGATTGTAAGGTTACACTACTGTCCCCCAACCTGTCAAGCTTCCTATTGTATTAAGGATTAGTAAATTTGTTAGAAATCATTACAACTTTAATTCTTTTAATAATGCTACTAATTTAAGCTTATATGAGTGCCTGCAAGTTCTCAAATTCAAATCTTACTAACCATTAATAACGGTAACCAATTTTTTGTACACTTTCGTAATGAAATCTATAAACCAATTACTACATTTTGACTCAGTTTTCAGCCAATTTAGGGGCACACTTATATTTCCAACCTATTTTATGCACTGGATGTCCTGTTTCAATCAAGAAAACTATTAAGCATGACATTTATAAATAAATATTATACTTATGCATCTACAATAGCTTTGACATGCGCATGAATAAGGTAATTGATAAATTGTATATCAAAAGTATGCAAGACATGCGCTTCGCTGCGACGGGTCTTCTTTATTGAATTTTGTTTGTAGATTTCTTGCATATGGAAATATTCATTCAGCGACTTGGCTTGTGTTTTTTCATATACGAACGTATGATGTGTAGATAGCTGTTCTTATGAGATGGAACGAAACACTTAAGATGTTGATCATTACTAATGGGATTAGTACACTTCATATCACAAATAATAAAAGTTCAAATCTGAATTAATAATAGCTACATCATGAACAACTGATGTAAATAAGAAGTTGTGTGTAAATGTGTGTAAATAGGGAGTGAACTTGAAAACAGGACATGAATAAGACTAATTAGGCTCATGTTAATTTATCTATATACTTCAATAAAGTAGACGTGAAAAAGATCATTAATACCCCTTTCAAAAAGAAATACTGAAATTCTAGATTGTTTAACTTAGTCATTTTATAGAATAAGTTAGTTATTTTTGTAATAATATTAATAGTAATTGAAAATGTACAAGGCTTACACAGGAAGCCACAATACACTAAAGAAAGAATTAAACGACTTCCAAGTTGTTTGATTAAAGTAAACGGTGAGGATCTAATGGTTGATAGACAAAAGGATTTCACTAAAATGTTGGAGGCACGTGGTGTGCTCGAAACAAGAAACTTTTATGATGAAGGGATTCATGGTGAAGATGTCTTTGATCCCAAATGGGCACATATATTGTGTGATGATGCTAAGAATTTTATTTGGAGTTGACTTAAGAAAAATGTTACTATCAATGATTGTAACATAAGATGAAATGGTTTTCATATGCAGGTTTTGTTACAGGACTTTTTTTAAAGAATCATGTTGATTTTGGAAAAAAAGTTTTTTTCTTTCTGTTCTTAATTCAGTAGTAAATTTCCATGTACTTGGCTTATTCATTTGTAATATGTATGATAATGAAACATAGGTAATGAATTTATTCTTTATTTTCTTATTTTAGTAGTAAAATTACCATGTCATGGCTTTGAATTTGTATGAATGATAATGAACACATATGATGAAATGATGAGACACTTTGTTAATATATAGTATATCTATCCCAGTTAGTTAATGAATTAAGGATTAAAAACGTATATGTAGCAATCTACATAGCCTGATCATCATAATCATGGTTTTGAAAACTCGATTGGTCAATGTACCTACGGATACGAGTAACTGGATCACCCGTTCAACCACCTCTTAAAACAACATATTACATCATATTTGCCAAGTAATTTTAGAATATATTCAACGTAAAAGAGTTCTACACTTTTATATCAATACTAAATTTCTAAATGTGATTGATGAACTGATAATATATTCGTGCATGTAGATAAATCAGGTCTTTAGATAGTGATTGCATAATTATTGTATGATTATAGTATGCAAATGTTGTTAACATAAGTGGAATTTGTCAAGTATATTTGCTTTATCTGTAAGGCAGGCTCATTGAATCTAGATGCCATGTGCCATAATTTTTGAAATACGGCCCTTACTTTTAAAAATTAAATTGCACGTAGAATTATCAAATTTTCATTATTAAATCATTTTTTTATATGAATTATATAGCAACTCTTTGAACTTGGGATATCGTCAATGATACAATGATGGACTTATCTAAATATGGTTTGAATACTCGGTTCATCAAGTCCATGAATATTTCTAGCTCATTTTTCAGTCCAAACGACATAACCATAAACTCAAGTGTCCATATCGAGTTCTAAAAGCAGTCTTCTGAATATCATTTTCATGCACTTGCAGTTGATGATACCCGTATCGAAAATCTATCTTAAAGAAGTATCGAGCTCCTCATAGTTGATCAAATAAATCATCTATCCTCGGCAGTGGATAATGATTCTTGATGGTCAACTTATTAAGCTCGTGATTGTCTAATACACATGCGCATCACTTCATCTTTCTTCTTCACGAATAGTATAGGCGCTACCCATGGAGAATGACTTGGTCGAATGAATCCTTTGTCTTGTAACTCTTGTAGTTGCTCAGACAAATCTTCCATCTCCGTAGGCGCTAGTCGATAGGGTGCTTTAGCAACGGGCGTGACTCAAGAATTAAGTCGATGTGAAACAATATGTAACTCTTATTCTTCATCTTTTAATGATGGTATGTTTCGTTATTAACATCTTCTTATGTGTATGTGTTTGAATTAGTCGTAAGGGATTGGTTTTAATTATTACTTTGGATCGGGGGTGTTTGTTTAAGATTAAGTTAAGTCTTATGAGCTTTTATCTCATTTAAGTTTTTGTTTATCAACCTAAATTATGGCTTAGTTAGAAACACATAAGTTTTTTATGACATAATAACCTTATATAAATTGAGCCGAAAGCTTGAGCTTTTGAAACATAATCCAAAATGAGATACGCTCGTAAGCCCATCAAATAATCTTAGGCAATAATTAAGAGTGTTTGTTTAAGCTTACTTATGGGCTTATGAGCTTATGTTATTTTGGATTTAGTTTTATAATCAGTTTAAGTGTTTTACACAGATTATCATATATGATACTCTTTGTTGTTTCTTGTAATTGTGAAATTTAGACGCAATATACTAGAAGTTAGTCTAAGTAACATAAATATAGTGTAAGAGCATGGATAAGCATTTGGTGAAGCCGTGGGATAAGCATTAGGCGAAGTTGAAGGCTTAACTTATGTTAGACATATGTATCATATATGATACATCCACTTATCATATATAATAGATATATCATATATGATATATAGATGTATCATAAATGATAATCTTCTTGCAAATTAAGTTAACACATATATGATAATGTGATTGAAAACAAAATACAATCAAGTCTGTCATCTCTTGGAGAGTAATTAAAAAGTTAGTTGTGTGTATATTATCATATATGTTAATCTACTTGAAATTCAACTTTTATAATATATCATATATAATCATATGCTTGAAACTAAAACCAAATCTTTTATTTGTTTAGTGAAAGCTGTTTTCAATACATTTTGAAAAACTCAATTATCTCAAGACCAAGAAATGGAATATCGGATTTCCAACTGAAAATAACAAGATCCTATGCATGAAAATGACTAAGACGAGCGCTAAGTCTACAACAAAAATGTTGATAACTCAGGTCAACATCCATTGTTACATGTGAATAGTTTATCGTTTTGTAATTTTTGTATGGTGATGTATTGGTTTAACTTTGTAATGCTACTCAATCATTATGATTTTTTTAAATATAAAAATGACGAAACATTTGCAGATGTGTTTTGGATAATATGGCTATTTTTGTTAAAAAAATTTATCATATTCGTAAAGCATAGTTTTTACCTTTTTTAATATCATATATGATATTACGTGTAACTCTTAAGTTTTGCCATATATTATACTACATTATCATATATTATAATGCATTATGAGTATTAAATATGATAATTCATTATCATATATGATACTAAAAAAAGTTTGGCAGATTAAACAAAGAATTTGCTGAATTCATGATTAAAACAAACAACCTGTTGAATCAATGATTAAACACTTGTTTAGAAAATAAAAAAGAGTGCCTTTTAAGAGCATACAATTAATGATTAAACACTTGTTCATATAGAATGTAACCAACCATGATTAAAATACTTATTTATAATTAAAAGATACAAAACAAAAGAGTCTACTCAATTCATAATTAACACCAAAATATTCTTATTATTAAAACTAATATTTTTATTCTTCAATTAATTCTTATTCATTTTCAACAAAATCAACTTTTCTCTTGTAATACATCCTCTTTGGCCACGATAGCGACTTCATTTTATCCTTACACATAGACGTTTACGTCTGCATGCTTTGCTCCAGCCGGGCAATTACAACATCGATATATGCTCTTTATAGTGTTCACACAAACAACATTTATAGAAGAGAGGAAATAACATATTAGGCATCATTTATTGACAAATGACTTATGTAGCAGACAATATAAAAATGCACAATAAGTCAAAAGTGTAAAAAGCCATGTAGAGTATCAAAGTCTCTTTTTTTCTTGTAGTTTGTCAGAAACATCATATATCATACCTTCTGTATCATATATGATATACATTATTCATAAAAGGGATATATAAAACCTAATAATAAGCTTATTCATAACACGCATATATAAAACCTGATAATAAGCCACAAGCATATTTGATTATCATATTGATCTTTGCCAAACATATTTGATTCTTAACTCTTAGCCACATGCCACTTATTATAGTCATACATAGCCACTTTTGGGTTCTATAACCAATCTATATACAATATCATGTATACAATATTATATATGATAGAAGGCATGTTTGAAGAGCTTAAAGATATTTTGTGTAAATTAGTCATAAATTCTAGTTTTTTTCTTGTGGTTTGTCAAAAACATCATATATGATACCTTATGTATCATATTTGATATGCCTATCATATATCATTGTTAATCCCATTCAATCCATAACACAAGATTTAGAAGATATATTTAGAGAGAGAAAGAGAAGAAAGTAGAGAGAGAAACAAGAGAGAATTTGGAAGGTTAATGTTTACTAGAGAGAGAAAGTAAAATGAACCAACACCCTCTTCCACACATGGTAGAGGGTATATATACCCTTGGCTTATGGGTCGTGGGTTTAAGTGACTTGGGCCGGGCTTGGCTTTGTTTTGGGCTTACGCCCCTAACTTATAAAATATTAGCTTAAAGTCCAAGCCCGGTTTTCCCGACTAACCTATTACAATACAAGAACTTTAACGACTAAGATGACCTATTACATTCTTATTCGACTATATAAAATATAGGGCTAACAATCTCCCCCAATGTATCGGTCATCTTAAAAAGCTTAAAAAGCCTAAGATGGTTGAGTGAATACATTCTTGTAGAGGAGATCTTCCTGCTTTGGTCTTGTATCTTGGTCTTGATCTTGTTTGTAACAACTTTGTTCCTTCATGCTTTTGTGATCTTTATCTTGAGCCTTTGTCATTTGACTTTGAGTGCTTGAGATCTTCATCTGTGCTCCTTGTAACTAAGATGACCTATTACATTCTTACATTCTTAGGTATCTTGATTATCGCCATCTTGTGCTCTTGTTACTTCTGAATCGACATCGGTTGCACAGCTACGCCACCTTCTTGATATGCAGCAACATATATAGACACGGATAAAATGGCTTTGAACATTTCATCCTAACTCGGTAGCGTTTTACCTCCGGTCGGTGAAGACCGTTAAGACGGTATTAGATATCGTACATGTGATTGGGTAGATTCGATTAAGAATCTTCTTGACAGGGTTTCCCGGCGGTAGTAGCTAGTTCTCTTTACTCGACCGTCTCAAAGCAGACTGCGAATGTAAAGAGTGAATCAAAAAGGATACGGTTATCCGTTTGTTTAGAGTCGTCAATTCAGAATTCCTGGAACAAGTTTGATTCTATAAGAATCGCACCATTGTTGCTTTCCAGTTTGCCACAAGCTCGATTCATAAGAATCTTGCATGTTACCAACCGCAGTGCTGTTTGATGTTGACACTGGAAGGATTTCCATTCGTCACTGTGAACACTAAAGAGTGTGACTTTGAATGTTCTGGCAAGATCACACGTATTTTGTGAAGAAACCTGGAATCAAGTTTGAATCAATTAAGAATCGAAACTTAGTTGCTTTCCAGTTCTCACAAGTTTGATTCGTGTAGAATCGCACAAGTTACCTACCATGAGCTTGTTTAATGTTGGCTCAAGCAGGATTTCCATCTTCATTGTGAATCGTATCACTCAGATGTTCTGGCAATATCACAAGGATAATGCGTAGGACTCGATTGTGTCCTAATGAGATGATAGATTGATCTTGTTAGGCTCTAGACTCAATAAGTGCATTTTGGTAATCGGAGGCTGGAGCAGACTGCCACCTTTTCAATATTAACTGACTCGGAGTGAGAAAGTCAATAGATACGTGTTGATCTCCGTGACAATGAGACAAGTTTCTTTTGAGAGAAACTTGAATGGCTGGGAAGGGTTGTGCATTGCATCACTGGGTCCATGATGACTTGTCTTCAATAGATGTATTGACCCGGTTTCTGCCTAAGTTTCATAGAATATTCAACTCCTTCAATGCTTACCAATACGTCATCATTAGCACCTTGTTGTGATTGTTCCAGTGCTAACTTAAGTACTTGGTCCGCATTCAGCTTCATTCCACTCCATCTTTCCTAAGGACAACTATTTCTAGCTATGGAATGTCCTTGGGTAGATCCCTCCGGTTCTGGTTGGATCATAGGACTTAGTTTCCTATCCTAAACCACCTTTTGACTCCATCGTTCCGTCGTGGATAATAGGTTGTTTTGGGTATAGATCGTAACCATAAACCATTGAAAACCATTTAAAGTGTTTGATAAAAATCAAAACTTTTAACACTTGAAAGTTTTACATTTCCGAAAAGCTCCCCCTACACACATGCATCGATATACGAAATAGTTTGGCATGTGAAGGAAAGAGTTGCACTTGAGTCTTTAAGATCATTTGTTGCGATATATTACATTTAAATCACATTTTCTCCCCCTATCTCTAATATAAAAATATAATATTAGAGATACCAGTAGATTATGTAGAAATGTAAATCTTTCTTATGTTTTTAGAGAGAGAAAGAGATAGAGAGATGGTGGATTTCACACTTTTAGAGAGAGAAAGTTAAGAGAACTATGTGTAAATTATGAAACCACACCCTCTCTCCATCTAAGGAGAGGGTTTATATACCCAAGCCTTGTGATGGCTTGGGCTTTACAATGTTGGGCCGGCCTACACATGTTGTAGGCTTCGCTTGACTTTGTTTGTTTAATAAAGATGTCTAGACTACGAGCTACTACTTAGTATATTGTCGGAGTGATCGAATCTTCCTAAATACGTAAAAACGTATTTCTAACAATCTCCCCCTAAGGGAGGTCACTCCAAACCTATCATACTATGCTTGTCTTGAGCTCGTAGTCTTCGTCTTTCTTTATTTTTCTTTTCTGGTGAACATGCTGATGTGATCTTTGATATCAATCTTGAGCATTAATCTCTTGCCTTGATCTTGTGCATCCATCACTTGTGATCTTCGCCTCTTCGTGACCTCACGTCCCACATACTTATACCTTAGTAATTCTTGAAAGCTTCAGAGTTCAATACAGCGGAAGACTTAACTTTTAGGCTTTCTTGAATTAGATCAGATATTAAGTAAATAAAGTGTAAGCATGCGGGGACGACTTCTTCTTGGATTCCGCAACGCCACCGTCTTCAAATGCCGTAATATAAGTAGACACAAACGAAATGGCTTTGAACATTTCATTCTAATTCGGTAGCATTTTACCTCCGGTCGGTGAAGACCGTTGGACGATATTACATATAGTACCCGTGACGGATAGTTTCAATTAAGTAACTTCCTGACAGGATTTCGCGAGTAAACCCGTTCTCTTTATTTGACCGTCCAAAGCTGACTGCGAACATAAAGAGTGAATCATTTGGATAATAATATCCGCATGATTTGAAGCCGTCAATTTATGTTCCTGGAACAAGTGAAATTCAATTAAGAACCGCACCATCGTTGCTTTCCAGTTGTCACGAGCTTGATTCGTATAGAATCTTGCAAGTTACCTACCAAGTGCTGTTTTAGGTTAACACTAGAAGGATTTCCACTCATCACTGTGAACACTAAGGTGTCACTCTGAGTGTTCTGGCAAGATCACTAAGATATTGCATAGACGCCTGGAACATGTTTATATTCAGTTAAGAATTAAACAGCTGTTGCTTTCCAGTTATCACAAGTTTGATTCATAAAGAATCGCACAAGTCACCTACCATGAGCTTTTTGATATTCGCTCACGAAGGATTTCCATCTTCATTGTAAATACTTTCGTATTACTCGGATGTTCAGGCAAGATCATGAAGATTTTGCGTAGGACTCTTAAAATCTTTCTTACTTTTCACAATATGTGAAGAAGCAAGGAAATATGGAAGTGTGTCCTAATGAGATATTTGATGATCTCAAATGGCTCTAGACTCGATCGTGCATTTTGGATTTAAGTGATCGGAGGCTGGAGAGGAGTGCCACCTTTTCAATACCAATTTATTCGGAGTGAATAAATCAATAGATAATGCGTTGTCTCCGTGTGATAAAAACAAATACCTTTTAAGATATATCTGAGTTAGCTGGGATGGGTTATGCATTGCATCACTGGGTCCATGATGTATTATCTTCAATATTGAGCATCATTAAAAATGATCGCAATAGCATATGTATTGACCCGGTTTCTACCTAAAGTTGTAAGGAGGGCTTCTTTCTTTACACCCTTTATCTTTACAATTCTTTTTCATTCTTCAACCCCTTCAATGCTTACCAATACGTCATAACTAGCACCTTGTTGTGATTGTTCCAGTGCTAACTTAAGTACTTGCTCGGCATTCAGCTACATTCACAATCTTTTCTCCATCTTTCCTAAGGACTACTATTTCTAGCTATGGAATGTCCTTGGGAAGATTCCTCCGGTTCTAGAAGAATCATTGGACTTAACCTATCCTACCATCCTTATGTCACCACAATCTTCATCGTCGTGAAATAAATGGGTTTTGGGTAAGTATAAATCACCATGAAATCCATTTTTGATATGCAAATCCATTTTGCTCCCCCTTAACATATGCCACGATACTCGAAAACATTTCACACATGTCGGGTTGAGCCAGCACATTAAGTCAAACCATTTGTGATAATATCCCATATTAAATCACATTTTCTCCCCCATATTAAAAATATTAACCCAATCGATGTTTTTAATATCAATTGATTTAATGAAGTTTTAACAAAGGTTTTGGGAAGAAAAATGCAAGTTTATTTTATCTTCATTATATCAAACGTATGAGATATGATACCGATTTGTAACATGATCACATATTCACCATATTAGAAAAGAATTGACAAGGTTAGACCTGATATATGAGAACATCATATGATAAGATCAAATGGTTCTTGTCAGCATATGTTGGTCGCCTCGTCACGTCTGAAGTCATCTCTTGACACTACGTGTACGATTGGTATTGTTGTCTTGACACCAACTTGTGAACTTGGCACTTTCGGAATCGAAGATTCTGAATGCTTGACAATTGCTCCCCCTCAATTGTTGACCCGTGTTCTATTGAAAGAGCTGTAGTCGTCGGTTGAGTAGTCGCATCGTCGAGTATGTAGACACCAATAGTAGATTGCAATGGTTGTAGAGATGATAGCTTCATAAAAACAAGACTTCTCTTGTTTTAACAAATAAATGCACTGAGGCGTACATAGATTCGTGTTAGACCAAGTTATAAAGTAAACTTGATCCCTTACAAGGTTTTAAAGTAAACCTTGCCCGAGAAAATTAATTCCCGTTGTGAGCCACAGCTTTCATAAGAAATACTTGGCTTTAATGTGAAAACCGGGTTGCAGTCTAAAATAACTACAAGCCATTAGGGCATGTTTTATGAAATATTTACAACTTTTGTACGAACTCTATTTATGGCGCCGTGTCGATATTAATCAACATTTCTAAGGCCGTAAATGTTATCGTACCAAAAGACATGCCTTTGAAAAAAATAAAGTAAAAATATTTTTGGATTTTTCTGGATTTTCAATTTTTATGGTTTTTATATGGTTTTATATTTTTGTATTTTGTTTTAGTGGATAAAAATATAAACAATATATACAGATGATCATCAAGGATACGAAGAATAGTTTACCACCACTATTCTTTCGCTTCATCTGCCAGTTCCTTTAGAGTCTCAGGCGAGAAGTTTCTCATTCCTAGCTTGTCGGCCAAAAATTCAATTCGAGCGCGATCTAAAGCCTTCGTGAAAATATCCGCCAATTGATACTCAGATCGGACAAACTAAAGCTCGATTACTCCATTTTCCACTTGCTCCTTGATGAAGTGGTAGCGAATGTCAATATGCTTCGACCGGGAGAATTGAACGTTGTTGCAGCATAAGGCAATTGCACTCTTATTGTCACAGTACATCGGAATTTTGTTGAAACCTAGACCCTAGTCGGTTAATTGCGATTTCATCCAAAGAATTTGAGCACAGCAACCGGACATAGCTATGTATTCTACTTCCGTACTTGAAATTGCAGCGCTTTTCTGCCTTTTCGATGCCCAACTGATTAATCGATCTCCTAGCAGTTGCAATGTTCCACTCGTGCTACGCCTTGTATCTTGACAACCCGCGTGATCCGCATCTGCATATGCCCTTAGTGCAATAGAAGAGTCCTTCAAATACCAAAGTCCCCGATTAATGGTTCCTTTAAGATATCGAAAGATCCTTTTAACAGTAGCTAAGTGTAACTCAGTAGGCCTAGTTTGATACCTTGCACACATACATATAGCAAACTGAAGATCAGGTCGACTGGCTGTGATATACAGAAGGGTACCGATCATTCCACGATAAAGTGTCGGATCAATGGCAACTCCTTGTGGATCTGCATCAAGCTTAGATTTTTCCACCATTGGAGTGTCCATGGGGTCGTAAGATTCCATCCTATATTTCTTAAGCGATTCAAGGGCATACTTGGATTGATTGATAAAGATGCCTCTGGGACTCTGAGATATCTGAAGACCTAAGAAGAATGATACCTTGCCCATCATTGACATCTTAAACTTGGAAGACATGAGTGTCCCAAACTCATCCGATAAGGTTTGGGTCGAGGCTGCAAATATAATATTATCAACATATATTTGTACTATAATCATATCTTTACCTCGTTTCTGAATGAACAGCGTGGGATCCACCTTGCCTTTTGCGAAGCCTTGCGTAATGAGGAATTGTGACAATAGATCATACCATGCGCGAGGAGCTTGCTTCAACCCATAGAGAGCCTTCTTAAGCTTGTACACATGATTAGGATATTTAGGATTCACAAAACCATCCGGTTGTTGAACATAGACCTCTTCCTTGATTTCACCATTAAGAAATGCCGTCTTCACATCCATCTGATAGACGATCATATTCATATGGGCTGCATAAGCGAGGAATAGTCTAATAGCTTCCAAACGAGCAACAGGTGCAAAGGATTCCATAAAGTCGATGCCCAATAATTGCTTGTATCCATGAGCTACTATTCGAGCTTTATTCTTCAATATTCCGCCTAACTCATCGAGTTTCACCTTGTAAACCCATTTCAAAGTGAGTAACTACACTTGATCCGGACATGGGACAAGTTCCCAAACTTCAAGACGTATGAATTCGTTAAGTTCTTCTTGCATAGCTTCTATCCAACAGGATTGAGTAAAAGCTTGTTGCCATGTCTTAGGTTCAACTTCAGTGAGAAAAGCATCAAAATGACAAAACATTGCATTTTCTTGTAACTGACTTCGTGTGGATACCGGACGATTAGGGTCACCAATAATAGAATCTATAGGATGATCCTTTGTCCACTTGATGTCATGTTCACGAATCCGTGGATTGGAGTAAACTTTAGTTGGAGCTTCCTCTGAGGTGGACGACCCGGCTTGATTAGGGTCGGGAATTGGTACACCAAAGAATGGAAGTTCACGCATTTGAGCGAATTCCAAATCGTGATCATCATCATCCTCTTCATCATCAATAGGCATGACATGGGTAGTTGATTCGGGTGTAGGTTGTGAATTACTTGTTGAAGGTACATCTTGACCAATTGTAGGTACAGACGTATCTGATTGTGCTTCGGTTGCTGGAGCGACAACTTCGGTTACCGGAGCTATTACCTCAGGTTCTAGAGCAACAATACTTGGAGGAGTAAAGAATTCATCAAAGAACGGTTGAAACAACGTATCCCATTCCTTCCTAGAAGGTGGTGTAAATTATGATGAAGTAGGGTTGTTTGGGACAAGACCAGAACTAATATTACTGGTTCCCATTTCATGAAGTGCGGGTTCAGAGCTGCTTTGCTCAGAAGCTATTGATATTAGCTCATCAAAATCAACATTCATAGTTTCGAGGATCTTGCGTAAGTTACGGTTGTAGATTCGGTATGCCTTCTTTGCGGGTGCGTAACCAATGAAAATACCAATATCAGCCTTTGGTTGAAGTTTTCCCAAATTGTCACCATCATTATTTGGATAGCAAAGAGAACCAAATACATTAAGATATGATAAATCTGGTACTTTTCCATGGAGAAGCTCATAAGGTGTTTTACCATGGCGTTTACGAATTAGTGACCGGTTTTGGGTGTACACTGCGGTAGATACCGCTTCTTCCCATAAAAACAATGGAGCCTTTGCGTAAATTAACATCGTTCGAGCAGCTTCCATAAGTGTGCGATTTCGCCTTTCAACGACACAGTTTTGTTATGGAGTGCGTACAACTGATGTTTCATGAGATATACCAACTTCTTCATAATAATCACGCAAGATTTGATTCACAAATTCGGTTCCATTATCTGTACGGATGCGTCAGACAGTAGTGTCGAGACGCACTTGAATCATCTTGAGAAATCCGATGATGAATTTAGGTGCCTCATTTTTTGCTTTAAGAAATTTAACCCATGTAAACTGAGAGTAATCATCGACAATGACGAGGATGTAATTTTTGCCACTAAGACTTTCAACACGCATTGGTCCACAAAGATCCATATGCAACAGATAAAGTTTCTCTTGGTTGGTGTCTTCCATCTTGGGTTTGTATGATTTCTTAGTGCTTTTCCCCATTGTACACGCGGAACACAAATGATCCTTGTGAAATGATAGTTTAGGAAGACCACGAACAAGTTCGTTTTTCACCAAGTGATTAATAGCGTCAAAGTTAAGATGAGATAACCGTCGATGCCATAACCATGACTTAGTCTTCGATGCTTTTGAGAAAAGACATACGGGAGAAGCGGCCATCGTGTCTTGTAGAGACAAAGTATACAAATTATTCCCTCGAGTACCTTTCAATAAATCAACCCCTTCCAAATTACGAATGAAGCATGTATGCTCTCGAAAAGCAACTTCTAGGTTTGCATCACAAAATTGTCCCACATAAAATAAGTTGTGACCGAGACCTTCCACATAATACACTCTCGAAATTATAACATTCCCAATATGATATTCACCGTAACCCATTATCTTTGCAATATGATCATTTCCAAATCGAACCGTACCAAGAAACTTGCTGACGAAATTTCTGAGCTGAGAGCGATCTCCGGTCATATGCTTGGAGCAACCAGAGTCCAAATACCAGAGAACAATTTGGACCACCTGTTTTCAATAACAACAGTAGACAATGCATTGGAAACTATTGGTTCCGGAGTGTTAGCAGATACAGATATAGAATTATCAGAATTGCTAACATTTTTGAGACCCTTAGATTTCTTGCGTTTTCTAATGTGAGTTTTAGCACTAACAGGTTTTACTGTTCCAACTTTCTTAGGTTTTGGATTATTTGCGGGCACTACAGTGGGAGTAGACCTATTTAAAGGGCACTTGGTTCCTACGGTACTGTCGGTGTTCCTAGTTAAAGGACACGCTTGTGTTTTGGTAGCCTTGGTACTCCTAGTTAAAGGGCACGCTTTCTTCGCTGTAGTGGGAGTGATCCTAGTCAAAGGGCACATATTTCCTACAATAGTGAAAGTTCTACCAGTGGGGCGCCACATCCAGCCAACTTGGGTTAACACTTTCCCAGTCGGTTTCCATTCTAATCCATTTTTCCGGGCATACATCTCATTCACATGGTCAAAAAGGAAAGAATCATGATGACTAGAAAACATACATTCATTGCAATTCCAACATTTCAAATTAGAATTCACAGTAGGATTAGAACGCTGCACAACCGCAGAGCCTTTAGGTTTAGCTACATGATTCTTTTTATTCAAAACAGAAATAACATTCCTAGGATGGGCTTCTACTTTCTTCTTCACTTGACTACTAGATGGGGGCAAGATCCTATCATTCTTCTTGTTTCTTTTAAGCTTAGATCTTTGAGCCTTAGTAGTGGTGCTTACTCCTGTAAAAGCAACACGGGAATATTAGAAGCTGGTTTTGATTCCGCCTTATCTTTAGTGACCAAAGTTTGAGATGGTTTAGTCCTAGGGCCCTTGTTAAGTGGTGTGACGGCTATAAGGTTCCTTTTGATTGCACTAGAGGACGATGCTGAGACAGTGGCTGCGTTATCCACAACATTCTTACCTTTTAGAGTACGAAGTGTTTCCTTTAACTCAACCAAGACCAGATTCTTGTCACAAATTTGTTCCCTCAAATCAGATATTTCCACTGACTTTCGATTCCATTGTTCAATCAATGATTGATTCTGTGCAGTGGTATCAACACATGCGGGCTTTACTGAATCGAAGAGTCATGTATTTTTCTGTTTTAAGTTATCAACTTTGGACAAAATCTTGGAAACTCGATTATCTAGATCAAGTTTAAAATTCTCAGCGGCCTCAAGTACATTCACACAGTTAAGCTCCTTAGATTTCTCTATTTCTATCGGCAAAGATGTAGCAACTTTGTCACTTGGCTGACGTTGTTTTGATTTTAAATTCAATCGAAAATTCTTTTCAAAGTTTGCATCATCGATATTAACACCTTCGAATGACGTTTCAAAGATTTATTGATTAAATTGTTGCTTGCATTCAAGCGAAATATAATGTGTCTGAATCTCATCAAAACATTTTGAAAGCGAAGAATATGAATCTTGAAGCTTTAAAAATTCAGCGTCAAATTCGTGACAATTACTATCTACCACATTATCCACAGATTCAACATTATGCACAATTGAATCATTATCAACACTTTTATTCACACAGACGGAAACTATATCATGAGACATCACTTGCTTCAGAAGCTGATCGTTTTGGCGTGAAACCCGTTCTATTTCAAATAAACTGTTTTCAAAAGCATCTTCCATTTCATTGAAAACACTTCTAGCTTCTTCTATTTCCAAAAACAAATCTTGATCAAGATTAGTAAGACAAGCCTTAACATTGTCTACAAACGGAACAATTTCATTTCGGAACGAAGCTCTAGTGTGCTCAAAGTTCCATTCACCTTCCGTTATGGCCGAAGCCGTCGTACGTTCCAAAATGACCTTGTCAAAATCGGCTAGGTGTTGGTGAACCGCATTTAAGTTAACGGACGCCTTGTTTACCGGTGGAATTAACTTTGTTAAATCCGTTTTGACAAGTGTAGGAGACGTACTAGGAAGGTTTTCATTAGACAAACTTTGGGGCACAAGAACTGTCAATTCTGCTAATTCCTTTTGTAAGTGAATGCATGTCTTTTTCAAAAATTGATCTTTGTTATGTTGATCATAATCAATTGTAAGGAATTTTGAAAGCATTTTAGAATGAGTTTCATCCGCAAGTGATTGTGTCTCCTCAGTACTACGAAGAAAAGGTGCTTCTTTTGATTTGCCAATTATGATCATATCATAAAGACCGGGAATATATTCCTGAGCTTGTTTTGCATAACCGGGATTAGGTGGTAAATCTTGAAGACGTTTAAGTTCGAGTTCTTTAAATGATTTAGTTAAAAGATGAACCTTTTCTGTGGAAGCGTATTGTTTTAAAAGCTGTTGTTCCTTGAATTTAAGAAGTTTGGTAGCATTAGTTTTTGATTCAACCTTTTTAGACTCGAGAGTTTCGAAATCCATTTTAAGTTTCTGAAAATCATTGACAACTGACTCCTTTTCTTTTAATTCATTAGAAATATTAGCTTTTAATGATTCTATTTCTTTCAAGTGTTCAATCTTTTCAAAACGAAATTGGTCAAATTCAGAACATGTTATTTTCTCTGCTTGAGGGACCATTTCAAAAGTTTTGACCTTTTCTTTATGCAATGCAAGCTCAGCAGTTAGGGTGGAATTGGTATTTACGGATTGTCTGAGGACCATATGCATTTGATTAATAATATGTTTAGGCACCATGACCAAATCATGTTGAGCATAAGATTCCATACCCGTCATAGCATTTGGTTGAGGTTCACTCAAATGTGTAGGGTTGGGTACCACATCATTTGAGTTACTAGTTCCCAAATTCTGTTCGAGGTTGTCATTTTCATGCCCAACTTGATGTTGGTTAGCATCAATATTATTAGATGTGGTTGGTACCTCACTGACGACATCAGAACCGTAGTGAGAGAGATTAGCAACAAGAGCAGCTTGGGCAGAGTGAATGTCATCACAATCCGAATCATATGCGTCAAGATCATCAGCTTGATAAGCTGCATTAGAAGTGGAAACGACTGCAATGTCTTCAGTATCTGCTGCCCATGGGTCTGCAAGAAATGCTAACTCCTCTATATCCAAGATCTTCCCCTTAGACTGAGCATCAACCAAATACATCTTCTCACGAAACCATGCATTATCCCTTCTCCTCCTTGGTTGAGTGCATTCCCTAGCCATATGACCTTGTCCTCGGCAATTGTAGCATGTCACAACCTTTTTAGGACCAGTAGGACTTCCATTTCCACTAGCTTGAGAAGTCACAGCTTGATTGTTCCCAGTCCTTGTAGGAGGTCCATATGAATTTTGCCTTCCCTGAATAGGTTGCACCGTCACTTGACCATCTTGAACAGTGGCTTGTTGTCGAGGATTTGAAGAGGTGCAGAGCTGATTGTTTGTTGGTGGAAATCCTCTAGTTGCAACAAGTTTTGACAAGTAAGCAGTGAGATGGTTTAGTACATCAGCTGGCGTATCATTTGGAATAAAGACCGGTGCTTGGATTGGTGGAAGTTCATTAGAGTAGAAAGCTTGTGCTGGTTGTGCTTCAATAGGAAAGTATCCTTGCTGAGGGGTATAGCCCATTGGAGAAGTGTTGGCTTGTGATGGTGATGTCTGATATGGTGGTTGCTGTGGAAAAGATTGTTGATGAACACTTTGTTGATATGCTTGATGTGGCATCATTGGTGGTTGATAAGATAGTTGTTGTGGTTGCTGATAGGTGTGTGGTGGTGGCTGCTGCAAGTATGATGGTTGTTGATAAGTATAGGCCATGTTTTGTTGAGAAGCATACATTGCAAGTGGATCATGAACTTGAGGTGTAGACAACCGAGCCTCGATCACATGGCATTCGTGTTTTTGAAGAAAAGCTTGCAGTTGATCCACATTGGTGTTATGCAAATCCTTAGCCAATTTAACATCCGTCACGTATTTTTTCCATTCTGGAGGAAGAGTGTTCAAATACTTGCTGTTCAATTGAAAGGTAGGAATTGCCATGCCATAGATATTTACACTCTCGTTCTTGTTTAGTTAACGAGGTGCCTTGCATTAAAACACGAATTCTATCCCATAACTCTTTGGCAACTTTATGTTTGCTGACGAGTTTGTAGACATCTGGAGGAAGGGCTTGGAGAATGATGTTTGTAGCATACTTATCACATTTGTCTTGAATCTTCATATCTCCAGTCAACTCACCCGTTGTGCGAGGACGAGTAGTCGTACCTTCCGTCATTGTACCATAATCTAATGGTCCATTGAGAACCGATGCCCAAATGAGATGTCCATTCTCTTTGTTCAACATGTAAAGTTCCATTCGGGAAGTCAATCCTCGTACATAGATTTCTCCAACATTGGTGGACGATTATCCGTACCCGAGAGGATGGACTTATCCGTAAGAGATGTGTACTCCATTTTGATAAGTTAAGATTTACAAACTTGATCGGTCAATGAAAGAAAGTAAATGTGTTTGTTGTAGTGTGTTAAAAGCCGAGAAATAATGTTAAAATCCCCTAAATTATGTTCTCGATAAACCAAAAATTCCAAGATGAAATTTTGAAAAAATGTTGGATCGTACTCAGATCGCACTTGTGGATCGTACCCTATGATCGTAGTCAGATCGCACTCCTTGATCGTACCCAACGATCGTACTCTGATCGCAACAAGTGATCGCACTTACTATGATCGTACCCAACGATCGTGCTCTGATCGCAACGAGTGATCGCACTCACTATGATCGTACCCAACGATCGTGCTCTGATCGCAACGAGTGATCGCACTCACTATGATCGCACTCAGATCGGACTCCCATATCGTAATGTGATCGTACTCCCTTATCCTAGTCAGTGATCATAGTCTGATCGCAGCGAGTGATCGTACTATGCATCGTACTAGGCAATCAGATTGATGGATCGTACTAGGGATCGTAGTTAGATCGTAACAACAGATCGTGACTATGGATCGCAAGTAGAAACCCCCAGGGTTTATGCAAACACAAAATTAGATCGAACTGAATACCAACTTACCTTATTTCTCGGACAGTACAATAACACAATAAAATCAAGATTCAAGGCCAAAATATGAATTAAACAACCAAAAATTTTGTGTTTTTAACCCAAATAACAATACCAAATCACTATAACAAGTAACAAGATGAAGTATATCAAGATTAACCCATAAAAACATAAAAAAAAAATTGGTTCGTGTGAAAATGGATCAAAAATGGCGAGAAAATCAAGAACACAAACACAAGAACTAAACAATCATCCCATGGCTCTTGATACCATTTGTAGAAATGTAAATCTTTGTTATGTTTTTAGAGAGAGAAAGAGATAGAGAGATGGTGGATTTCACACTTTTAGAGAGAGAAAGTTAAGAGAACTATGTGTAAATTATGAAACCACACCCCCTCTCCATCTAAGGAGAGGGTTTATATACCCAAGCCTTGTGATGGGCTTGGGCTTTACAATGTTGGGCCGGCCTACACATGTTGTAGGCTTGGCTTGACTTTGTTTGTTTAATAAAGATGTCTAGACTACGAGCTACTACTTAGTATATTGTCGGAGTGACCGAATCTTCCTAAATACGTAAAAACGTATTTCTAACTGATTAAAATATGACAATTTCCAAAAAATCGACGGGAGAGAAACATGTGTGCACGCATGAATCATGGAACATTTTCAGTCGGTTCGCTCCCCCTCAACAATATATGTGTGTCTTGAGACAAAATTTGACAAAATTTTATAAAAACGACACCACAATATATATTTAGGTACGGAGTTGAGATGCCTTTACCGATAATATATATATGACAGATTTATTATCATTTTCGGAATGTGTTGGATACATAAAATATGACAATTTTAGAGATGTACCCAACAACATTAAAAGGCTTGATTTTAAAACGCTCCCCCTCAAAAATTGATCAAAATAACATATGAAATTTTGAGATAAAAACCTATTATGAGGAAGGGAGTGTTGAACACACAATTTTGAAAGATTTAGAAAAACCTTTTGAGAAAGTCTTGAAAAATTGTGTTCAACGGTTTTAAAATAATCAGGATAGAAGACTTCTCTTCTATTGCTTAGGGAAAGCGCACTGAAACGTACACTCCCCTTTCGGGTCCGTTTTTCATGAGCTCAAAACATGGATTGTTTTGTGACTAGCTCATGACAGAGAAAAATAAATTTCCCGTTGTGAAGGATAAGTTATCATCCGTGATAAACTTTCCTTAAGTTGAAGATCGAGTTCTAAGCTGACATTTACTTAGAAATCGTTTTTCATGAACTTAAAAACTTTGAATGTTTTTATGAGAAGCTCATGACCGAGAAATATGAATTTCTCGTTGAGAAGGATAAGTTACCGTCCGAGATAAACTTTCCTTAGTTTAGGTCCGAGTCCTAAGTTGTGATGCACTTAGAAGTCATCGTGAGAGTATATCAAGCAGCTTCATTTGCCAAAACCTCCAAGTCTTCTGGAGTCATATACTTCATACCAAGACGGCCAACGAGATACGCAAACCTATCTTTCGAGATAGCTTTTGTAAACAATTCTGCCAGCTGGTACTCAGTTCTGACAAAGTATAATTCCATGATGCCGCGTTCCACTTGTTCCTTGATGAAGTGATATCTGACATCAATGTGCTTGGTGCAGGAGTGCTGAACCGGGTTGCAAGATATGGCTATGGCCGACTTTGAGTCACAATAAATAGGTATTTTATCAAAGTGGAAGCCATAATCCGTGAGTTGAGTTCTCATCCAGAGGACTTGAGCACAACACGCGGATAGAGCCACATATTCTACTTCAGCTGATGAGAGCGAAGTGCAATCCTGCTTCTTTGACGACCAGCTGACAAGCTTGTCTTCCCCTAGAAATTGTATGCTACCAGAAGTGCTTTTACGACTATCAAGACAACCTGCGTGATCAGAATCTGAAAAAGCCGTTAGATGAAAACCGGTTTCCCTCGGATACCAGAGACCCATGTGAATGGTATTCTTAAGGTACTGAAAGATCCGTTTAACCTCTTTGAGGTGCTTTTGGGTAGGTCTGGCTTGATATCGTGCACAATAGCATGTGGCATGATGAATATCAGGTCTGCTGGCTGTAAGGTACATAAGTGACCCGATCATACTACGATATCGCGTTTGATCTACGGGATATGAGTACAAGTCAGCGTCTAGGGATGTGGTCGACAATGGTGTACCAACGCGAGTACATGAGGTCATACCATGCTTTTTAAGTATCTCTTGAGCATACTTAGCTTGGTTAATGAAGATACCACGTGGGGATTGATGAATCTGGAGGCCTAAAAAGAATTTTAGTTCCCCCATCATTGACATTTCAAATCTTCTGTGCATTAATTTTTCAAAACGTTTTGAAAGTTTTGGGTTCGTAGAACCAAAAATAATGTCATGAACATAAACTTGCACCAGCATTATGTCATCCCCATATTTATTAGTAAAGAGAGTAGGATCAATAGAACCTTTGGAGAATCCTTTGGACACCAAGAAGTTTGAAAGTTCTTCGTACCATGCCCTTGGAGCTTGTTTAAGTCCATATACAGCCTTCTTGAGACGATAGACTTTGTCAGGATGATGAGGATCGATGAATCCTTCCGGCTGATTTACATACACTTCTTCCTTCAAATGACCGTTGAGAAAAGCAGTTTTAACGTCCATCTGAAAAACCGTGAAGCCCTTATGTGCAGCATAAGCAAGGAATATCCTGACTGCTTCTAAACGAGCGACTGGAGCGAATGATTCATCGTAGTCTATGCCTTCTTGTTGACGATATCCCTTAACCACAAGACGAGATTTGTTTTTGATGATGGTTTGTTCTTCATCCAGTTTGTTTTTCCAGATCCATTTGAAATCTAAAATTGACATTCCATAGGGTCGGTCAACAAGTTCCCAAACATTTAGGCGTTCAAACTGATGAATTTCGTCTTGCATTGATTCAATCCACACATGATCAGTCATGGCTTGTTTGATGTTTGTAGGTACAGTTGAACTCACGGTGAGTGCATACATACACACATCGCCATCGGTTTCGAGTTGTCTGCGTGTTCGAACCGGTTGTGAAGGATTTCCAATTACTTGCTCCAATGGATGATCACGTGTCCAATGGTGAGTGGATGGATATGGTTGGTAGAATGTATGCATGTTGGACGGATCAACATGTTGAGTAGAAGACTCTCCGACTTCGTCTATCGGTGTACCGAACGGATTGATAAATTCTTCTTCGTCAGGTTGTGCATCGACTACTTGATTGTTGTTTCCTCCTTCAGCATTGACGGTTGGTGATGTTGGTTGTATGACTGTTTCTAGAGTTTTTTTAGTATCCAATGGAATAGTCTCTTGAGCAACGGTTGCTGAAGTAGAGGCAGTTGTGTCATGTTGATTTTGTTCAGGTGCATCAGCAGTATTGACAGTGGAAGGCTTTTACACAACTTGATTGTTTCCATAGTAATATTCATCAAACATTGGATCATATAAATCAACCAACTCATTCACATGTGTCGAATCCGTCAATTCTGTTGTAGGAGTATTTTCTTGACATTCTTACACGGGACGTACACTGTTGTGTGTAGGTGCCATTGCTGGACATTGAGGTGCGGGACTTGAGCTGTTGTGATCAAGTACCATTTGTGGCAATTTGTCAAAGTTCACATGAATTGTTTCGACAATAATCTGTGTTCTCTTGTTATAGACTCGATATCCTTTCGACAATGTAGCATACCCCACAAAATACATGCATCACCTTTTTCTTTCATCTTGTCGAGATTCTCACCGTCTTTAAGGATGTAGCATAAAGATCCTAATACGTGAAAGAATTTGACAGTAGGTTTCCTGCCATTGATGATGTGGTAAGGTGTCTTTTCATGTCTAGGGATGACGAGAGAACGATTCCGAGTATAACAGGCAGTTGCAATTGCTTCAGCCCAGAAGAATAGCGGTAATTTTGAAGCAGAAAGCATTGTTCGAGCAGCCTCAACCAAAGTACGGTTCCGCCTTTCGACAACGCCGTTTTGTTCAGGAGTTCGAGCAATAGACGTTTGATGTTCGATGCCTTCTTCTTGAAAGTAAGATTGCAAGTTCTTGTTCAAAAATTCAGTACCCCTATCCGTTCTTACGGTTAAGACTTGAGCTTGAAGATTGCGTTGTATCATCTTGAGAAAGTTTTTGAGAACCTCTGGAGTTTCATCTTTGGACCTTAAGAAGAAAGTCCATGTGTATCTAGAATAATCATCAACAATCACGAGAATATACTTTTTCCCGTTAATACTCTCTACACGCATGGGACCACATAAATCCATGTGTAGAAGTTCCAATCGTCCTTTTGAGCTTGGGGTAGTCTTTGATTTGAAAGACTTCCTTTTTGCTTTCCCCAACTCACAAGAAGAACAAAGATGGTCTTTGACGAATTTTAACTTTGGGAGACCGGTCACAATATCATTTTTCGAAAGCAAGTTGATGGTGTCAAAGTTGAGATGTGACAATCGTTGATGCCATAACCATGCTTGAGATGATGAAGCTTTAGCCATTAAGCAAATTGGATTTGTTGAAGATGTGTCTTGAAGAGTTACTGTGTAGAGATCAGAACCACGAGAACCTGTAAGAAGGTCATTCCCATCGTAGTCTCTAACATAGCAAGTAGATTTCCGAAAAGCCACTTCCAAATCCGCATCACAAAATTGACCAACCGAGAATAAATTATGATTCAGTCCCTCGACGTAATAAACCCGTTTGATAGTGAGATTTCCTTGAACCAAGTCTCCATATCCGAGTATCGGTGCAAATTGATCATTTCCAAACCGTACCGTACCCAGAAACTTCTCCACAAAGTTAATGAGAAGCTTGAGATTGCCCATCATTTGCTTTGTGCACCCGGAGTACATTATGAATAGGATGATTTCGACGAGCTGCATAAGAATTAGAAGACAATGTAGCATTTGACAAATGGGAGCCCTTGATAGAAACGGGTTCCAAAATAGTAGTGGGCCTAGATGCAAAGTCTACAGGCAAGCTGATATTCCTAGACCCAATCACTAAAGTGGTTAACTTAGGTACCCATTTGTATCCGGGTGTTGTAAATCTCGAATACCCCCGTGTACATGTCCTAATCATGTTCTCATATAGCTTCTTTAATCTGTTTTGTTTACGCAGAGTAGTGGAGTCTAACGCACTTAGTTTCTTAAGTGGTTGATCAGTGGATTGGTTCAAAGTTCTTGTGGGTTCTCTAGTACTAGTGGGCACAGGAATAGGCTTCCTAGTTCTAGTATTCACGCCATTATGATTAAGAGCACAAGCATCATGATTGAAAGTACGAACACATTTTCCACATTCAACACAAACAAATTCAACATTCGAGGTCTTAGCATTTAAACTGTCATTACATGCAGTTACAGACATTTTATTCTTAGAAAACTTAAAATTCCTACGGTGGTCTTCTACTTTCAACTTCTTTCCTTGACTATTGTTAGGCATGACCTTATCTTTCATTCTATTGCTCTTAAGCTGTGGTCCGCTAACGCTAGTAGTGGGGATTACTCCTATAGAAGAAGACACACGTTGATTAGTTTTCTTAATATTCTGAGGTAACCGCGATGTTCCAGTTTGAGTGGGCCTAGTGTTCATCTTATACATTCCATGTGCTATCACATTTGTGCTCTTATCATTTCCTATCTTAGGCAAAGTCTGTGGGGATTGTCCTAAAATAGATTATTTAGGGCATTTAACCGCATTCGGTTGACGAACGGCGGATGGTTTACCCAAAACAGACTTTCCTTTCATTTTCTCAATGAGTTTCTGTAACTCACTAATGGCTATGTCCCTTTCTTTTAGCTGAGCTTTCAAATCATTTATTTCGAAATCTTTTTCATTTAGTAGACGAAACGAAGAAGCTGACATTTCTTGACACTTTTTATGATTATGAGATTTTTCACCTTTTTGTAAAGCAAGTTCAAGAGAAATGGAGTGTTTCTCAAGTTGAGAAAAACTTTTCGAAAGTTTGTTATATGACTGAATTTGTTTCGAAAGCTCTACTTCAAGATTGCGACATTTCGCGTCTGATTCTGACACTAGACATGCTACATGACAATATTGATCCAGATCGGTATACACACCAAGTATAGCATTCACATGGTCAGCATAAAAGTATTCCTTAGAAAGTCGATCAATTTCGTTAGAAAGTTGGTGTTCTTGTGTCTTTAATTTAGTTTGAAGAAAATCAACTTCATTTTCAAGAGATTTAACATAACTTAAATCAGTTAACATTTCCTCAGTGAGAGCTATATAAAACATTTCCACATTTTTTGAAAGATCATCAATGGTTGGAACAATACATTGTTGAATGACGACTTCTACTTGTGGGTTTGGTTTAATATTCCAAATGGTATCCCTAGAAACTTTTTCATAGTCGACGACACCTTTGTACAAATTTAAAACCCCTTGTTTTATAAACTGAAATTGCTGAACACTTTTGCTTTTCTCATCCCATTTACATTTTTCATCCAAAATTCGCTTTTCTAACAAAATTGATTGCTTTTTGAAACTCCTTTTTAAAGAAACTTTCTTTTGTGGTTCATCACTTGGTGGTGGAACACTATTATACATCTTTTGTTCTTTTGAAAGTTCTTTTTGAGGGACAAACTTAATATGATTGTTAGAATCAGAAAGGTTTATTAAATCACTTAAGTTTGATCGACTTTCTTCTTGTTGACGAATGATTTCGTCGCAGTCAGGGGAAAGCATAAGAGCAAGATTATCAACATAACAACCGATATCATAAAGAGCAGGCTTGGTGCTTTGAGCTTTCTTGAGATATTCAGGCTTGACAAAACTCGTTTTCATATTTCTATTGAGCATATTCATAGTTTGAATATACTGACCCGTTTTGTAAACAATGTTGTTTAACGTGTCGACTCTCTTTTCCAAAGCAAGAATTTTTTCAATATCCTTTTCTTCACGAGTTTTATAAAGCTCGATTTGTTCTTTGTTAACCGACTCTAATTCAGTAATTTGGAGTTTATGTAGCAGCAGTTGTTCTTCAAGTTCTGATATCTTCTGTTTTGACATATGAATTTCGTGTGTTACTTCAGAACAATATTGTTCGTTGAGCACCTTACGTTCATATACCAAACCATTAGCTATCGCAACCCGTCGATCAGCTTCTTTTACATAATCACACTCTTTAAGCTTGTCTATCTCCTCGGTTAAGGATGTGTTTGCTTGCTTCAAACGTTTATTAGCCTCTTTGTTTTCCTCAATTTCATGTTTTAAAGAATCAATAATAGACGCAAGCAAATCACGGTCCTCATCTGAGTCAGTATCCTGAACAGCTGTTCCGTCATCATTACACATATGCTGTGAATCCGTAGAGATATTGCTATCCTCCGTGTCCATTAAATATGTGTCATTGATGCTTTCGGGTTGTTCAGGATTACGTCGTTCATTAGCAAACACATTATAGTTATCATGTGATGGTACCTTTTCAAGTGGCTCAGAATCATAGATGGGTCCAGACGTATCATCAGTCTCTGGGATCACTTCTTGAGTCTTTGCCATGTACACATAATGTGCCTCTAACTCTTGATCATCAGCTTCATCATCAGTGTCATCACGCCAGTCAACTTCATCTGCTGTGAGTGGAATTCCTGCTTCTTCTTTCTTACACAGCAGCATCTTTTCCTTGTGATATCCCGAATCCTTAACCTGTTTTGGCTTCTTGCATTCCCTATCCATGTGCCCAAATCCCTTGCAGTTGAAGCATTGAATCCCAGTCTTTTGCACAACCGGAGTGCCTACAGTGTCTCTAGCCCCAACTTGATTCGACATCCTCTGATTTACCTAGCATCACGATCATACCGAGGTGCATGATCAACTTCCTTATATCTAACATTGGATGATGATCTGAGGTTGTTGTTGGTAGGTTTGTAGATCTTCTTATAAGTTGTGGTGAGTAAAGACATGAGTTCTTCAATCTTCTTGTCCCTTGAAGTTTGTTCATCATCACTGTCTCCATCTGACTCGGTGTCATACTTTGGAGGTGGAGTGGGGACAATTGCTTTTGCTTTGTGTTTAGCAGCAGCTAGAGGTTTGGTGGATGAGCTTGATGACTTCGAGGAATGAGTAGGTGGTTGTTGACGAGGAACGGGTTTTGTTGAAGTAGCAGCCACAAAAGCAATAGAATTAGCAGACCGTTCTGCCTTTTCAGCCCTTAGTTCATTTCACTTCTTTCTGATGTTGTTTCAAGATATCATAAAGTTTATGATAGGAGATGGTCTTGATATCTTCACTTTGTTTAACCAAAGTCACAAACCTTTGCCATTCCGGTTTGAGTTGAAGTAGAAACTGAACATTGGCATGATGGTTGGAGATGGTGCACTGATTTCTGACAAGCTCCTTCATCATTTTGTAGAATCTCGAGTAATATGAGTCAATGGATTCACCATCTTCAGATGTGAATTTTCCAAACTCCCAAAGTAGATTAGTCTCGAGATCTTGAACATTGATCGACTCACCTTGCTTCAATCGATGAATTGCATTCCACATTTCCATAGCATTAGGACATGCATCAAATGTGGAATAGATATTGTTATCAATTCCAGTGAGTATGAAGTTTACAGCATCAGCTTCAGCTTGGAGGAGTTTCTTTGTCTCAGCAGAACATGTGTCAAAATCCTCCATAGCTCGTATAGTTGATGAAGTACCATCCTCTGCCTGTGTGGTAATTGGTCGGAATTCAAAAACTGGAGGTGGATTCGCAAGGCAGTGACGCAGAGCAGTTCGGTTTTCTTTTCCGTCGAGAAATCTGAGAAAACGAGATCTCCATTGAACGTAGCAACCGACAGTGAGCACAGGTGGATTACCGTTGCCACCTTGTTCCAAACGAATTTGGTTAGCAGTTGCAATGTTGATGTTGTTGTTAGACATGGTGAATACTTGTGAATGAATTGCAGATCTTAGTGGATTTGTTGTGATGTTGTGTGGTAAAAATTGAAATTCCGAAAATTCAAAAAAAAAAAAATTTCTCAGTCCGACAATAAATTCCTTAGTCTGACAAAACGATAAGCCGAAAAAGTTTGTATCACCAAATTTTGAATTTGAGTTAGAAATAGCCAAAAACTAATAGGGAAAAAATTTGATTTTACTTGACCTAAAAATTTTAACTCCTTTTTTTTATTATTATTATTTTTTTTAATCTTCGTGTAAACGATGTTCCGAAACTAGTCTAGATAGTGGCTAATTCTAAAAATTACTCAAACAAAATATCCATCGGAATGTCCATCGGAATAACCTTGTCGGAATGTTCTTGATCGGAATACCCTTGTCGGAATAACCTTGTCGGAATAAACCCTATCGGAATACCCTGATCGGAATATCCCTAATCGGAATACCCTTGTCGGAATAACCTTGTCGGAATGTCCCTATCGGAATGCCAAATCGGAATGGCCAAATCGGAATGCTCAGATCGGAATGTCAAATCGGAATGGCCAAATCGGAATGGCCAAATCGGAATGCTCAGATCGGAATGTCAAATCAGAAAGCTCAGATCGAAATGTCAAATCGGAATATTCAAATTGGAATACTCAAATCGGAATGTCAGATCGGAATGACCAAATCGGAATCCCTAAACCTTATTCCGATTACACTGATCGGAATAACTGTAAACCCCTTTCCGATGACCTGATCGGAATAAATCCCACTTTTCTCGGACAAAACTCAACCAATTCGTGATTTTAAGCCAAAAAATGATCAAAACACCCAAAAATTTTGTGTTTTTAGCCAAAGTAACAATACCAAATCTCTACCCCAACTATGTAGAAGATTTGTATCAAGAAAAAACCATAAAAAAACACAAGAAAAATTTTGGGACGTGATATATAGATCAAAATGACCACGAAAAATCAAGAACACACCACACGAATCTTCAATCACCTATCCACTATAAGCTCTTGATACCAAATGTTAATCCCATTCAATCCATAACACAAGATTTAGAAGAGATATTTAGAGAGAGAAAGAGAAGAAAGTAGAGAGAGAAACAAGAGAGAATTTGGAAGGTTAATGTTTACTAGAGAGAGAAAGTAAAATGAACCAACACCCTCTTCCACACATGGAAGAGGGTATATATACCCTTGGCTTATGGGCCGTGGGTTTAAGTGACTTGGGCCGGGCTTGGCTTTGTTTTGGGCTTACGCCCCTAACTTATACAATATTAGCTTAAAGTCCAAGCCCGGTTTTCCCTACTAACCTATTATAATACAAGACCTTTAACGACTAAGATGACCTATTACATTCTTGTTCGACTATATAAAATATAGGGCTAACAATCATATATAACTAGCAGGGTACCCGCGCGATGCGGCGGCGGGTACCTTATGATTGACCAGTTTGAAAATAATGTAGATCAGGTTCGGTTCACTTATTTTTATAATTTTCGGACGTATTTCTATGGATCTTTTTCGAACGAATTTTATTTGAAATCCGAACCGGTGGCTACTTTTGTTCCTACTCGAATCTATGGTCCAGTTTGATTTTCAAAACTATATAAATTAGCATATCATTTTATAAACTTTGTGTCTAGGGGTAAGAATTGAGTCGGGTTGGTCGGGTTCGGGTCGGGTCCAATTCGGGTCAAGGCTGAAAATAAGTTACCTTAACCTAACCCAAATTGAACTTAGGTTACAAGGTTCGTGTCTATTCATGTTGGGTCTACTCGGGTCGATCAATTTGGGTCAACAGAATTAGGTTAAACAAAAACATTTTTTTACTCTTTTTAAATATAACTTAAATATAAAAAAATTCTTACTCGGGTCAATCGGGTTGACCCAAACCCGAGTTACATAAAAATAAATTGCCTGATACCCGTCTGATTTTAATTCGGGTTAGTCGGGTTGGCCCAATTAACCCGAAGAATTTGTACCCGAGTAACCCGACCCGAATATACTCGGGTTGGGTCAGGTCGGGTCGGCTTCTTTAACACCCCTATTTGTGTTTCTTATTAGTTTACATAATGTGCTTAACTACATGTACTTCTTATTTTATAGGTGTTTCTAAAAAAATAATATTATTAGTTTGTTTATTGTATTAAGATGTGTTTTAAGAATAACATTAATAAGTGTGTGTTTTACATTGGTTAATTGTACATAAAATATAAATATGTGTATTTTTAAATAATGAAATTGTGTAGTTTCAATTTCGAATGTGTATTGTTTTAATATATTAAAAAGAGGTTTCTTATGAAAAATTAAGTTTGAAAAATTTAATGCTTAAAAGAGTTTGTATGCTTTCTTATACTTGTAAAATATGTAGTTGTTATTGGATATTCATATAATGGGGTGTTTTAAATATGAGTATTAATTATGTTTGTATGTTTAATGTTTTAGTCATGTTTGTATGAATTGTAAATTATGCACATATATTTGTAAGCATGGTATTTTAATTGTAAGGTTTTAATTACATTTGTATTGTTGTAATTATTATACTATTAATTACATTTGTAAGATGTTTTATTACTTGTATTATCTGCTGTTTTAATTGTAAAATGAGGTGAGTGGGTGTTTTAATTATTTAATTTAATGTAATTAATTATAAATTTTAATGTAACTTATTACTAGCTTAAAGACCCGTGGAATCACGGAATATTTTAAAAAAACTTATTTATAAAAATTATTATGAGTAATTAAAGTAAAAGAAATACGCAATGTAAACATGAAGCATTAAAGAACATTGAAAGTAAATATGTATCATTAATGTATGAAAACATAATGAGATAGAATATCAATGATTCAGAGATGTTATTAGTTTGCAACAATTATAATAATAATAACTTTCATGAATTTTGAATTTTGAATTTGATGGTCTTGAGCATGTGATGATATTTGCCGGGCTAATGAAGTTAGTATCCAATTACACTTTGTAGACACTTATTTGTGGACATAAAATGTAAGTAAATGTTATTTTGTGGTTGAAAAACTATTATTAGATAAATCAAATAAAAAAGGTTACAAATGGGATAAATGCGACATATCGATTGAATATTGGTCATAATCTTAAGAATTTTTGTACACCATGTTTGTAGTTGTTTTAAAAATATTATCATCCTGATCACAAACGATAATTTCAAACTTTTTTTTGCTTTTAACTCGTGAAACAGCAACGTATAATTGTCCATGGATGAAAACAGGACGTGACATATATAAACCAACTTTTGAAAGCGATTGCCAATAAATTTTGTTAATCGTCATTGCGAAAGAACGTGACAGAGGAAACTGTTTTATTACAATCTTTTGCGGCAAACGTTTATTAGACGAAGTAATTCTTATCCTCGGTGTGATAACTTGCTTTCCAAAGTTTTTTCCGTTAATGTTTGTACACTAATTAAAGTTTTGTTAATTTAAGAACTTGGAGTCGTGTCCCATTACACAAACCATTTGCTTGATGTATATTTCCCAACAATATTACTGAAACTCCAACTTTTAATACAATTCTGTAGTTTGGAACACCTGAGAATTTCAACCCATTAATACGTTTTTGAAAAGAAAACGGGCTAATCTATGACAATGCCACCTTAAGTTTTATCTATGATATCGCAATTCAACTGTAGATGAAAGTATGCAACACGAATGTGTATGGGAATGACATTCTGAACACGATAATGAAGAGAGGTGCTTTTAAAGTCCTAGCTGTTATGTGGTATATAAATGACATATTTTGTGTCTTCAAATAGTTTTTTCTTTATCCCATTTTGTAAACAATTTTGCAATTTTTATTTTGTCGAACGTTTATATGCAAAGCAAATATTTTAAATTTTTTACAAAATAAATTTATAAGTTTATCAACATTTAGTTATTAAATAAAGTCCAATGATGTGGCAGTTTATTAAACTTTGTTAAGTTTAGTACAACGTGAATTTTTTTTATTTTGTAAGTTGATATGTTTATGTAGAGATGAGATCAAAATTTATGCCCTAAAGAGAACATCTAGTTGCTTAAGTATTTGTTGTACACGAATTTTAATGAACCTATTTTTATTGCGGATATTTTAAAGGCATGTTGATTCACTTGAGACATATTTTTAATTGAATTTTAATAGACATTTAGAGACATGAAATAATTGTTCTCTTCTTCGCAATTCGCAAATACTTGTTTTTCTCCATTCCTACTTTTAATCAATGTTTTGAAACCCGGGTTTTTAATCGACCCGATCAAGCTATCGGGTCACCGGTTCAACCGGTTAGACCGCCGGATCGACCCAGTTTTCAATTAAAAAAAATATTTATATATTTGTAATATTACTAAAAATATATATATAAAAATCGTGAATATTTCATATATTTAGCCAAAACACCATTTACTAACAAATATAACACGTAAAAACAAAGCTACGTTACAAATACGTATAATTATATCGCGAAAAAAACAAAAAAAATCGAAAAAATTCAAAGCCCGGTCGGGTCTCACGAACCGGGTCACCCCGGGTCGCTTCAAACCCGGGGGGTCACACCGGGTTTCTAAAATATAATACCCGGGTCAATTTGACCCGTTTTTTTGCCGGAACTGGTCTAACCGGTTGAACCGGCCGGGTCGACCTGAGTTTCAAAACATTGCTTTTAATGCGGGACAAAGTAACATATAGTTGGCGGGAAAATATAAACCCACTTTCATAAACAATTGTCTCGCTTCTGTTGATCATCATAAAAATAAGATATGGACACTGAAAACTACTTCTTTCCTGTTTTCACTTTTCAAATTAAAAAAGAGAAGTTATGACAATAAACTTGTCGTTTACTCAGTCACTTACATGGAAATATCGTATCGTTTATGTGCGAAAAGTATTTAATCCAAATTAGTTGTTCTTCATTATCCATAGAATGTCTAGCAAGTACTAACATTTGTAGGGTTTTATTTACAAAAGTTAAATGTTTGATTTCGATGGTTGGGTATTTACCATTACAAAGCAGATTTCATCTTCCATATGCTCAAAACTTTAACCAACTCGTAAGTGGTAGTAACCTCAAACATTAACTCTATGTACACACCTTTTTCCTTTATAAAGGTACGAAATCAAACCGAACAAAAATATATTTAGTGCAAAAATAAGACAACTATTATCTATAACTAAAAAGTCATTTATATACAAAAAAGTGATGACTGTGCACACTGCACACGCAGTTGGGACTCTAAGAATACGCTAAGCTAAACTTGTAATTTATAAGTCTTTACATTGTCGAACTATATAGACTATTGGTTGTAAAAAACAGTCATACAAACACGCTGCTTCATAATCGGTAACGGTTATCCTGCAAAGGTAATATCACAAGTTAAAGGTTGTCCTACAAAGGTAATGCATTGTAGGCAAGTAACTCCATTGTCAGCTAAAGGTTGTCCTATGGAAGGTAATACCATAATTTTAAGTTACTAAAGCTATATGAAAGACTTGAACAAAAAATGCTTTTAAAAAATGTATGACAATTTAAAACTTTTATATGATTTTTAAACTTGGACTAATTAGGTACTTGTTCTAGGAATGAGAATTTAACAAACTTGGACTACTAACATCATTCAAGTCTTTAGACAATGCACCAGAATTAACATCAGCAACAAACAACTTAGTTCCCACACAAAACGATAAGTATAAGAAATTAAGGAATATAAAGAACACTATCTAACCAAGTATGCATAAGGAAGCAGCTAATTATCATCTTTAGCTAAATTTCTAAACGTATCACATGAATATTCTATATAATCAATTGTATCATTGAAAGGAGTGTACCATCCATACTACACACATGTTGAATGAAAACATTAATTTAAACTCAATTCTGACCGGGAGGTCTATAAGGGAATTTAGAAGCCTATTGTATTTTACTATTTTGTTCCAATAGGGCTCATTGCAAAATTTCTTTCAAGTACTGATGGTATCAAATGACCCAATGGAATGTGAATCAACATATCCAAGGAAACATAAGATTAACAATTAAATGATTTTAAACAAAAATGCCGTTCAAAAAAAATTCTAAATAAAAACAATTGATTAAGTGACTGCCAAATCATCTACTTACAATTCAAATGAAGATTGGAAACAAATGTGGCCGGTGATAAGCATAAATGTCGCCTCACTATATTCATATTTTTATACATCTACACCTTCAAATAAAATCTGAAAATCATAACAGTCTCAAAATAAAAAAAACAATCAAAGTAGCGGATAATTTTATATGATTATATGACAATTATAAGGAGCCTATTGAATTGAGATACATAATACTTTCAAACTTTAATTAGAAGGAGATAATTGTGGAAGTCTTGAATATTTTGAAAAAATATTACTGTATACCATGAAACATGAGCTTCAAAGGCGCGTCTTAGATCTTCTCTCCTTATTAATCATGACAAATAAATTGAACATAAGTAAAGAAGGTGTATTAGAACTGGATCGAAACAAAATACCTACAAAATTAGATGGGGGAATATCAAGGTTAAACCTGCAAAATAAAAAAAATATTATGCTAATATCAAGAAGTGTTTTGGTTTTGAAACAATTTTGATTTTGAATTTTTGTTTCGATTCTTCGGTTATACAAATGAATCTTCCGTATAAGAAGATTGTAGAATTGTGTTTCACATGTTTTCCATTAGCTGTACTGAATTGTTTTGAAAAACTTTGTCAAAGATAAGCTTAAAGGTTGATGGTAATGCGTTTTTAAATAACAACCTTTCCAAAAAAAACGTTTGAAATTAAATTGCATTGAAAAGCTTTATAAAAATACATTTAAAATTTAAAATTTGGCCAAAACACCATTTAAAATTTAAAATCGTGAATATTTCATATATTTGGCCAACACACCATTTACTAACAAATTTAAAGCCCGGTCGGGTCTCACGAACCGGGTCACCCCGGGTCGCTTCAAACCCGGGGGTCACACCGGGTTTCTAAAATATAATACCCGGGTCAATTTGACCCGTTTTTTGCCGGAACTGGTCTAACCGGTTGAACCGGCCAGGTCGACCTGAGTTTCAAAACATTGTTTTTAATGCGGGACAAAGTAACATATAGTTGGCGGGCAAATATAAACCCACTTTCATAAACAATTGTCTCGCTTCTGTTGATCATCATAAAAATAAGATATGGACACTGAAAACTACTTATTTCCTGTTTTCACTTTTCAAATTAAAAAAGAGAAGTTAAGACAATAAACTTGTCGTTTACTCAGTCACTTACATGGAAATATCGTATCGTTTATGTGCGAAAAGTATTTAATCCAAATTAGTTGTTCTTCATTATCCATAGAATGTCTAGCAAGTACTAACATTTGTAGGGTTTTATTTACAAAAGTTAAATGTTTGATTCCGGTGGTTGGGTATTTACCATTACAAAGCCGATTTCATCTTCCATTTATGCTCAAAACTTTAACCAACCCGTAAGTGGCAGTAACCTCAAACATTAACTCTATGTACACACCTTTTTCCTTTATAAAGGTACCAAATCAAACCGAACAAAAATATATTTAGTGCAAAAATAAGACAACTATTGTCTATAACTAAAAAGTCATTTATATACAAAAAAGTGATGACTGTGCACACTGCACACGAAGTTGGGACTCTAGAATACGCTAAGCTAAACTTGTAATTTATAAGTCTTTACATTGTCGAACTATATAGACTATTGGTTGTAAAAAACAGTCATACAAACACGCTGCTTCATA
The DNA here is from genome assembly GCA_025667525.1 of Glebionis coronaria. Lineage (NCBI taxonomy): Eukaryota > Viridiplantae > Streptophyta > Magnoliopsida > Asterales > Asteraceae > Glebionis > Glebionis coronaria. Next base: position 600,872,408 of record CM046875.1, on the reverse strand, counting down.
ATCGGTAACGGTTATCCTGCAAAAGGTAATATCACAAGTTAAAGGTTGTCCTACAAAGGTAATGCATTGTAGGCAAGTAACTTCATTGTCAGCTAAAGGTTGTCTTATGGAAGGTAATACCATAAGTTTAAGTTACTAAAGCTATATGAAAGACTTGAACAAAAAATGCTTTTAAAAAATGTATGACAATTTAAAACTTTTATATGATTTTTAAACTTGGACTAATTAGGTACTTGTTCTAGGAATGAGAATTTAACAAACTTGGACTACTAACATCATTCAAGTCTTTAGACAATGCACCAGAATTAACATCAGCAACAAACAACTTAGTTCCCACACAAAACGATGAGTATAAGAAATTAAGGAATATAAAGAACACTATCTAACCAAGTATGCATAAGGAAGCAGCTAATTATCATCTTTAGCTAAATGTCTAAACGTATCACATGAATATTCCCTATAATCAATTGTATCATTGAAAGGAGTGTACCATCCATACTACACACATGTTGAATGAAAACATTAATTTAAACTCAATTGTGACCGGGAGGTCTATAAGGGAATTTAGAAGCCTATTGTATTTTAATATTTTGTTCCAATAGGGCTTATTGCAAAATTTCTTTCAAGTACTGATGGTATCAAATGACTCAATGGAATGTGAATAAACATATCCAAGGAAACATAAGATTAACAATTAAATGATTTTAAACATAAATGCCGTTCAAAAAAATTCTAAATAAATTAAACAATTGATTAAGTGACTGCCAAATCATCTACTTACAATTCAAATGAAGATTGGAAACAAATGTGGCCGGTGATAAGCATAAATGTCGCCTCACTATATTCATATTTTTATACATCTACACCTCCAAATAAAATCTGAAAATCATAACAGTCTCAAAATAAAAAAAAAACAATCAAAGTAGAGGATAATTATATATGATTATATGACAATTATAAGGAGCCTATTGAATTGAAATACATAATACTTTCTAACTTTAATTTGAAGGAGATAATTGTGGACGTCTTGAATATTTTGAAAAAAAATTACTGTATACCATGAAACATGAGCTTCAAAGGCGCGTCTTAGATCGCGTCTCCTTATTAATCATGACAAATAAATTGAACATAAGTAAAGGTGTGTATTAGAACTGGATCGAAACGAAATACCTACAAAATTAGATGGGGGAATATCAAGGTTAAACCTGCAAAATAAAAAAAATATTATGCTAATATCAAGAAGTGTTTTGGTTTTGAAACAATTTTGATTTTGAATTTTTGTTTCGATTCTTCGGTTATACAAATGAATCATCCGTATAAGAAGATTGTAGAATTGTGTTTCACACGTTTTCCATTAGCTGTACAGAATTGTTTTGAAAAACTTTGTCAAAGATAAGCTTAAAGGTTGATGGTAACACGTTTTTACATAACAACCTTTCCAAAAAAATCGTTTGAAATTAAATTTCATTGAATAACTTTATAAAAATACATTTAAAATTTAAAATTTGGCCAAAACACCATTTAAAATTTAAAATTTTAAATCGTGAATATTTCATATATTTGGCCAAAACACCATTTACTAACAAATATAACACGTAAAAACAAAGCTACGTTACAAATACGTATAATTATATAGCGAAAAAAACAAAAAAAATCGAAATAATTCAAAGCTCGGTCGGGTTTCACGAACCGGGTCACCCCGGGTCGCTTCAAACCCGGGGGGTCACACCGGGTTTCTAAAATATAATACCCGGGTCAATTTGACCCGTTTTTTTGCCGGAACTGGTCTAACCGGTTAAACCGACCGGGTCGACCTGAGTTTCAAAACATTGCTTTTAATGCGGGACAAAGTAACATATAGTTGGCGGGCAAATATAAACCCACTTTCATAAACAATTGTCTCGCTTCTGTTGATCATCATAAAAATAAGATATGGACATTGAAAACTACTTCTTTCCTGTTTTCACTTTTCAAATTAAAAAAGAGAAGTTAAGACAATAAACTTGTCGTTTACTCAGTCACTTACATGAAAATATCGTATCGTTTATGTGCGAAAAGTATTTAATCCAAATTAGTTGTTCTTCATTATCCATAGAATGTCTAGCAAGTACTAACATTTGTAGGGTTTTATTTACAAAAGTTAAATGTTTGATTTCGGTGGTTGGGTATTTACCATTACAAAGCCGATTTCATCTTCCATTTATGCTCAAAACTTTAACCAACCCGTAAGTGGCAGTAACCTCAAACATTAACTCTATGTACACACCTTTTTCCTTTATAAAGGTACCAAATCAAACCGAACAAAAATATATTTAGTGCAAAAGTAAGACAACTATTGTCTATAACTAAAAAGTCATTTATATACAAAAAAGTGATGACTGTGCACACTGCACACGCAGTTGGGACTCTAAGAATACACTAAGCTAAACTTGTAATTTATAAGTCTTTACATTGTCGAACTATATAGACTATTGGTTGTAAAAAACAGTCATACAAACACGCTGCTTCATAATCGGTAACGGTTATCCTGCAAAAGGTAATATCACAAGTTAAAGGTTGTCCTACAAAGGTAATGCATTGTAGGCAAGTAACTCCATTGTCAGCTAAAGGCTGTCCTATGGAAGGTAATACCATAAGTTTAAGTTACTAAAGCTATATGAAAGACTTGAAAAAAAATGCTTTTAAAAAATGTATGACAATTTAAAACTTTTATATGATTTTTAAACTTGGACTAATTAGGTACTTGTTCTAGGAATGAGAATTTAACAAACTTGGACTACTAACATCATTCAAGTCTTTAGACAATGCACCAGAATTAACATTAGCAACAAACAACTTAGTTCCCACACAAAACGATGAGTATAAGAAATTAAGGAATATAAAGAACACTATCTAACCAAGTATGCATAAGGAAGCAGCTAATTATCATCTTTAGCTAAATATCTAAACGTATCACATGAATATTCTCTATAATCAATTGTATCATTCAAAGGAGTGTACCATCCATACTACACACATGTTGAATGAAAACATTAATTTAAACTCAATTGTGACCGGGAGGTCTATAAGGGAATTTAGAAGCCTATTGTATTTTACTATTTTGTTCCAATAGGGCTCATTGCAAAATTTCTTTCAAGTACTGATGGTATCAAATGACCCAATGGAATGTGAATCAACGTATCCAAGGAAACATAAGATTAACAATTAAATGATTTTAAACAAAAATGCCGTTCAAAAAAAATTCTAAATAAAAACAATTGATTAAGTGACTGCCAAATCATCTACTTACAATTCAAATGAAGATTGGAAACAAATGTGGCCGGTGATAAGCATAAATGTCGCCTCACTACATTCATATTTTTATACATCTACACCTTCAAATAAAATCTGAAAATCATAACAGTCTCAAAATAAAAAAAACAATCAAAGTAGCGGATAATTTTATATGATTATATGACAATTATAAGGAGCCTATTGAATTGAGATACATAATACTTTCAAACTTTAATTCGAAGGAGATAATTGTGGACGTCTGGAATATTTTGAAAAAATATTACTGTATACCAAGAAACATGAGCTTCAAAGGCGCGTCTTAGATCGCCTCTCCTTATTAATCATGACAAATAAATTGAACATAAGTAAAGAAGGTGTATTAGAACTGGATCGAAACAAAATACCTACAAAATTAGATGGGGGAATATCAAGGTTAAACCTGCAAAATAAAAAAAATATTATGCTAATATCAAGAAGTGTTTTGGTTTTGAAACAATTTTGATTTTGAATTTTTGTTTCGATTCTTCGGTTATACAAATGAATTTTCCGTATAAGAAGATTGTAGAATTGTGTTTCACACGTTTTCCATTAGCTGTACTGAATTGTTTTGAAAAACTTTGTCAAAGATAAGCTTAAAGGTTGATGGTAACGCGTTTTTAAATAACAACCTTTCCAAAAAAACGTTTGAAATTAAATTGTATTGAAAAACTTTATAATAATACATTTAAAATTTAAAATTGTAACATAAAACGATTCTAAAACAAATTGTAAAATTATTCGGAGTTTTTTTAAAGAGCTAATTATGGTAAGGTTTTTAATTGTTTGAAGCTTAGAGGTGTTGTACATTAGAGCTTATTATGGAAATGTTTTTAATTCATTCATTTAATTTTGTGCTTTAAAAGACTTGTAAAATCTTTTGTTTTATTATATAAAATAGATAAGTTTTCTACTTTTAGTACGTATGCTTGTATTGCTTGTACAAGTAGCATTATATATTATAAGTTGAAATTTCAATTATTCTAAAAATAAAAGTGCAAAATTTTTTATAAGATAGTATGATATATTTATCATATATGATACATCAAACTTAATTCAACTTGTATCAGCAATATAAAGATTTCTAATAAATACAACTTATTCACACAGCTTATTCATAACTCTCTTTTATTCATTAAACCTGATAGTTTGTTAAAATAAGCTAATAAGCTAGCTTATAATTCAATACAATAAATCCAAATCATCTAATTGACAATCTTATTCATAACTCTCCTCTAATTCAAAAGCTTATTCATAACTCTCGTTTAATTCAAAAGCTTATTCAAACAAATCAGCTTATTCACATAAGTCATCTAATAAGCTAGCTTATAATTAAGAACAAATCAATAAATCTAATTAATTCAAAATAAGCTACTTAAAAGCTTATAAATTATAATCATGATATATTAATAGGTTATTCAAATCAAATAAGCTAAAAATAAGAATAGATCATAATAAAACCTCATGATGCCGATCATTCGTGATTATAGATCAATCGGTTCGAAACGACGGATTGAACAACAACAACAATTCACAATCACAATCATCATCATCGATGTACGGCAAACCATCACCTATGAAACAACAACAACAACACCAATCTCATCATCATATAATCCTAGGGGCCTGCATCTTCTCTTTACCCCAAGATTTGTGCTGCTGATGGCTTGATAGATTTGTTGTGGTGAGATAAGTAGATCGGAACTAAATAACTAAGAAAAGACTAAAACAACTCAACCGGGCATCGGCTATTTCTCAAGAAAAAGTTGCAGATACAACTTAACTTGCTAGCGGAAGCTTAAAAAGACGATCACACTAATATTGAGTTTCGGCATGTAAAATAATAAACATACAGACATAAATATCTCGACTTTTATTCCACAAACATTGTTTCAATTGTAAAAAACAAGTTTTACATCTCAACTTTTATTCCATAAGATCTGCATCTCCCCAAATACTCTTGTTCACAATTATCCGTACATAACCATTTAGCAGGATCATCAACACAGACTACGAACCCTAGCTTATTAATACAGCTAAGGTGAAAGTGACGCTCACATTGTACACACTTGAGTAAATCATGATCTTTGCTATCTCCTTGACCCTGATGGCAAAGCCCACACACGCCAGCAGTACTTGGTTTTGGCGAATTATCATCTGCTGGTAAAATGCTTTCAAGCTGTGATTGTAATTGAGTCTGGCATTCTAAAATCGACCGCTTATCCTCAAAAAATATATTTGCAGCTGGTCTGTGATTCGTACTTCCCGCATGTTCTTCAAATTTAGTCAGCAAAAACATCTCATCACAACAATCACACTTTATCCCATCTTCATAAACCCACCCTTGTTTCATAGCTCTACCATCTTTTCTACTTAAATACGATACTCTTGCACCCCTCGGCACAATATTATTCTCAATCAACGACCCAAGAATTCCCCGCTTTTTAGTACTAGAAACCTCATTCTTTCGTGCTGCCTTCTTTCCAGTTAACGGTAAACCTGCTCCAACAACTTGAATTTTACCTTTCTTGGACGGCAGATCTTGATTATTGATAGCACATTCGCATGCAGATCTCAACGACACGTAAATTCTGCCAGTAGGAGCTCTATACTTAAGTTCTCGAGAACCTGATTCCTTAAACCCGTAAAAGAACGTCCAACCGATGGCCGAAAGATGATTCTTAGCTTTCATCATCAACCTTTTAACGCGTGGATCGCTGCATCTTCCTGCTTGAACTTTAGATTTATAGTAATCCACGATGGCTTGCGGGTTGTACTCGGGCGAGGTGCATATTACATTTGACATTGAATCATATACCGAAGTAGATGCATGATTATATGAGTTCATCATGGTGATGAATCGATGATGATTAGGGTTTATGCTAAGCAAGAATTGAATTTGAATGAATGATCTATTGAATTACTGTCGTCTATTTATAGGTTTCACTAATGTCGGTTAAAGTAAAAACGGATATATGTCAAGTCAATTAATAAGGAAAGACGAACTTAAAACAATACTTTAATTTGATTGGTTATGAACTTATTATGGTAAATCTTAAAACTTGAAGCACACGTCTATAGTTTAAGGAATGTTGTCATATCAAGTGTCGCACATTTACGTATAATAATACTAGTTTTAATATGTGTATGCGGAAGACTTAAATATAAATAATGTATTAAATAATAATGTTGTTATTATAACTAGTTATAATACTTATACGTGTACAAGTTTTTATTTTATTTTTTTTAATATTTGTTATATGTGTTTTTAGATTTTCAATTTGTAATTTAAATTTTACCATATCTAAGTTATTTCCCTCTTTTTATACGTATTTTCTAACTAGGTTATTGACTCGTAAAATTCACGGTGTGACAGTTTTAAACTCGTCGAGTTATGTAATGACTCCTAACTTGATTTCAAGACAGTTCTTGTTTGATGAGTTGCGAGATTTAGTTAGGTTGGTTACATAAATTTATGGTTTTAATAAGTTTCCTCGCAGACGGTTAAGGCTCATGTGTTGTTGGTTGAAATTATTTTAGTTTAAACTGGGTTCACGTTTGAATGTAAGGTTTTATCAGGGATATGTATCCTCGTTTGTTTGCTGAGAATAAGTTTGAGTTTAGGAGTAAATCTCGGGACGAGATTTCTATTAGGAGGGAGTGATGTGACAACCCTAGGTTTTGGATTTGTCACTTGGTCTTACTTTTAGGTTATTTTATGTGTGCTTACTTAATTTGTGTGATTACGTGTTTATTTTGAGTGATTTAGGTTGGTGTGGTTATCGTTTATGAGTATAGAAGTACTCATAAGTAGATCGATGAACGTTTATTTCATGTTCATGAGCTTACAAGTTGTGACTGTGAAATGAAATGGTGATATTTTGGTGTTTACGTATACGTATAAGTATTATAGTAATAGTATTTTTTTTTTAGGATGTACGGTTTAGCATTTAGAGGGTTCGGATGAGGTAATTAGTCATATGGATATTTTTCGGGATGGTTTTAAGTCATTTAGGACTTAAATATAAAGTTTATTTCAAAATTTGTGAATTTTTATAAAAGTGTATATTTTACGTCTTTTACGGTAAAACGCGTAAAAACTGACTAGTTTTACGGTTTTGAGGTTTTGGAGGCTTTAGGAGCTGAAATAAATTAAGGAAAATTAAGGTAATATTATTGATTACATATATTAATAATAAAAAGAAAAAAACGAATTTAAGGGGTGTTTGGGTCGGTTTGGACGCACCAAAGAAGGGAAAGAAAAGACAAAGGGAAATAAGGTAAGTGGGCTTGTAGTTGGACTAAGATTTTGTGCTATATAAAGAACACAACACCTCATAACAAACGAATTTTTTATACTTCCTGGAGTTTATAGTCGACTAAATACAGGAGAAAAATTAGTGTTCTTCATAAAATTGGGTTTTTCTCATCTTCCATTAATTTAAAGGTAAAACCTTTAAACCCTTTTTAAATTAATTGTTTTTATGTTTTTATAATCATCTTATGATGGATTTAGGTTAGGGTTTAATTTAAAAACAGTAAATTAATGTTATATTAATGGTGTTATAATGATTACATATAGTAGGGCTTGTAATTAGAGGGATTAGGGTTAATTAATGAGGTTGATTTTCTTAAACCCGTTTTTAAAAACTGGGCAGAATTTTGAGTCAATTGTTTTGATCATATCGGGAGTTCTAGGAACATTCAAGATGCGATCCAAGTATCCCTGAAAAGGTAAATGAAGTGGCTTTCCAATACAAGAAACGAGAACTAAAATGAAGGTGGGGAAGTGGGACAAAAACAGGTTACAACAGTCGAAGGACAATAAAGTTTTGAAGTCAGCCTGTTTTCTTTTTAAGTTTTGGGTTGTTTGGGGTACTTAGGGTTGCATTGGGATCTTCTCACGAACACGAGAGATGGTTTATATATTTTAGCAAGTATCTGCACTTGGGCTAAGGTTGTGGTTTAGGGTAAGACCCTCTAATGGTAACAAACTTTTCATATGTTTAAAACTAGTGAATTCTGGATAGGTAGCAATATATATACATATATCAGGGCCTTAACATTAGCTTTAAGGTTAGGGCAAGTGGGAGGTTTTAGCTAACATATGTAAAAGTATGAATATTCCTTTTAAAGAAACCATGTGTATGTTTAAGTGGACGTTTGACTTAAAGTTTTGAGACCTAAAAACTGGGACTGTTTTGTGTAAAATATGAACGGGATAGTTATTAAACTTAACCAAGTTAAGGACTTGTTAAGGAAGGGTAATGGAGTGTTTAGAGCTCATATATGAGGTATCTATATGAGAGGAGGTTAGATGTCCATCATAGGTTGATGAGCCATCTTAGTGATTGGTTCATATTTTGATTTCGTGTTTTTGGTTTGTTAGCTTGTTGCTAGTGCGAGGACTTTTGAAGAAGCAATCAGGTGAGTTTCATAGTCCCATGTTTACTATTGATTTTGACTTCCAGATGGGATGGAATAGACACTGTCTTGTTTTTATAAATTATACTGTGAATGTTTTGTGTTTGTGATGGACTTGTGTGTACATTGTGTGATTAACTGCTATGTGATTCTTGATTGTGTATGATTTGGATCGGGGGACACGTGCCGTCTCAGTTATTGTGGTTTGACAAGGTAGGGGCCTTGGGATAGGTACATAGCATGATCGTCTATGGGACCAATGGAAAATGACAAGGTAGTGGCCTTGGGATAGGTACATAGGTGTAGGGGCGCCTATGGTACCATGGTTGTTGGTAAGGCGTGATGCCTTGGAAATGTGATGATTGATTTATCTTGAATGCTAGTTGTTAGTGCATACTTGTAACACATTGTCCATATGTTATTGTGTTGATGGTTGTTATTCACTGCTTGCAACTGGTTTAGCGTTGGAGTCTAAACCTATGACTCTCACCAACTTTATGTTGACGTGTTTTAGTGTCTCTTTCAGGTGTGAATGTGTTTTAGCTTGAGGATAGAAGTGGCTAGACTTGGATGCCTTAGGATTGCATATAGAAGGAGATCCCCGTTCCTTCTTAGTTTACCTTTATGTTTTTTTTATAAGTGATACATGTTGGCACCTATATGTTTGTTTTGTTTGTGTTATTTGTTTGTCTTGGGTAAGAGGTAGGACTGTTACCTACTTACTTAGACTCCTGCATTTTTGAGATATTGTCATAACATTTGTGTCACCAATTTTATGACATTTCTTATATCATTTAGTTAAATCTATAGACACGCTATTGTTGTGATGATATCCATACGTCGTGCCCCATATTCTGCCATGGTGGGGTGTGACACCTGCCAAGCTTCCTATTGTATTAAGGATTAGTAAATTTTTTAGAAATTAATATAAGCTTAATCTGAGCTTATATGAGTGCCTGCAAGTTCTCGAATTCAAATCTTACTAACCATTAATAACAGTAAACCAAATTTTTATACACTTTCCTAATGAAATCCATACACAAATAACTACATTTTGAGTTGGTTTTCAACCAATTTAAGGGCACACTTATATTTCCAACCTATTATATGCATCGGATGTCCTGTTTTAGTCAGGAAAACTTTTAGGCATGACATTTATAAATAAATAGTATACTTATGCATCTACAATAGCTGTGACATATGTATGAATGAGGTAATTGATAAATTGTATAGCACAAGTATGCAAGACATGCGCTTCGCTGCGGCGGGTTTTCTTAATTGAATTTTGTTTGCAGATTTTCCGCATATGGCAATATCAGCAACTTGGCTTGTGTTTTGTAGTATACGGACGTATGTTGTGTAGATAGCTGTTGTTATGAGACGGAACGAAGCATTTAAACTATTGACCATTAGTAATGGGATTAGTACAATTCATATCACAAATGATAAAAGTTTAAATCTGAATTAATAATAGCTAAATCATAGCTACATCATGAACTACTGATGTGAATAAGAAGTTGTGTGTAAATAGGGAGTGGACTTGAAAAACAGGATATGAATAAGACTAATTAGACTCACGTTAATTTATCTATATACTTCAATAAAGGAGATGTAAAAAAATACCATTAATACCCCTATGAAAAAGAAATATTGAAATCCTAGAGTGTCTAACTTAATCATTTTACATAATAAATTAGTTATTATTGTTTAATAGTAATTGAAAATGTCCTAGGTTTACACAATAAGCCACAAACTTCAATAAATGAGATGTGAAAAAGACCATTAATACCCCTCTCAAAAAGAAATATTAAATTCTAGAGTGTCTAACTTGATCTTTTTACATAATAAATTAGTTATTTTTGTAATAATATTAATAGTAATTGAAAATGTCCAAGGCTTACACAAGAAGCCACAATTCTAAATTAAATTTATTTTTAATAAAAATTGAAAATGTCAAACTTTCAATGGAAGAACTAGTTTTTTCGAACAATCTTGATCAAACAAATAAAAACCTCTCAATTTTGTTCCCCCGCCTCTCCCATTTTTCAAACCCTAACCAAGTTTCAAAACTAACAACGCCACAAACCTCCACCATGAACCCGCAAATCCACTAAGTATGGAAATATTTAATTCGATTTTACGTTTTTGTACAGAACTTCTTACAGACGCCTCCTTAATTACAGATGCCTTCTTACAAACGCCTCCTTAACCCGCCACCATCATCGAAAAATGAAGAGGAATTTCAAGCTTCCATTATTCCAGATTATATTCATAGAAAGAAGATTGTTTCACCAATTGAAAAACATTGAGTATCTTTATAGAGTTGAGACCTAATTTTGTTTTCAAGTTTGAATTAATTTGTTCTTTAATTATTGTTCTACTTTTTTTATGTAAATATTTCCTTTGATTACATAAGACACACCAAGCTTCAGCTTTTTTAAACAGTTTAATTACTTGTGTAAGATGAATAATTTACATAGTGTTGGATGACAAACGGGAAACAAGCTGCGCCGCTAGCCCTTTTTAGTTTGCAAATTAATCATATGAAAAATAACATTTGTCGATATGTTCCAAGTCATATAATAATTTTGCAAATGGGTTTTTCGATATGCTCCAGGTCATAGAATTGAAGCAAATGAAATAGCAAAGTTGAAAGATCTAGAACATGTTTTTCATCGTTTAAAGGTGAGTTTATGTTATGCCTTTTTATAATGAATCGTTTTAAAAAGTTGAGCTATTTTTTTAATCTACTTACAAGTTATTTCTTTTCGGATAATGATGTTGCTATTTATTACGAGTATGAAATTTTAATTAGTAGCTTTGCACAATTTGCTGCCATGACCACATGATATGATTTAGTGATAACCAACGAATTAAACCGGTTGTAATAGTAAATGAATGTGAATGTGATAATAGGTTAGAGGATATGTATCAATCTCAATAAGAGGTTCAAGGCATATTGTCCAATATTTTAATACCACAAATTATTGATGATGAGATCCTCAAGGATAACTTCCTCCATGTTGACATTTATGCAATGCTTAATTCATTATCATGTGTTGAACTTTATGTATGCTGCTATGGCATAAATAAATCTATATTTTAGATTAAATTTGTATGGAAAAAGTTATCTTAATCTGGGATAAGAATGGTTATAGTGGTTGATTGGGATTGCTTATAGGGGTTAATTGACTTGAGTTTTTCGGTTTCTACATATGGTCATTTAAGTGAAAGTAGAGAAAAAATTGTATGCAGTGTAGCTCTGAAAATGGTCACTATCAATATTGAAATATTAAAAATTTTAGTTTAGGATTTGGATTATATAATTATGATATTTTTGTTAGTTCATATTGTATCAGCATAGTGTGTTGCCCTTTTGTTTAGCCAGCATCAGAACAATTTGAAGATGGTTTGATCCGGATTTCATGCAATTGGGAAAATGTGTTATTTTCGCAAGTAAGATTGGTTATTTTATTGCATTTATGCTACGAGTAGATAAGTAGTTTTGAGGGAAATCTTTTGTGGTGTTTTGGATTTTGCTTATTTAAGTGCTTACCTGTTTACTTTGTTGCTAAATGTTTAACTAAAATTGCTTATACTGTATGCAGTGGAGCTACTAGACTTTCAATTCTTCTAACCTTCTGTCAAGCATCAGATATTCTAGGGAGCGAATAGATCATGGTGTGAGTTTCGCTACAACAGCTGCTGGAATCCTAAATGATACATGCCTAAATTTTTTGAGTCCTACAATATCTATGGATTCGATGATAGATCCTTACAAAAAAAAGTAAAAGCATCAAATTTATTATTTTTATTTTTCTGCTGATTATATAGGTATTACTTATTGGTAAAACTGTAGGTGGTAAAAAGCCTAAAGATCAAGTTGTATGTGCAAAGCTTGACGACTATCTTTAGGGGGCATATGTAAGTACATTTAAATAATTTTTTTCTAAATATTCTAATTTCTTTTAAGAATTTCAGGCCAGGTGATTAAAGCACCACATGAGAGCCTATGGAATGTATTAATAAAGAGTAAAGACCTATAAATAGTTAGTTTTCTTTAATGAATTCTCATCAGCACAAGGTATAGGGGGTCGTATAAGATAGAGTACACCTAGGTAGTAAGAACCACATAACAAATATCTTAGTTTAGTTTTAGACATATGAACCTATTATGATATTTAGCACACTGCTACATCAGATAACTTATCAAGTTTGAGTCGTAGTATTTGTATCAGAAAGATATGAGAGGAATAATTAAATAATACGACCCTTATGCATTTGTAAAGTCAAATAGTTTAATAACATATTGTATTGGATTTTTCTTTAAATAGTTTTTGTACGTTTCAAGGTGTTGAAAATCGATCGTTTTTTACATAATACTCACTTTTATTATTCTGCAGCCATCATTCTTGATAATCAGAGTTGTTTTAATCTAATCAAGTCTTTGGGTTATGTTTTTAAGAAATAATCTGTTAAAGTGTTTAGGTATACCTTATTTGGAAAGTCTTATGGCTTATATATGCCATATTTAATATCTAAATATATCTTTAACAGGTCGCCAAATAGTTGGCGGAGGCAGTTACTAAAGAAATAAGCATTATTCAGGTTACATCTACAGATGGTTTAAGAGGTTACATTTACAAACATGTGAAACAAACTTTATAATGGTACTCACTATTTTTCAATTGGTGAAAAAATCTTTTTTCTATGAATATAATCAGGAATAATGGAAGCTTTAAATTCCTCTTGTTTTTTCGATGATGGTGGCGGGTTAGTGTTTGTGAATTGAATGTATAGTAATAAAGGTGAACCATAGTTAAGGAGGCGTATATAAGAAGTTTTGTACAAAAACATAAAAACGAATTAAATATTTCCATACCTAGTGGAGTTGTAGGTTCATGATGGAGGTTTGTGGCGTTGTTAGTTTTGAAACATGGTTAGGGTTTGAAAAATGGGAGAGGTGGAGGAACAAATGTGAGAGGGAGGGTCCGGTTGTTTTTATTTGTTTGATTAAGATTGTCCGAAAAAACTGGTTCTTCCATTGAAAGTTTTACATTTTTAATTTTTATTAAAAATAAATTTAATTTAGAATTGTGGCTTCCTATGTAAGCCGTGGATATTTTCAATTAATATTAATATTATTACAAAAATAACTAATTTTTTATGTAAAATGACCAAGTTAGACACTCTAGAATATCAGTATTTCTTTTTTAAAGGGGTATTAATGGTCTTTTTCACCTCTCTTTTATTGAAGTATATAATTAAATTAACGTGAGCCAAATTAGTCTTAGTCATCAACTGTTTTTCAAGTCCAATCCCTATTTAGACACATTTACACACACTTTTATTTCAAGTACAATTTGACTGTAATTAGTCTTAGCTAGATAAATTCGAATCTTTTCGTAACCCAACCCTTATTTACACACATGAGCCTAATTAGATATTTATACATCTAAGCCTAGTTAGATAATGGTATTTGTCCTGTTGAATTAAGGATAAAATAAGTATTCTTTTGAATATTTAAAAAAATTGTAATTCCAACAGGTTAATCTATGAAAACATAGTTTGTTCAATCTCTTTTGTTACATTTGACTATTTGGTTGAAAAGACAGATTAAGATTGAGATGCAAGTGTGTGAGAATGAAGCTGTTTGTGGTAAATTTTATATTTCAATTTTTCCATTCATTTGATAGCATTTCTACGATACAAGCCTTTACAGATTCTTAGATGTTAAGATGTATCGCTTTAGGATATCAAATACTACCTCCGTCCTAAAATTATTGTTCACAGACAAAAAACACACAGTTTTAGAAAAAACATCACTTTTTTAGTTTTCTCTCTCTTACTTTTTGCAGAATGACAGTTTTACCCTTAACCAATTAATTTTATACTTCTTTATTGTTTGTAATAATAACCTTAAATAAGGGTAATATGATAAACTCAAACAAAATTCTCTATCTAATTTTGAAAGTTTTTGAAGTGGACAATAACTTTGGGACAATCCAAAATAGAATAGTGGACAATAATATTGGGACGGAGGTGACACTTAAAACTTTAATTCATAGAAAAAGGAATTCCATTGTTGACGTGGTCATATGGTTTCATTGCTTAATTCTCCGTGAACAAGTATTAATATATCAATTCACCTCTCCATTGCTTTTGAGTTTCATTTTAACATTAATGTCCTGTTTTCACATAAGGCAAATGATAACTCTCAGCTCCCATGTTCTTTGAACCAGCTCACTCTCTAATGTTCTTATAGGCAACGCATTATCATAGTACTAGCAATTTCTACAAAACTCAACAACAAAAAAATATGTTGAGGCTTCTGTATATTCAAAAAAGCTTGAGTTACCTCAATATTATCCTAAAACCATAAATATGCAAGGAATGCAAAAGATAGTAACTATGTAAACTAAAATCTCAATGTAATCTCGCAATACCTCGCCAAAGTTGAGTATCTATTTTTTGTAGGTTCATGTACTTCAAAGCATCAATGTATACTTACATACCTGAAGAGTGGAGCTTAACGTGAATACATCAATTGTTGTAGCATTTTTATTGATCTCAGTATCATCGAAAAGCCTGTTGAGCAGCACCCCTGTTCGCGTAACATCAAAGAAAACTATTTCTTTCTTTGTTTTAAAATTTAAAAGGTTATGTTGTGAAAAGGGGGAAATCTATTTGTATTTTTTATATGCTAAAAAATAAGTAATATTACTTGATAAACCATATGGGTGAAAAAAATCATTCTCACGGCAGCAACGATCCTTCCGCTTGCAGTAGAAAATAAGGGTACCTTGCTCAAGTGCTGTGCAGATCGAACTAAAATCGAAAAATGAGTAAAAATCTATTAACGCTGGTGGGAGTGGGGTGAATCCCACGAGCAGCATGGCAAATTCACGTGTGGCCCCCCCCATCCCCCCCTTACAACCCGCGCGCGAGTTACCTTATCCAAACAAAAAAAACATGCCAAACTCACCGGGGTGAGTTACATAAAATGGGCCCCACTTTAATCTTACCGTTATTTTCAAATAAAAAAAAAACTTTTTTAAATACCCATTTTTACTTATAAATACCCAACAAAAACTCTTATTTTTCAAACACACATTCAAATTCCATACACATTTCACACATTATCCACAAATCACAAAAAAATGGAAAATATCGACGAATACGAGTTATTTTTTGCCACTAAAAATCCGGTAGTCGCAACGAAACGCAAGTGGGCTTTAATTAAAAAAGCGTTGCATTTTATTAAAAGACGACGTATTGCTAATCGAGTACCCAGAAACGTCATAACTCGAGATCGAATAGGTGCTCATAATCGGTTAGTTGAGTCTTTTTTTCGGCGAACCTAAGATACGATGCGAAAGAGTTCAAAAATGTTTTTCGAATGGGTCGTCGCCACCTTTTCAACTGGATAGTTAGTGAAGTGACTCACCATTCTGCATACTTTCGTAATAATGTTGATTGTATCGGAAAAGAAGGTATTTCGCCGTTGTTAAAGTGCACATCGGCGATTCGTCAATTGGCATACGGCGTCGTTCCTGGTTTTTTAGATGAGTATTTGCAAATGAGCGTAAGAACTTCTCGAGAATCACTTGATCATTTCTGTAGTGCTGTTATGGAAATATTTGGGGCTGAGTATTTGAGAAAACCCACGTATACTGATGTTCAGAAACTTTATGCGCATCATGAAGCAAAGCACGGGTTTCCAGGGATGATAGGAAGTCTTGATTGTACAGACTGGGAGTGGTTCGGTTGTCCAGTTGCCTTTAAAGGCCAATATGTTAGACGAGATCATGGACCGAATACATTTAGTTTACTTGAAGCTGTTGCGTCGCAGGACTTGTGGATATGGCATGCATTTTTTGGTGTTTCTGGGTCGAACAACGACATCAACGTTTTATATCAGTCCCCTTTATTTAATGATTTGAAAACCGGACGAGCACCTAAGGTGGAGTTTGAGGCTAACGGTGTACACTATCCATGGGGATACTATCTTACGGACAGAATATATCCGGAATTGGCAACACTTGTTAAAACAATTCCCGAACCATCATCCAATGACCATAAGAGGATTTTATATAAGCAGAAACAAGAATCCGCAAGAAAAGATATTGAAAGAGCTTTTGGTGTTTTGAAGAAAAAATGGGCCATATTAGCCAATCCTGCACGACCTTTACGGAAAGAAAGAATCATGAATATGATGTACACATGCATCATATTACTAAAGTGGTTAACTTAGGTACCCATTTGTATCTGGGTGGTGTAAATCTCGAATACCCCCGTGTACATGTCCTAATCATGTTCTCATATAGCTTCTTTAATCTGTTTTGTTTACGTAGAGTAGTGGAGTCTAACGCACTTAGTTTCTTAAGTGGTTGATCAGTGGATTGGTTCAAAGTTCTTGTGGGTTCTCTAGTACTAGTGGGCACAGGAATAGGCTTCCTAGTTCTAGTATTCACGCCATTATGATTAAGAGCACAAGCATCATGATTGAAAGTACGAACACATTTTCCACATTCAACACAAACAAATTCAACATTCGAGGTCTTAGCATTTAAACTGTCATTACATGCAGTTACAGACGTTTTATTCTTAGAAAACTTAAAATTCCTACGGTGGTCTTCTACTTCCAACTTCTTTCCTTGACTGCTGTTAGGCATGACCTTATCTTGCATTCTATTGCTCTTAAGCTGTGGTCCGCTAACGCTAGTAGTGGGGATTACTCCTGTAGAAGAAGACACACGTTGATTAGTTTTCTTAATATTCTGAGGTAACCGCGATGTTCCAGTTTGAGTGGGCCTAGTGTTCATCTTATACATTCCAGGTGCTATCACATTTGTGCTCTTATAATTTCCTATCTTAGGCAAAGTCTGTGGGGATTGTCCCAAAATAGATGATTTAGGGCATTTAACCGCATTCGGTTGACGAACGGCGGATGGTTTACCCAAAACAGACTTTCCTTTCATTTTCTCAATGAGTTTCTGTAACTCACTAATGGCTATGTCCCTTTCTTTTAGCTGAGCTTTCAAATCATTTATTTCGAAATCTTTTTCATTTAGTAGACGAAACGAAGAAGCTGACATTTCTTGACACTTTTTATGATTATAAGATTTTTCACCTTTTTGTAAAGCAAGTTCAAGAGAAATGGAGTGTTTCTCAAGTTGAGAAAAACTTTTCGAAAGTTTGTTATATGACTGAATTTGTTTCGAAAGCTCTACTTCAAGATTGTGACATTTCGCGTCTGATTCTGACACTAGACATGCTACATGACAATATTGATCCAGATCGGTATATACACCAAGTATAGCATTCATATGGTCAGCATAAAAGTATTCCTTAGAAAGTCGATCAAATTCGTTAAAAAGTTGGTGTTCTTGTGTCTTTAATTTAGTTTGAAGAAAATCAACTTCATCTTCAAGAGATTTAACATAACTTAAATCAGTTAACATTTCCTCAGTGAGAGCTGTATAAAACATTTCCACATTTTTTGAAAGATCATCAATGGTTGGAACAATACATTGTTGAATGACGACTTCTACTTGTGGGTTAGGTTTAATATTCCAAATGGTATCCCTAGAAACTTTTTCATAGTCGACGACACCTTTGTACAAATTTAAAACCCCTTATTTTATAAACTCAAATTGCTGAACACTTTTGCTTTTCTCATCCCATTTACATTTTTCATCCAAAATTCGCTTTTCTAACAAAATTGATTGCTTTTTGAAACTCCTTTTTAAAGAAAATTTCTTTTGTGGTTCATCACTTGGTGGTGGAACACTATTATACATCTTTTGTTATTTTGAAAGTTCTTTTTGAGGGACAAACTTAATATGATTTTTAGAATCAGAAAGGTTTATTAAATCACTTAAGTTTGATCGACATTCTTCTTGTTGACGAATGATTTCGTCGCAGTCAGGGGAAAGCATAAGAGCAAGATTATCAACATAACAACCGATATCATAAAGAGCAGGCTTGGTGCTTTGAGCTTTCTTGAGATATTCAGGCTTGACAAAACTCTTTTTCATATTTCTATTGAGCATATTCATAGTTTGAATAGACTGACCCGTTTTGTAAACAATGTTGTTTAACGTGTCGACTCTCTTTTCCAAAGCAAGAATTTTTTCAATATCCTTTTCTTCACGAGTTTTATAAAGCTCAGTTTGTTCTTTTTTAACCGACTCTAATTCAGTAATTTGGAGTTTATGCAGCAGCAATTTTTCTTCAAGTTCCGATATCTTCTGTTTTGACATATGAATTTCGTGTGTTACTTCAGAACAATATTGTTCGTTGAGCACCTTACGTTCATATACCAAACCATTAGCTATCACAACCCGTCGATCAGCTTCTTTTACATAATCACACTCTTTAAGCCTGTCTATCTCCTCGGTTAAGGATGTGTTTGCTTGCTTCAAACGTTTATTAGCCTCTTTGTTTTCCTCCATTTTATGTTTTAAAGAATCAATAATAGACGCAAGCAAATCACGGTCCTCATCCGATTCAGTATCCTGAACAGCTGTTCCGTCATCATTACACATATGTTGTGAATCCGTAGAGATATTTCTATCCTCTGTGTCCATTAATTATGTGTCATTGATGCTTTCGGGTTGTTCAGGATGACATCGTTCATTAGAAAACACATTATAGTTATCATGTGATGGTACCTTTTCAAGTGGCTCAAAATCATAGATGGGTCCAGAAGTATCATCAGTCTCTGGGATCACTTCTTGAATCTTTGCCATGTACACATAATGTGCCTCTAACTCTTGATCATCGGCTTCATCATCAGTGTCATCACGCCAGTCAACTTCATCTGCTGTGAGTGGAATTCCTGCTTCTTCTTTCTTACACAGCAGCATCTTTTCCTTGTGATATCCCGAATCCTTAACCCGTTTTGTCTTCTTGCATTCCCTATACATGTGCCCAAATCCCTTGCAGTTGAAGCATTGAATCCCAGTCTTTTGCACAACCGGAGTGCCTACAGTGTCTCTAGCCCCAACTTGATTCGGCATCCTCTGATTATCATACCTAGCATCACGATCATACCGAGGTGCATGATCAACTTCCTTATATCTAACATTGGATTATGATCTGAGGTTGTTTTTGGTAGGTTTGTAGATCTTCTTATAAGTTGTGGTGAGTAAAGACATGAGTTCTTCAATCTTCTTGTCCCTTGAAGTTTGTTCATCATCACTGTCTCCATCTGACTCGGTGTCATACTTTGGAGGTGGAGTGGGGACAATTGCTTTTGCTTTGTGTTTAGCAGCAGCTAGAGGTTTGGTGGATGAGCTTGATGACTTCGAGGAATGAGTAGGTGGTTGTTGACAAGGAACGGGTTTTGTTGAAGTAGCAGCCACAAAAGCAATAGAATTAGGAGACCGTTCTGCCTTTTCAGCCCTTAGTTCATTCACTTCATTCTGATGTTGTTTCAAGATATCATAAAGTTTATGATAGGAGATGGTCTTGATATCTTCCCTTTGTTTAACCAAAGTCACAAACCTTTGCCATTCCGGTTTGAGTTGAAGTAGAAACTGAACATTGGCATGATGGTTGGAGATGGTGCACTGATTTCTGACAAGCTCATTCATCATTTTGTAGAATCTCGAGTAATATGAGTCAATGGATTCACCATCTTCAGATGTGAATTTTCCAAACTCCCAAAGTAGATTAGTCTCGAGATCTTGAACATTGATCGACTCACCTTGCTTCAATCGATGAATTGCATTCCACATTTCCATAGCATTAGGACATGCATCAGCTGTGGAATAGATATCGTTATCAATTCCAGTGAGTATGAAGTTTACAGCATCAGCTTCAGCTTGGAGGAGTTTCTTTTTCTCAGCAGAACATGTGTCAAAATCCTCCATAGCTCGTATAGTTGATGAAGTACCATCCTCTGCATGTGTGGTAATTGGTCTGAATTCAAAAACTGGAGGTGGATTCTCAAGGCAGTGACGAAGAGCAGTTCGGTTTTCTTTTCCGTCGAGAAATCTGAGATAACGAGATCTCCATTGAACGTAGCAACCGGCAGTGAGCACAGGTGGATTACCATTGCCACCTTGTTCCAAACGAATTTGATTAGCAGTTGCAATGTTGATGTTGTTGTTAGACATGGTGAATACTTGTGAATGAATTGCAGATCTTAGTGGATTTGTTGTGATGTTGTGTGGTAAAAATTGAAATTCCGAAAATTCAAAAAAAAAAAAATTCTCAGTCCGACAATAAATTCCTCAGTCTGACAAAACGGTAAGCCGAAAAATTTTGTATCGCCAAATTTTGAATTTGAGTTAGAAATAGCCAAAAACTAATAGGGAAAAAATTTGATTTTACTTGACCTAAAAATTTTAACTCTTTTATTATTTATTTTTTTAATCTTCGTGTAAACGATGTTCCGAAACTAGTCTAGATAGTGGCCAAGTCTAAAAATTACTCAAACAAAATATCCATCGGAATGTCCATCGGAATAACCTTGTCGGAATGTCCTTGATCGGAATACCCTTGTCGGAATAACCTTGTCGGAATAAACCCTATCGGAATACCCTGATCGGAATATCCCTAATCGGAATACCCTTGTCGGAATAACCTTGTCGGAATGTCCCTATCGGAATGCCAAATCGGAATGGCCAAATTGGAATGCTCAGATCGGAATGTCAAATCAGAATGGCCAAATCGGAATGGACAAATCGGAATGCTAAGATCGGAATGTCAAATCGGAAAGCTCAGATCGGAATGTCAAATCGGAATATTCAAATTGGAATACTCAAATCGGAATGTCAGATCGGAATGACCAAATCGGAATCCCTAAACCCTATTCCGATTACACTGATCGGAATAACTGTAAACCCCTTCCCGATGACCTGATCGGAATAAATCCCACTTTTCTCGGACAAAACTCAACCAATTCGTGATTTTAAGCCAAAAAATGATCAAAACACCCAAAATTTTTGTGTTTTTAGCCAAAGTAACAATACCAAATCTCTACCACAACTATGTAGAAGATTTGTATCAAGAAAAAACCATAAAAAACACAAGAAAAATTTTGGGACGTGATATATAGATCAAAATGACCACGAAAAATCAAGAACACACCACACGAATCTTCAATCACCTATCCACTATAGGCTCTTGATACCAAATGTTAATCCCATTCAATCCATAACACAAGATTTAGAAGAGATATTTAGAGAGAGAAAGAGAAGAAAGTAGAGAGAGAAACAAGAGAGAATTTGGAAGGTTAATGTTTACTAGAGAGAGAAAGTAAAATGAACCAACACCCTCTTCCACACATGGAAGAGGGTATATATACCCTTGGCTTATGGGCCGTGGGTTTAAGTGACTTGGGCCGGGCTTGGCTTTGTTTTGGGCTTACGCCCCTAACTTATACAATATTAGCTTAAAGTCCAAGCCCGTTTTCCCTACTAACCTATTACAATACAAGACCTTTAACGACTAAGATGACCTATTACATTCTTGTTCGACTATATAAAATATAAGGCTAACAATCATATATAACTAGTAGGGTACCCGCGCGATGCGGCGGCGGGTACCTTATGATTGACCAGTTTGAAAATAATGTAGATCAGGTTCGGTTCACTTATTTTAATAATTTTCAGACGTATTTCTATGGATCTTTTTCGAACGAATTTTATTTGAAATCCGAACCGGTGGCTACTTTTGTTCCTACTCGAATCTATGGTCCAGTGTGATTTTCAAAACTATATAAATTAGCATATCATTTTATAAACTTTGTGTCTAGGGGTAAGAATTGAGTCGGGTTGGTCGGGTTCGGGTCGGGTCCAATTCGGGTCAAGGCTGAAAATAAGTTACCTAAACCTAACCCAAATTGAACATAGGTTACAAGGTTCGTGTCTATTCATGTTGGGTCTACTCGGGTCGATCAATTTGGGTCAACAGAATTAGGTTAAACAAAAACATTTTTTTACTCTTTTTAAATATAATTTAAATATATAAAAATTCTTACTCGGGTCAATCGGGTTGACCTAAACCCGAGTTACATAAAAATAAATTGCCCGATACCGTCTGATTTTAATTCGGGTTAGTCGGGTTAGCCCGATTAACCCGAAGAATTTGTACCCGAGTAACCCGACCCGAATATACTCGGGTTGGGTCAGGTCGGGTCGGCTTCTTTAACACCCCTATTTGTGTTTCTTATTAGTTTACATAATGTGCTTAACTACATGTACTTCTTATTTTATGGGTGTTTCTAAAAAAATAATATTATTAGTTTGTTTAATGTATTAAGATGTGTTTTAAAAATAACATTAATAAGTGTGTGTTTTACATTGGTTAATTGTACATATAATATAAATATGTGTATTTTTAAATAATGAAATTGTGTAGTTTCAATTTCGAATGTGTATTATTTTAATATATTAAAAAGATGTTTCTTATGAAAAATTAAGTTTGAAAATTTTAAGGCTTAAAAGAGTTTGTATGCTTTCTTATACTTGTAAAATATGTAGTTATGATTGGATATTCATATAATGGGGTGTTTTAAATATGAGTATTAATTATGTTTGTATGTTTAATGTTTTAGTCATGTTTGTACGCATTGTAAATTATGCACATATATTTGTAAGTATGGTATTTTAATTGTAAGGTTTTAATTACATTTGTATTGTTGCAATTATTATACTATTAATTACATTTGTAAGATATTTTATTACTTGTATTATCTGCTGTTTTAATTGTAAAATGAGGTGAGTGGGTGTTTTAATTATTTAATTTAATGTAATTAATTATAAATTTTAATGTAACATATTACTAGCTTAAAGACTCGTAGAATCACGAAATATTTTAAAAAAACTTATTTATAAAAATTATTATGAGTAATTAAAGTAAAAGAAATACGCAATGTAAACATGAAGCATTAAAGAACATTGAAAGTAAATATGTATCATTAATGTATGAAAACATAATGAGATAAAATATCAATGATTCAGAGATGTTATGAGTTTGCAACAATTATAATAATAATAACTTTCATGAATTTTGAATTTTGAATTTGATGGTCTTGAGCATGTGATGATATTTGCCGGGCTAATGAAGTTAGTATCCAATTACACTTTATGGACACTTATTTGTGGACATAAAATGTAAGTAAATGTTATTTTGTGGTTGAAAAACTATTATTAGATAAATCAAATAAAAAAGGTTACAAATAGGATAAATGCGACATATCGATTGAATATTGGTCATAATCTTAAGAATTTTTTGTACACCATGTTTGTAGTTGTTTTGAAAATATTATCATCTTGATCACAAACGATAATTTCAAACTTTTTTTTGCTTTTAACTCGTGAAACAGCAACGTATAATTGTCCATGGATGAAAACAGGACGTGACATATATAAACCAACTTTTGAAAGCGATTGCCAATAAATTTTATTAATCGTCATTGCGAAAGAACGTGACAGAGGAAACTGTTTTATTACAATCTTTCGCGGCAAACGTTTATTAGACGAAGTAATTCTTATCCTCGATGTGATAACTTGCTTTCCAAAGTTTTTTTCGTTAATGATTTGTACACTAATTGAAGTTTTGTTAATTTAAGAACTTGGAGTCGTGTCCCATTACACAAACCATTTGCTTGATGTATATTTCCCAACAATATTACTGAAACTCCAACTTTTAATAAAATTATGTAGTTTGGAACACCTGAGAATTTCAACCCATTAATACGTTTTTGAAAAGAAAACGGGCTAATCTATGACAGTGCCACCTTAAGTTTTATCTATGATATCGCAATTCAACTGTAGATGAAAGTATGCAACACGAATGTGTATGGGAATGACATTCTGAACACGATAATGAAGAGAGGTGCTTTTAAAGTCCTATCTGTTATGTGGTATATAAATGACATATTTTGTGTCTTCAAATAGTTTTTTCTTTATCCCATTTTGTAAACAATTTTGCAATTTTTATTTTTTCGAACGTTTATATGCAAAGCAAATATTTTAAATTTTTTACAAAATAAATTCATAAGTTTATCAACATTTAATTATTAAATAAAGTCCAATGATGTGGCAGTTTATTAAACTTTGTTAAGTTTAGTACAACGTGAATTTTTTTTATTTTGTAAGTTGATATGTTTATGTAGAGATGAGATCAAAATTTATGCCCTAAAGAGAACATCTAGTTGCTTAAGTATTTGTTGTACACAAATTTTAATGAACCTATTTTTATTGCGGATATTTTAAAGGCATGTTGATTCACTTGAGACATATTTTTAATTGAATTTTAATAGACATTTAGAGACATGAAATAATTGTTCTCTTCTTCGCAATTCGCAAATACTTATTTTTCTCCATTTCTACTTTTAATCAATGTTTTGAAACTCGGGTTTTTATCGACCCGGTCAAGCTATCGGGTCACCGGTTCAACCTGTTAGACCGCCGGATCGACCCAGTTTTTAATTAAAAAAATTATTTATATATTTGTAATATTACTAAAAATATATATATAAAAATCGTGAATATTTCATATATTTGGCCAAAACACCATTTACTAACAAATATAACACGTAAAAACAATGCTACGTTACAAATACGTATAATTATATCGCGAAAAAAACAAAAAAATCGAAAAAATTTAAAGCCCGGTCGGGTCTCACGAACCGGGTCACCCCGGGTCGCTTCAAACCCGGGGGGTCACATCGGGTTTCTAAAATATAATACCCGGGTCAATTTGACCCGTTTTTTTGCCGGAACTGGTCTAACCGGTTGAACCGGCCGGGTCGACCTGAGTTTCAAAACATTGCTTTTAATGCGGGACAAAGTAACATATAGTTGGCGGGCAAATATAAACCCACTTTCATAAACAATTGTCTCGCTTCTGTTGATCATCATAAAAATAAGATATGGACATTGAAAACTACTTCTTTCCTGTTTTCACTTTTCAAATTAAAAAAGAGAAGTTAAGACAATAAACTTGCCGTTTACTCAGTCACTTACATGAAAATATCGTATCGTTTATGTGCGAAAAGTATTTAATCCAAATTAGTTGTTCTTCATTATCCATAGAATGTCTAGCAAGTACTAACATTTGTAGGGTTTTATTTACAAAAGTTAAATGTTTAATTTTGGTGGTTGGGTATTTACCATTACAAAGCCGATTTCATCTTCCATTTATGCTTAAAACTTTAACCAACCCGTAAGTGGCAGTAACCTCAAACATTAACTCTATGTACACACCTTTTTTCCTTTATAAAGGTACCAAATCAAACCGAACAAAAATATATTTAGTGCAAAAATAAGACAACTATTGTCTATAACTAAAAAGTCATTTATATACAAAAAAGTGATGACTGTGCACACTGCACACCCAGTTGGGACTCTAAGAATACGCTAAGCTAAACTTGTAATTTATAAGTCTTTACATTGTCGAACTATATAGACTATTGGTTGTAAAAAACAGTCATACAAACACGCTGCTTCATAATCGGTAACGGTTATCCTGCAAAAGGTAATATCACAAGTTAAAGGTTGTCCTACAAAGGTAATGCATTGTAGGCAAGTAACTCCATTATCAGCTAAAGGCTGTCCTATGGAAGGTAATACCATAAGGTTAAGTTACTAAAGCTATATGAAAGACTTGAACAAAAAATGCTTTTAAAAAATGTATGACAATTTAAAACTATTATATGATTTTTAAACTTGGACTAATTAGGTACTTGTTCTAGGAATGAGAATTTAACAAACTTGGACTATTAACATCATTCAAGTCTTTAGACAATGCACCAGAATTAACATCAGCAACAAACAACTTAGTTCCCACACAAAACGATGAGTATAAGAAATTAAGGAATATAAAGAACACTATCTAACCAAGTATGCATAAGGAAGGAGCTAATTATCATCTTTAGCTAAATGTCTAAACGTATCACATGAATATTCTCTATAATCAATTGTATCATTGAAAGGAGTGTACCATCCATACTACACACATGTTGAATGAAACATTAAATTAAACTCAATTGTGACCGGGAGGTCTATAAGGGAATTTAGAAGCCTATTGTATTTTACTATTTTGTTCCAATAGGGCTCATTGCAAAATTTCTTTCAAGTACTGATGGTATCAAATGACCCAATGGAATGTGAATCAACATATCCAAAGAAACATAAGATTAACAATTAAATGATTTTAAGCAAAAATGCGGTTCAAAAAAAATTCTAAATAAAAACAATTGATTAAGTGACTGCCAAATCATCTACTTACAATTCAAATGAAGATTGGAAACAAATGTGGCCGCTGATAAGCATAAATGTCGCCTCACTATATTCATATTTTTATACATCTACACCTCCAAATAAAATCTGAAAATCATAACAGTCTCAAAATAAAAATAAAAAATCAAAGTAACGTATAATTATATATGATTATATGACAATTATAAGGAGCCAATTGAATTGAAATACATAATACTTTCGAACTTTAATTCGAAGGAGATAATTGTGGACGTCTTGAATATTTTGAAAAAATATTACTGTATACCATGAAACATGAGCTTCAAAGGCGCGTCTTAGATCGCCTCTCCTTATTAATCATGACAAATAAATTGAACATAAGTAAAGAAGGTGTATTAGAACTGGATCGAAACAAAATACCTACAAAATTAGATGGGGGAATATCAAGATTAAACCTGCAAAATAAAAAAAATATTATGCTAATATCAAGAAGTGTTTTGGTTTTGAAACAATTTTGATTTTGAATTTTTTTATCGATTCTTCGGTTATACAAATGAATCTTCCGTATAAGAAGATTGTAGAACTGTGTTTCACACGTTTTCCATTAGCTGTACTGAATTGTTTTGAAAAACTTTGTCAAAGATAAGCTTAAAGGTTGATGGTAACGCGTTTTTAAATAACAACCTTTCCAAAAAAACGTTTGAAATTAAATTGCATTTAAAAACTTTATAAAAATACATTTAAAATGTAAAATTTGGCCAAAACACCATTTAAAATTTAAATTTTAAAATCGTGAATATTTCATATATTTGGCCAAAACACCATTTACTAACAAATATAACACGTAAAAACAAAGCTATGTTACAAATACGTATAATTATATCGCGAAAAAAACAAAAAAATCGAAAAAATTCAAAGCCCGGTCGGGTCTCACGAACCGGGTCACCCCGGGTCGCTTCAAACCCAGGGGGTCACACCGGGTTTATAAAATATAATACCCGGGTCAATTTGACCCGTTTTTTGCCAGAACTGGTTTAACCGGTTGAACCGGCCGGGTCGACCTGAGTTTCAAAACATTGCTTTTAATGCGGGACAAAGTAACATATATTTGGCGGGCAAATATAAACCCACTTTCATAAACAATTGTCTCGCTTCTGTTGATCATCATAAAAATAAGATATGGACACTGAAAACTACTTCTTTCCTGTTTCACTTTTCAAATTAAAAAAGAGAAGTTAAGACAATAAACTTGCCGTTTACTCAGTCACTTACATGGAAATATCGTATCGTTTATGTGCGAAAAGTATTTAATCCAAATTAGTTGTTCTTCATTATCCATAGAATGTCTAGCAAGTACTAACATTTGTAGGGTTTTATTTACAAAAGTTAAATGTTTGATTTCGGTGGTTGGGTATTTACCATTACAAATCCGATTTCATCTTCCATTTATGCTCAAAACTTTAACCAACCCGTAAGTGGCAGTAACCTCAAACATTAACTCTATGTACACACCTTTTTCTTTTATAAAGGTACCAAATCAAACCGAACAAAAATATATTTAGTGAAAAAATAAGACAACTATTGTCTATAACTAACAAGTCATTTATATACAAAAAAGTGATGACTGTGCACACTGCACACGCAGTTGGGACTCTAAGAATACGCTAAGCTAAACTTGTAATTAATAAGTCTTTACATTGTCGAACTATTGGTTGTAAAAAACAGGCATACAAACACGCTGCTTCATAATCGGTAACGGTTATCCTGCAAAAGGTAATATCACAAGTTAAAGGTTGTCCTACAAAGGTAATGCATTGTAGGCAAGTAACTCCATTGTCAGCTAAAGGCTGTCCTATGGAAGGTAATACCATAAGTTTAAGTTACTAAAGCTATATGAAAGACTTGAACAAAAAATGCTTTTAAAAAATGTATGACAATTTAAAACTTTTATATGATTTTTAAACTTGGACTAATTAGGTACTTGTTCTAGGAATGAGAATTTAACAAACTTGGACTATTAACATCATTCAAGTCTTTAGACAATGCACCAGAATTAACATCAGCAACAAACAACTTAGTTCCCACACAAAACGATGAGTATAAGAAATTAAGGAATATAAAGAACACTATCTAACCAAGTATGCATAAGGAAGGAGCTAATTATCATCTTTAGCTAAATGTCTAAACGTATCACATGAATATTCTCTATAATCAATTGTATCATTGAAAGGAGTGTACCATCCATACTACACACATGTTGAATGAAACATTAATTTAAACTCAATTGTGACCGGGAGGTCTATAAGGGAATTTAGAAGCCTATTGTATTTTACTATTTTGTTCCAATAGGGCTCATTGCAAAATTTCTTTCAAGTACAGATGGTATCAAATGACCCAATGGAATGTGAATCAACATATCCAAGGAAACATAAGATTAACAATTAAATGATTTTAAACAAAAATGCGGTTCAAAAAAAATTCTAAATAAAAACAATTGATTAAGTGACTGCCAAATCATCTACTTACAATTCAAATGAAGATTGGAAACAAATGTGGCCGCTGATAAGCATAAATGTCGCCTCACTATATTCATATTTTTATACATCTACACCTCCAAATAAAATCTGAAAATCATAACAGTCTCAAAATAAAAAAAACAATCAAAGTAACGTATAATTATATATGATTATATGACAATTATAAGGAGCCAATTGAATTGAAATACATAATACTTTCGAACTTTAATTCGAAGGAGATAATTGTGGACGTCTTGAATATTTTGAAAAAATATTACTGTATACCATGAAACATGAGCTTCAAAGGCGCGTCTTAGATCGCCTCTCCTTATTAATCATGACAAATAAATTGAACATAAGTAAAGAAGGTGTATTAGAACTGGATCGAAACAAAATACCTACAAAATTAGATGGGGGAATATCAAGATTAAACCTGCAAAATAAAAAAAATATTATGCTAATATCAAGAAGTGTTTTGGTTTTGAAACAATTTTGATTTTGAATTTTTTTATCGATTCTTCGGTTATACAAATGAATCTTCCGTATAAGAAGATTGTAGAACTGTGTTTCACACGTTTTCCATTAGCTGTACTGAATTGTTTTGAAAAACTTTGTCAAAGATAAGCTTAAAGGTTGATGGTAACGCGTTTTTAAATAACAACCTTTCCAAAAAAACGTTTGAAATTAAATTGCATTTAAAAACTTTATAAAAATACATTTAAAATTTAAAATTTGGCCAAAACACCATTTAAAATTTAAATTTTAAAATCGTGAATATTTCATATATTTGGCCAAAACACCATTTACTAATAAATATAACACGTAAAAACAAAGCTATGTTACAAATACGTATAATTATATCGCGAAAAAAACAAAAAAATCGAAAAAATTCAAAGCCCGGTCGGGTCTCACGAACCGGGTCACCCCGGGTCGCTTCAAACCTGGGGGGTCACACCGGGTTTCTAAAATATAATACCCGGGTCAATTTGACCCGTTTTTTGCCAGAACTGGTCTAACCGATTGAACCGGCCGGGTCGACCTGAGTTTCAAAACATTGCTTTTAATGCGGGACAAAGTAACATATATTTGGCGGGCAAATATAAACCCACTTTCATAAACAATTGTCTCGCTTCTGTTGATCATCATAAAAATAAGATATGGACACTGAAAACTACTTCTTTCCTGTTTCACTTTTCAAATTAAAAAAGAGAAGTTAAGACAATAAACTTGCCGTTTACTCAGTCACTTACATGGAAATATCGTATCGTTTATGTGCGAAAAGTATTTAATCCAAATTAGTTGTTCTTCATTATCCATAGAATGTCTAGCAAGTACTAACATTTGTAGGGTTTTATTTACAAAAGTTAAATGTTTGATTTCGGTGGTTGGGTATTTATCATTACAAATCCGATTTCATCTTCCATTTATGCTCAAAACTTTAACCAACCCGTAAGTGGCAGTAACCTCAAACATTAACTCTATGTACACACCTTTTTCTTTTATAAAGGTACCAAATTAAACCGAACAAAAATATATTTAGTGCAAAAATAAGACAACTATTGTCTATAACTAACAAGTCATTTATATACAAAAAAATGATGACTGTGCACACTGCACACGCAGTTGGGACTCTAAGAATACGCTAAGCTAAACTTGTAATTAATAAGTCTTTACATTGTCGAACTATATAGACTATTGGTTGTAAAAAACAGGCATACAAACACGCTGCTTCATAATCGGTAACGGTTATCCTGCAAAAGGTAATATCACAAGTTAAAGGTTGTCCTACAAAGGTAATGCATTGTAGGCAAGTAACTCCATTGTCAGCTAAAGGCTGTCCTATGGAAGGTAATACCATAAGTTTAAGTTACTAAAGCTATATGAAAGACTTGAACAAAAAATGCTTTTAAAAAATGTATGACAATTTAAAACTTTTATATGATTTTTAAACATGGACTAATTAGGTACTTGTTCTAGGAATGAGAATTTAACAAACTTGGACTACTAACATCATTCAAGTCTTTAGACAATGCACCAGAATTAACATCAGAAAAACAAACAACTTAGTTCCCACACAAAACGATGAGTATAAGAAATTAAGGAATATAAAGAACACTATCTAACCAAGTATGCATAAGGAAGCAGCTAATTATCATCTTTAGCTAAATGTCTAAACGTATCACATGAATATTCTCTATAATCAATTGTATCATTGAAAGGAGTGTACCATCCATACTACACACATGTTGAATGAAAACATTAATTTAAACTCAATTGTGACCGGGAGGTCTATAAGGGAATTTATAAGCCTATTGTATTTTACTATTTTGTTCCAATAGGGCTCATTGCAAAATTTCTTTCAAGTACTGATGGTATCAAATGACCCAATGGAATTTGAATCAACATATCCAAGGAAACATAAGATTAACAATTAAATGATTTTAAACAAAAATGCCGTTCAAAAAAAATTCTAAATAAAAACAATTGATTAAGTGACTGCCAAATCATCTACTTACAATTCAAATGAAGATTGGAAACAAATGTGGCCGGTGATAAGCATAAATATCGCCTCACTATATTCATATTTTTATACATCTACACCTCCAAATAAAATTTGAAAATCATAACAGTCTCAAAATAAAAAAAAACAATCAAAGTAGCGGATAATTATATATGATTATATGACAATTATAAGGAGCCTATTGAATTGAAATACATAATACTTTCGAACTTTAATTCGAAGGAGATAATTGTGGACGTCTTGAATATTTTGAAAAAATATTACTGTATACCATGAAACATGAGCTTCAAAGGCGCGTCTTAGATCGCCTCTCCTTATTAATCATGACAAATAAATTGAACATAAGTAAAGAAGGTGTATTAGAACTGGATCGAAACAAAATACCTACAAAATTAGATGGGAGAATATCAAGGTTAAACCTACAAAATAAAAAAAATATTTTGCTAATATCAAGAAGTGTTTTGGTTTTGAAACAATTTTGATTTTGAATTTTTGTTTCGATTCTTCGGTTATACAAATGAATCTTCCGTATAAGAAGATTGTAGAATTGTGTTTCACACGTTTTCCATTAGCTGTACTGAATTGTTTTGAAAAACTTTGTCAAATATAAGCTTAAAGGTTGATGGTAACGCGTTTTTAAATAACAACCTTTCCAAAAAAACGTTTGAAATTAAATTGCATTGAAAAACTTTATAAAAATACATTTAAAATTTAAAATTGTAACATAAAACGATTCTAAAACAAATTGGAAAATTATTCGGAGTTTTTTTAAAGAGCTAATTATGATAAGGTTTTTAATTGTTTGAAGCTTAGAGGTGTTGTACATTAGAGCTTTATGGAAATGTTTTTAATTCATTCATTTAATTTAGTGTTTTAAAAGACTTGTAAAATCTTTTGTTTTATTATATAAAATAGATAAGTTTTCTACTTTTAGTACGTATGCTTGTTTTGCTTGTACAAGTAGCATTATATATTATAAGTTGAAATTTCAATTATTCTAAAAATAAAAGTGCAAAATTTTTTATAAGATAGTATGATATATTTATCATATATGATACATCAAACTTAATTCAACTTGTATCAGCAATATAAAGATTCCTAATAAATACAGCTTATTCACACAGCTTATTCATAACTCTCTTTTATTCATTAAACCTGATAGTTTGTTAAAATAAGCTAATAAGCTAGCTTATAATTCAATACAATAAATCCAAATCATCTAATTGACAATCTTATTCATAACTCTCCTCTAATTCAAAAGCTTATTCATAACTCTCGTTTAATTCAAAAGCTTATTCAAACAAATCAGCTTATTCACATAAGTCATCTAATAAGCTAGCTTATAATTAAGAACAAATCAATAAATCTAATTAATTCAAAATAAGCTACTTAAAAGCTTATAAATTATAATCATGATATATTAATAGGTTATTCAAATCAAATAAGCTAAAAATAAGAATA
This sequence comes from Glebionis coronaria, assembly GCA_025667525.1. Classification (NCBI taxonomy): domain Eukaryota; kingdom Viridiplantae; phylum Streptophyta; class Magnoliopsida; order Asterales; family Asteraceae; genus Glebionis; species Glebionis coronaria. Next base: position 600,838,959 of record CM046875.1, on the reverse strand, counting down.
GATCATAATAAAACCTCATGATGCCGATCATTCGTGATTATAGATCAATCGGTTCGAAACGACGGATTGAACAACAACAACAATTCACAATCACAATCATCATCATCGATGTACGGCAAACCATCACCTATGAAACAACAACAACAACACCAATCTCATCATCATATAATCCTAGGGGCCTGCATCTTCTCTTTACCCCAAGATTTGTGCTGCTGATGGCTTGATAGATTTGTTGTGGTGAGATAAGTAGATCGGAACTAAATAACTAAGAAAAGACTAAAACAACTCAACCGGGCATCGGCTATTTCTCAAGAAAAAGTTGCAGATACAACTTAACTTGCTAGCGGAAGCTTAAAAAGACAATCACACTAATATTGAGTTTCGGCATGTAAAATAATAAACATACAGACATAAATATCTCAACCTTTATTCCATATATTATCTCCACAAACATTGTTTCAATTGTAGAAAACAAGTTTTACATCTCAACTTTTATTCCATAAGATCTGCATCTCCCCAAATACACTTGTTCACAATTATCCGTACATAACCATTTAGCAGGATCATCAACACAGACTACGAACCCTAGCTTATTAATACAGCTAAGGTGAAAGTGACGCTCACATTGTACACACTTGAGTAAATCATGATCTTTGCTATCTCCTTGACCCTGATGGCAAAGCCCACACACGCCAGCAGTACTTGGTTTTGGCGAATTATCATCTGCTGGTAAAATGCTTTCAAGCTGTAATTGTAATTGAGTCTGGCATTCTAAAATCGACCGCTTATCCTCAAAAAATATATTTGCAGCTGGTCTGTGATTCGTACTTCCGGCATGTTCTTCAAATTTAGTCAGCAAAAACATCTCATCACAACAGTCACACTTTATCCCATCTTCATAAACCCACCCTTGTTTCATAGCTCTACCATCTTTTCTACTTAAATACGATACTCTTGCACCCCTCGGCACAATATTATTCTCAATCAGCGACCCAAGAATTCCCCGCTTTTTAGTACTAGAAACCTCATCCTTTCGTGCTGCCTTCTTTCCAGTTAACGGTAAACCTGCTCCAACAACTTGAATTTTACCTTTCTTGGACGACAGATCTTGATTATTGATAGCACATTCACATGCAGATCTCAACGACACGTAAAGTCTGCCAGTAGGAGCTCTATACTTAAGTTCTCGAGAACCTGATTTCTTAAACCCGTAAAAGAACGTCCAACCGATGGCCGAAAGATGATTCTTAGCTTTCATTTTTAACGCGTGGATCGCTGCATCTTCCTGCTTGAACTTTAGATTTATAGTAATCCACGATGGCTTGCGGGTTGTACTCTGGTGAGGTGCATATTACATTTGACATTGAATCATATACCGAAGTAGATGCATGATTATATGAGTTCATCATGGTGATGAATCGATGATGATTAGGGTTTATGCTAAGCAAGAATTGAATTTGAATGAATGATCTATTGAATTACTGTCGTCTATTTATAAGTTTCACTAATGTCGGTTAAAGTAAAAACGGATATATGTCAAGTCAATTAATAAGGAAAGACGAACTTAAAACAATACTTTAATTTGATTGGTTATGAACTTATTATGGTAAATCTTAAAACTTGAAGCACACGTCTATAGTTTAAGGAATGTTGTCATATCAAGTGTCGCACATTTAGGTATAATAATACTAGTTTTAATATGTGTATGCGGAAGATTTAAATATAAATAATGTATTAAATAATAATGTTGTTATTATAACTAGTTATAATACTTATACGCGTACAAGTTTTTATTTTATTTTTTTAAATATTTGTTTTATGTGTTTTTAGATTTTCAATTTGTAATTTAAATTTTACCATATCTAAGTTATTTCCCTCTTTTTATACGTATTTTCTAACTAGGTTATTGACTCGTAAAATTCACGGTGCCTAAATTTAGAACCGTTGAATAGTGTTTGTATAAAAAAATCGATTTGTGATATTGTGTAAATATATCTATACTAATATATAAAGCATTTGGGACCTTCTTAAAATAGTAAGGATGAAAATTCAGACTTTTTTCTCTAATAAATAAAGCAAGTTGTGATTTTTTAATCAACATTATATAATATAACCCTTTCTAACAATCCTTTTTAACAAACTTTTGTAACAACCTATTTAAATAACATTTTTTCTTTTAAATTGAAAAATTTTTTTATTTATTTTTTATCTTTATAATCTAATTTTACCATATTTTCTAAAATTTTATACTCTTTAATTCAATATCCATTTTGCTATATATTTATTAACTATTAATTTTTTTAAAATTTAGAGTTTTTTTTCAGATTTTTTACAATTTCAACAATACAAACTTAATGATAAGAGATTAATATTTGTTAGTCTAAAAAATGATTATAAGTATTTGTCGCCGCATTGCGCGGGTCTATGCTAGTAATATAAGATATTAAGATGTATGAAAAGAAAATATTAATGATACTCACTTCTTGGCCCCATTTACCAAAGAGTCCCTTAGGCCCGTCTGACCTTTTACTTAAATTTTTTTGAAGTATGTTTTTTTGGAAAAATTCTTTAAATGTCCCAAAATGTCACCCTTTTTCTCTTTTTGCACTAACCAAATGAAAATTTCCTAAAATGTTTTATACAACTTATGCGACTTTTCCAAAAATGGGAAAATTTTGAAAAAATTTGAAACTTTTTTTTTCCATTTTTAGAAAAGTCGCATAAGTTGCATAAGTCATTTTGGAAAAAATTTATTTGGTTGGTGCATTTTGGGAAAGTGGATGCAACATTGGGGTATTTCAAGAATTTTTCCTTTTTTTATGTATGTAGGTGAGTGGTTAGTAATAAAGTCTTACGCTCATTGCCATAAGATACTTTTATGAAATTCTTACACTTCTACTCGGGATGAACCATGATAAATGACATTTTTATTTTTTTTTAATCAAAGTATGTTGCTAATTTTTTTGGTTTTTTGCGTATTAGTTTTAGTTTATAACATTCTAATTTTTGTTTGCTTCATTTGCCATTGTCGTAGCTGATGAAGATCATGCACATTTTAAGTAGCCATTTTTCACTAATACTTATCAGTCCATCCTCACCACCACCATGGCTCTCTTTTTTTAATAAATTTTCGATACTTCTCACATTGTAACGCGACACTATTGTCCCCCAACCTGCCAAGCTTCCTATTGTATTAAGGATTAGTAATTTTTTTAGAAATTAATATAAGCTTAATTTGAGCTTATATGAGTGCCTGCAAGTTCTCGAATCCAAATCTTACTAACCATTAATAACAGTAAACCAATTTTTTATAAACTTTCCTAATGAAATCCATACACAAATTACTACATTTTGACTTGGTTTTCAACCAATTTAAGGGCACACTTATATTTCCAACCTATTCTATGCACCGGATGTCCTGTTTCAGTCAGGAAAACTTTTAGGCATGACATTTAAAAATAAATAGTATACTTATGCATCTACAATAGCTATGACATATGTATGAATGAGGTAATTGATAAATTGTATAGCACAAGTATGCAATACATGCGCTTCGCTGCGACGGGTTTTCTTAATTGAATTTTGTTTGCAGACTTTCCGCATATGGCAATATCAGCAACTTGGCTTGTGTTTTGTAGTATACGGACGTATGTTGTGTAGATAGTTGTTGTTATGAGACGGAACGAAGCATTTAAACTATTGACCATTACTAATGGGATTAGTACAATTCATATCACAAATGATAAAAGTTTAAATCTTAATTAATAATAGCTACATCATAGCTACATCATGAACTACTGATGTGAATAAAAAGTTGTGTGTAAATAGGGAGTGGACTTGAAAAACAGGATATGAATAAGACTAATTAGACTCACGTTAATTTATCTATATACTTCAATAAAGGAGATGTGAAAAAATACCATTAATACCCCTATGAAAAAGAAATATTGAAATCCTAGAGTGTCTAACTTAATCATTTTACATAATAAATTAGTTATTATTGTTTAATAGTAATTGAAAATGTCCAAAGTTTACACAAGAAGCCACAAACTTCAATAAATGAGATGTGAAAAAGACCATTAATACCCCTCTCAAAAAGAAATATTAAAATTCTAGAGTGTCTAACTTGATCTTTTTACATAATAAATTAGTTATTTTTGTAATAATATTAATAGTAATTGAAAATGTCCAAGGCTTACACAAGAAGCCACAATTCTAAATTAAATTTATTTTTAATAAAAATTGAAAATGTCAAACTTTCAATGGAAGAACTAGTTTTTTCGAACAATCTTGATCAAACAAATAAAAACCTCTCACTTTTGTTCCCCCGCCTCTCCCATTTTTCAAACCCTAACCAGGTTTCAAAACTAACAACGCCACAAACCTCCACCATGAACCCGCAACTCCACTAGGTATGGAAATATTTAATTCGATTTTAAGTTTTTTACAGAACTTCTTACAGACGCCTCCTTAATTACAGACGCCTTCTTACAAACGCCTCCTTAACCCGCCACCATCATCGGAAAATGAAGAGGAATTTCAAGCTTCCATTATTCCAGATTATATTCATAGAAAGAAGATTGTTTCACCAGTTGAAAAACATTGAGTATCTTTATAGAGTTGAGACCTAATTTTGTTTTCAAGTTTGAATTAATTTGTTCTTTAATTATTGTTCTACTTTGTTTATGAAAATATTTCCTTTGATTACATAAGACACACCAAGCTTCAGCTTTTTTAAACAGTTTAATTACTTGTGTAAGATGAATAATTTACATAGTGTTGGATGACAAACGGAAAACAAGCTGCGCCGCTAGCTCTTTTTAGTTTGCAAATTAATCATATGAAAAATAACATTTGTCGATATGTTCCAAGTCATATAATAATTTTGCAAATGGGTTTTTCGATATGCTCCAGGTCATAGAATTGAAGCAAATGAAATAGCAAAGTTGAAAAATCTAGAACATATTTTCCATGGTTTAAAGGTGAGTTTGTGTTATGCCTTTTTATAATGAATCATTTTAAAAAGTTGAGATATTTTTTTAATCTACTTACAAGTTATTTCTTTTCGGATAATGATGTTGCTATTTATTACGAGTATGAAATTTTAATTAGTAGCTTTGCACAATTTGCTGCCATGACCACATGATATGATTTAGTGATAACCAACGAATTAAATCGGTTATAATAGTAAATGAATGTGAATGTGATGATAGGTTAGAGGATATGTATCAATCTCAATAAGAGGTTCAAGGCATATTGTCCAATATTTTAACCACAAATTATTGATGATGAGATCCTCAAGGATAACTTCCTCCATGTTGACATTTATGCAATGCTTAATTCATTATCATGTGTTGAACTTTATGTATGCTACTATGCCACAAATAAATCTATATTTTAGATTAAATTTGTATGGAAAAAGTTATCTTAATCTGGGATAAGAATGGTTATAGTGGTTGATTGGGATTGCTTATAGGGGTTAATTGACTTGAGTTTTTCGGTTTCTACATATGGTCATTTAAGTGAAAGTAGAGAGAAAGTTGTATGCAGTGTAGCTCTGAAAATGGTCACTATCAATATTGAAATATTAAAATTTTTAGTTTAGGATTTGGATTATATAATTATGATATTTTTGTTAGTTCATATTGTATCAGCATAGTGTGTTGCCCTTTTGTTTAGCCAGTATCAGAACAATTTGAAGATGGTTTGATCTGGATTTCAAGCAATTGGGAAAGTGTGTTATTTTCGCAAGTAAGATTGGTTATTTTATTGCATTTATGCTACGAGTAGATAAGTAGTTTTGAGGGAAACCTTTTGTGGTGTTTTGGATTTTGCTTATTTAAGTGCTTACCTGTTTACTTTGTTGCTAAATGTTTAACTAAAACTGATTATATTATATGCAGTGGAGCTACTAGACTTTCAATTCTTCTAACCTTCTATCAAGCATCAGAGATTCTAGGGAGCGAATGGATCATGGTGTGAGTTTCGCTACAACAGCTGCTGGAATCCTAAATGATACATGCCTAAATTTGTTGAGTCCTACAATATCTATGGATTCGATGATAGATCCTTACAAAAAAAAGTAAAAGCATCAAATTTATTATTTTTATTTTTCTGCTGATTATATAGGTATTACTTATTGGTAAAACTGTAGGTGGTAAAAAGCCTAAAGATCAAGTTGTATGTGCAATGGTTGACGACTATCTTTAGGGGGCATATGTAAGTACATTTAAATAATTTTTTTCTAAATGCTCTAATTTCTTTTAAGAATTTCAGGCCAGTTGATTAAAGCACCACATGAGAGCTTATGGAATGTATTAATAAAGAGTAAAGACCTATAAATAGTTAGTTTTCTTTAATTAATTCTCATCAGCACAAGGTATAGGGGGTCGTATGAGATAGATTACACCTAGGTAGTAAGAACCACATAACAAATATCTTAGTTTAGTTTTAGACATATGAACCTATTATGATATGTAGCACACTGCTACATCAGATAACTTATCAAGTTTGAGTCATAGTATTTGTATCATAAAGATATGAGAGGAATAATTAAATAATACGACCCTTATGCATTTGTAAAGTCAAATAGTTTAATAACATATAGTATTGGATTTTTCTTTAAATAGTTTTTGTACGTTTCAAGGTGTTGAAAATCGATCGTTTTTTACATAATACTCACTTTTATTATTCTGCAGCCATCATTCTTGATAATCAGATTTGTTTTAATCTAATCAAGTCTTTGGGTTATGTTTTTAAGAAATAATACGTTAAAGTGTTTAGGTATACCTTATTTGGAAAGTCTTATGGCTTATATATGCCATATTTAATATCTAAATATATCTTAAACAGGTCGCCAAATAGTTGGCGGAGGCAGTTACTAAAGAAATAAGAATTATCCAGGTTACATCTACAGATGATTTAAGAGGTTACATTTACACACATGTGAAACAAACTTTATAATGGTACTCACTATTTTTCAATCGGTGAAAAAATCTTTTTTCTATGAATATAATCAGGAATAATGGAAGCTTTAAATTCCTCTTGATTTTTCGATGATGGTGGCGGGTTAGTGTTTGTGAATTGAATGTATAGTAATAAAGGTGAACCATAGTTAAGGAGGCGTATATAAGAAGTTTTGTACAAAAACATAAAAAACGAATTAAATATTTCCATACCTAGTGGAGTTGTTGGTTCATGATGGAGGTTTGTGGCGTTGTTAATTAGTTTTGAAACATGGTTATGGTTTGAAAAATGGGAGAGGTGGAGGAACAAATGTGAGAGGGAGGGTCCGGTTGTTTTTATTTGTTTGATTAAGATTGTCCGAAAAAACTGGTTCTTCCATTGAAAGTTTTACATTTTTAATTTTTATTAAAAATAAATTAAATTTAGAATTGTGGCTTCCTATGTAAGCCGTGGACATTTTCAATTATCATTAATATTATTACAAAAATAACTAATTTTTTTTATGTAAAATGACCAAGTTAGACACTCTAGAATATCAGTATTTCTTTTTTAAAGGGGTATTAATGGTCTTTTTCACCTCTCTTTTATTGAAGTATATAAATAAATTAACGTGAGCCAAATTAGTCTTATTCATCAACTGTTTTTCAAGTCCAATCCCTATTTACACACATTTACACACACTTTTGTTTCAAGTACAATTTGACTGTAATTAGTCTTAGCTAGATAAATTCGAATCTTTTCGTAACCCAACCCTTATTTACACACATGAGCCTAATTAGATATTTATGCATCTAAGCCTAGTTAGATAATGGTATTTGTCCTGTTGAATTAAGGATAAAATAAGTATTCTTTTGAATATGTCAAAAAATTGTAATTCCAACAGGCTAATCTATGAAAACATAGTTTGTTCAATCTCTTTTGTTACATTTGACTATTTGGTTGAAAAGACAGATTAAGATTGAGATGCAAGTGTGTGAGAATGAAGCTGTTTGTGGTAAATTTTATATTTCAATTTTTCCATTCATTTTATAGCATTTCTACGATACAAGCCTTTACAGATTCTTAGATGTTAAGATGTATCGCTTTAGGATATCAAATACTACCTCCGTCCCAAAATTATTGTCCACAGACAAAAAACACACAGTTTTAGAAAAAACATCACTTTTTCAGCTTTCTCTCTCTTACTTTTTGCAGAATGACAGTTTTACCCTTAACCAATTAATTTTATACTTCTTTATTGTTTATAATAATAACCTCAAATAAGGGTAATATGATAAACTCAAACAAAATTCTCTATCTAATTTTGGAAGTTTTTGAAGTGGACAATAACTTTAGGACAACCCAAAATGGAATAATGGATAATAATATTGAGACGGAGGTGACACTTAAAACTTTAATTCACAGAAAAAGGAATTCCAATGTTGACGTGGGCATATGGTTTCTTTGCTTAATTCTCCATGAACAAGTATTAATATATCAATTCACCTATCCATTGCTTTTGAGTTTCATTTTCACATTAATGTCCTGTTTTCACATAAGAGAAATGATAACTCTCAGCTCCCCTGTTCTTTGAACCAGCTCACTCTCTAATGTTCTTGTAGGCGACGCATTATCATAGTACTAGCAATTTCTACAAAACTCAACAACAACAAAATATGTTGAGGCTTCTGTATATTCAAAAAAGCTTGAGTTACCTCAATATCATCCTAAAACCATAAATATGCAAGGAATGCAAAAGATAGTAACTGTGTAAACTAAAATCTCAATGTAATCTCGCAATACCTCGCCAAAGTTGAGTATCAATTTTTTGTAGGTTCATGTACTTCAAAGCATCAATGTATACTTACATACCTGAAGAGTGGAGCTTAACGTGAATACATCAATTGTTGTAGCATTTTTATTGATCTCTGTATCATCTGAAATCCTGTTGAGCAGCACCCCTGTTCCCGTAACATCAAAGAAAACTATTTTTTTCTTTGTTTTAAAATTTAAAAGGTTATGTTGTGAAAAGGGGGAAATTTATTTGTATTTTTTATATGCTAAAAAATAAGTAATATTACTTGATAAACCATATGGGTGAACAAAATCATTCTCACGGCAGCAACGATCCTTCCGCTTGCAGTAGAAAATAAGGGTACCTTGCTCAAGTGGTGTGCAGATCGAACTAAAATCGAAACATGAGTAAAAATCTATTAATAGAAAAACTAACTTGCTTTACTAAGTTTTAACATGTTCACACCCAATAATCGAAAATAAGAAATATTCCTAGTATGGTTCTATTTGTCGCACTTACAATTTCATTTTACTGCTCAGGTGTTTGGGAGATCACCATCTAAAAAAAACGTACATCTTCAAGCTCTATTACCGGCACAACATCTCCAAGCTCAAGGTCCCCTGATTCACCATCTTCATTTATTCTTAAACCCTGCATCCATATAAAACACACAAAATTAGTACGAATTATTTGTAACTAACTCTGGATGATCACATTAAACAAAACCCGCTCTAAGCAATCTGATTACCTTGTTGTTTAAGGTTATAGACTCACAACAAAAACAAAGTATCATACCGTATGTATCGGTTTAATAAAAAAGGAAGCCGAATCAATACATCAAATCACGTATAAGTAAAAGGAATATATTTTCTACCTTTACTATTTGCCAATTATTATCTGCATAAGACAACTATTAACCTATTACTAGACCAGCTTCTAGCCTTCTCATCATCATCATCGTATATGGACTTGCTATGTAATCTGCCATAGGAATATTTTGTGACTTTTGATGCGGTAATTATACATAGACCTTTTCCAACTCTTCCAACTTCATATCAGTAAAGCACGTATTCACCACCACCATGGTTTTTATTTGCATAGCCTACTTTGAGACCCTCCTTCATTTGATCATATATCAATCCCAAATGGAGGCCTATAAAAACAAATAACTTAAATTATATTTCCATTGTTATAAGCGATATCAACTCTGTTACCAAAAAAAATTAAGATGACCCAATAACATTGGCTTAGTTCTTTTCCAACAAATTAGATGGTCCAAGAATCTTGTCGAGTTTTGTTTTTTTGAAGGTAAATAAGCCATAGGTATCACATGAAGTGAACTCTTCTCAATGTGTGATCTCAAAACGACAAAGATAAAGCATTTAAATAACGCTTTGCAGAAAATAATCCTATAAACTTAATACGTAACCGATTAAATACTTGTTAACATATACTTATTGGCAGCACATATTTAACTTTATACGGTAAGCTTAGCACAAACATTTAGTTTACCATCTTCAAAATAAACAATTTGTCTAAATTTAACTTCTTTTAGGATAAAAACAAAAAATAATAAGAATATATAAATTGATGGTATTGACCAAACCTTTTTCTTTGGTTTACTTGCTCTACTTTGAATTCACAAGGTGCAAACTCTAGCATGAAATCAAATTTAGTGATCACGTGCTTTTTTTCATTCTAGCGTGTAACTTATTTTAATAACTAGTTTAAGACCCGTATAATACACGGCCTTTTACATGTATCAGTTTAAACAAAAATTATAGATTACGTATGTTTTTATTTCAAATAATAAGCTGATCACAATATTATATTTCAGCTATTGTAAATGTATGTAGCAAATGAGGTAACCTATATAAAGCTGTTAGTTATGGCAAGCGGGATTGAAGGAGTCACTTGGTTACCGTGTGTTGAATCATCCAGGTTATCTTAAAAATACGACATTGTAAATGTATGTTGACGGAAGAAGGAAAACTGTGGAATTATGACATAAATTTGATGTGGTGCATACTTTTCTGTATGCATTGTTCCTCAATAAAATTGTTAGTTGCATTGCAAAACATACTTGTACATGTGCCCCAAGTCCTAAACCCATATCAGCCAATTTACACATCTTTCTGAAATGTTTTTCAAAGTATCATCTTCATGTTCATTAACTTCACTACTTGTTTCAAATCTTTCTTATCACCTATGTCTTGAAAAGTCTTCTTTTCTACTTTCAATCAATATGTCTTCGCGAACAACTATAATAAGGCCTCTTGCATTGTAACTCGGCCTAATGACATCGAACCTTCATTTCATCACTTTTCAGCACACGACCTACCTTGCCCATTCCATCGAACCTACACACAAAATCAAAAATCCGTTCATCAAATTTTATTCTTCTTAATCCTGGACGTATAAAAGTGGACAATGCGCTGACAATTTGACACAGTAGATCGACTCCGTACACTAAAAGAACACACAAGTAGCATGCATGTAGTGAGAAGCTAAAGTATACATATATTACTATTCGATTTTAACAAAAACAAGAATCAAGATGATTCAACCAACCTCCCATTATTATTTTTATTAACTGCGTTAGGCTATCACTTCAAATATGATACCTAACTTTTTGATCAAACTTACAATACAAGAAGAAAGAAAAGAATACAACCAGATGTGTTACAATGATCTTACAAGCAAGATCAATGAACACTTAATCAGTCTGAACAAACAAGAAACGAACTCAAGATCGTCTCAACAATGGCGATCAAAACAATGTGAGAGAGAAAGATAAGTGAATAATAAAACCGTAGACGCTAATGAGATGACTATATAGTCCCAAGAGTCAACAGCTGCACACTTTCCAATCTTGGCACCAATAGTCCCTGCACTTTGATAAATAACAAAAGTAGCACAAAGTAAAATATATAAAGTAAAAACTTACCTTACTTACCCTTGAAGATACAATACTTTTGCAAACTCAGCTTATACTTTTAATACCCCCTCTTAAGTTGAGTTTTGGTACAAGTCAATAAGCTTCAGTTTCTCACAAAACCACTTATGATCTTTGATAGATAATCCCTTAGTGAATAAGTCAGCTATATTATCTTCAGATTTGATTTTACAAGTTTTAACCAATCCTGCTGAAACTTTTTCTCTAAGGAAGTATAAATCTATTTCAAAGTGTTTTGTTCTCTCATGGAACACAGGATTAGCTGCAATTTGAATTGCAGAACTACTATCACAGCTGATAGGCACATGTAGAGTAATATCAACCTTAAGATCTTTCATGATCTTAAGGATCCATATAATTTCACAAGTAACACTGTTCATAGCTCTATATTTAGCCTCAGCTAAAGATTTAGCTATCACAGATTGCTTCTTGCTTTTCCATGATACAAGATTTTCACCTAGGTAAACAGTATATCCAGTAACAGATTTTCTAGTTACCTTACACTTGGCCCAATCTGAATCAAAAAAAGTATATCCAGTAAACAGTATAATATAAATATGTGTATTTTTAAATAATGAAATTGTGTAGTTTCAATTTCGAATGTGTATTATTTTAATATATTAAAAAGATGTTTCTTATGAAAAATTAAGTTTGAAAAATTTAATGCTTAAAAGAGTTTGTATGCTTTCTTATACTTGTAAAATATGTAGTTATGATTGGATATTCATATAATGGGGTGTTTTAAATATGAGTATTAATTATGTTTGTATGTTTAATGTTTTAGTCATGTTTGTACGCATTGTAAATTATGCACATATATTTGTAAGTATGGTATTTTAATTGTAAGGTTTTAATTACATTTGTATTGTTGCAATTATTATACTATTATGTTTTATTACTTGTATTATCTGCTGTTTTAATTGTAAAATGAGGTGAGTGGGTGTTTTAATTAATTAATTTAATGTAATTAATTATAGTGTAACATATTATAAGTTTTCTACTTTTAGTACGTATGTTTGTTTTGCTGTACAAGTAGCATTATATATTATAAGTTGATATTTCAATTATTCTAAAAATAAAAGTGCAAAATGTTTTATAAGATAGTATGATATATTTATCATATATGATACATCAAACTTAATTCAACTTGTATCAGCAATATAAAAACTTCCTAATAAATACAGCTTATTCACACAGCTTATTCATAACTCTCTTTTATTCATTAAACCTGATAGTTTGTTAAAATAAGCTAATAAGCTAACTTATAATTCAATACAATAAATCCAAATCATCTAATTGACAATCTTATTCATAACTCTCCTCTAATTCAAAAGCTTATTCATAGCTTATTCAAACAAATCAGCTTATTCACATAAGTCATCTAATAAGCTAGCTTATAATTAAGAACAAATCAATAAATCTAATTAATTCAAAATAAGCTACTTAAAAGCTTATAAATTATAATCATGATATATTAATAGGTTATTCAAATCAAATAAGCTAAAAATAAGAATAGATCATAATAAAACCTCATGATGCCGATCATTCGTGATTATAGATCAATCGGTTCGAAACGACGGATTGAACAACAACAACAATTCACAATCACAATCATCATCATCGATGTACGGCAAACCATCACCTATGAAACAACAACAACAACACCAATCTCATCATCATATAATCCCATGTAGGGGCCTGCATCTTCTCTTTACCCCAAGATTTGTGCTGCTGATGGCTTGATAGATTTGTTGTGGTGAGATAAGTAGATCGGAACTAAATAACTAAGAAAAGACTAAAACAACTCAACCGGGCATCGGCTATTTCTCAAGAAAAAGTTGCAGATACAACTTAACTTGCTAGCGGAAGCTTAAAAAGACGATCACACTAATATTGAGTTTCGGCATGTAAAATAATAAACATACAGACATAGGAAAAAGTTCTACATAGACCCTTTGTTTAGCATAGACCCAATCAACCAATCACAACCATCTATTTTTTTCATCTAACAACAAAAATATATTTTTTAAAAATTCAATATCTCATAAACCGTTAATCGTTACGCAAAACGAAACATACCATCGTGACGAGAATTAAATCATCTTTCAAACGAGGGGCACATGTATATACTTTCGACAAACTTTTTTTTCGACTTTTTTTCTTAAGTCACGTCTGAGAGAATCATATATGATTCGTCACGAAACATACATGATTCGTCACGAAACATATATGATTTTCAGAAAATCATATATGATTCATATCACGAATCATATATGATTCTCTCAGACGTGACTTAAGAAAAAAAGTCGAAAAAAAAAATTCGTCGAAAGTATATACATGTGCCCCTCGATAGAAAGATGATTTAATTTTCGTTGCAATGGTGTATTTTTTGTCACTTGACGATTTACCGTTTGTGAGTTATTTAACTTTTAAGAAAAAGGTGGAAAGTTAATTTGAATGAATGTGATTGGTTGATATGGTTTATGCTAAAAAGAAGGTCTATGTTGATCTCAACTCTACAGACATAAATATCTCGACTTTTATTCCACAAACATTGTTTCAATTGTAAAAAACAAGTTTTACATCTCAACTTTTATTCCATAAGATCTGCATCTCCCCAAATACTCTTGTTCACAATTATCCGTACATAACCATTTAGCAGGATCATCAACACAGACTACGAACCCTAGCTTATTAATACAGCTAAGGTGAAAGTGACGCTCACATTGTACACACTTGAGTAAATCATGATCTTTGCTATCTCCTTGACCCTGATGGCAAAGCCCACACACGCCAGCAGTACTTGGTTTTGGCGAATTATCATCTGCTGGTAAAATGCTTTCAAGCTGTAATTGTAATTGAGTCTGGCATTCTAAAATCGACCGGCTATCCTCAAAAAATATATTTGCAGCTGGTCTGTGATTCGTACTTCCCGCATGTTCTTCAAATTTAGTCAGCAAAAACATCTCATCACAACAGTCACACTTTATCCCATCTTCATAAACCCACCCTTGTTTCATAGCTCTACCATCTTTTCTACTTAAATACGATACTCTTGCACCCCTCGGCACAATATTATTCTCAATCAACGACCCAAGAATTCCCCGCTTTTTAGTACTAGAAACCTCATCCTTTCGTGCTGCCTTCTTTCCAGTTAACGGTAAACCTGCTCCAACAACTTGAATTTTACCTTTCTTGGACGACAGATCTTGATTATTGATAGCACATTCGCATGCAGATCTCAACGACACGTAAAGTCTGCCAGTAGGAGCTCTATACTTAAGTTCTCGAGGACCTGATTTCTTAAACCCGTAAAAGAACGTCCAACCGATGGCCGAAAGATGATTCTTAGCTTTCATCATCAACTTTTTAACGCGTGGATCGCTGCATCTTCCTGCTTGAACTTTAGATTTATAGTAATCCACGATGGCTTGCGGGTTGTACTCTGGTGAGGTGCATATTACATTTGACATTGAATCATATACCGAAGTAGATGCATGATTATATGAGTTCATCATGGTGATGAATCGATGATGATTAGGGTTTATGCTAAGCAAGAATTGAATTTTAATGAATGATCTATTGAATTACTGTCGTCTATTTATAAGTTTCACTAATGTCGGTTAAAGTAAAAACGGATATATGTCAAGTCAATTAATAAGGAAAGACGAACTTAAAACAATACTTTAATTTGATTGGTTATGAACTTATTATGGTAAATCTTAAAACTTGTAGCACACGTCTATAGTTTAAGGAATGTTGTCATATCAAGTGTCGCACATTTACGTATAATAATACTAGTTTTAATATGTGTATGCGGAAGACTTAAATATAAATAATGTATTAAATAATAATGTTGTTATTATAACTAGTTATAATACTTATACGCGTACAAGTTTTTATTTTATTTTTTTAAATATTTGTTTTATGTGTTTTTAATTTTTCAATTTGTAATTTAAATTTTACCATATCTAAGTTATTTCCCTCTTTTTATACGTATTTTCTAATTAGGTTATTGACTCGTAAAATTCACGGTGCCTAAATTTAGAACCGTTGAATAGTGTTTGTATATAAAAATCGATTTGTGATATTGTGTAAATATATATATATCTATACTACTATATAAAGCATTTGGAACCTTCTTAAAATAATAAGGCTGAATATTCAGACATTTTTCCCTACTAAATAAAGCAAGTTGTGATTTTTTAATCAACATTATATACTATAACCCTTTCTAAAAACTTTTTTTAACAAACTTTTGTAACAACCTATTTAAATAACATTTTTTCTTTTAAATTAAAAAATCTTTTTATTTATTTGTCATCTTTATAATCTAATTTCACCATATTTTCTAAAATTTTATACTCTTTAATTCAATATCCATTTTGCTATATATTTATTAACTATTAATTTTTTTTAAAATTTAGAGTTTTTTTCAGATTTTTTACAATTTCAACAATACAAACTTAATGATAAGAGATTAATATTTGTTAGTCTAAAAAATAATTATGAGTATTCGTCGTCGCATTGCGCGGATCTATGCTAGTAATATAAGATGTATGAATAGAAGATATTAATGATACTCACTTCTTGGCCCCATTTACCAAAGAGTCCCTTAGGCCCGTCTGACCTTTTACTTAAATTTTTTTGAAGTATATTTTTTTTGGGAAAATTCTTTAAATGTCCCAAAATGTCACCCTTTTTCTCTTTTTGCACTAACCAAATGAAAATTTCCTAAAATATTTTATACAACTTATGCGACTTTTTCAAAAATGGGAAAATTTTGAAAAAGTTTGAAACTTTTTTTTTCCATTTTTAGAAAAGTCGCATAAGTTGCATAAGGCATTTTGGGAAATTTTTATTTGGTTGGTGCATTTTAGGAAATTTTTATTTGGTTGGTGCATTTTGAGAAAGTGGATGCAATATTTGGGTATTTCAAGAATTTTTCCTTTTTTATGTATGTAGGTGAGTGGTTAGTAATAAAGTCTTACCCTCATTGCCATAAGATACTTTTATGAAATTCTTACACTTCTACTCGGGATGAACCATGATACATTGACATTTTTATTTTTTTTTCAATCAAAGTATGTTGCTAATTTTTTTGGTTTTTTGCGTATTAGTTTTAGTTTATAACATTCTAATTTTTGTTTGCTTCATTTGCCATTGTCGTAGCTGATGAAGATCATGCACATTTTAAGTAGCCATTTTTCACTAATACTTATCAGTCCATCCCCACCACCACCATGGCTCTCTTTTTTTAATAAATTTTCGATACTTCTCACCGATTGTAACGCGACACTATTATCCGCCAACCTGCCAAGCTTCCTATTGTATTAAGGATTAGTAAATTTTTTAGAAATTAATATAAGCTTATCTGCAAGTTCTTGAATTCAAATCTTACTAACCATTAATAACAGTAAACCAATTTTTTATACATTTTCCTAATGAAATCCATACACAAATTACTACATTTTGACTTGGTTTTCAACTAATTTAAGGGCACACTTATATTTCCAAACTATTCTATGCACCGGATGTCCTATTTCAGTCAGGAAAACTTTTAGGCATGACATTTATAAATAAATAGTATACTTATGCATCTACAATAGCTGTGACATATGTATGAATGAGGTAATTGATAAATTGTATAGCACAAGTATGCAAGACATGCGCTTCGCTGCGGCGGGTTTTCTTAATTGAATTTTGTTTGCAGATTTTCCGCATATGGCAATATTCATTCAGCAACTTGGCTTGTGTTTTGTAGTATACGGACGTATGTTGTGTAGATAGGTGTTGTTATGAGACGAAACGAAGCATTTAAACTATTGACCATTACTAATGGGATTAGTACAATTCATATCACAAATGATAAAAGTTTAAATCTAAATTAATAATAGCTACATCATAGCTACATCATGAACTACTGATGTGAATAAGAAGTTGTGTGTAAATAGGGAGTGGACTTGAAAAACAGGATATGAATAAGACTAATTAGACTCACGTTAATTTATCTATATACATCAATAAAGGAAATGTGAAAAATACCATTAATACCCCTATGAAAAAGAAATATTGAAATCCTAGAGTGTCTAACTTAATCATTTTACATAATAAATTAGTTATTACTGTTTAATAGTAATTAAAAATGTCCAAGGTTTACACAAGAAGCCACAAACTTCAATAAATGAGATGTGAAAAAGACCATTAATACCCCTCTCAAAAAGAAATATTAAAATTCTAGAGTGTCTAACTTGATCATTTTACATAATAAATTATTTATTTTTGTAATAATATTAATAGTAATTGATATTATTACAAAAATAAATAATTTACGTTTTTGTACGGAAATATTTAATTCGATTTTAATTCGCAACCATCATCGGAAAATGAAGAGGAATTTCAAGCTTCCATTATTCCAGATTATATTCATAGAAAGAAGATTGTTTCACCAATTGAAAAACATTGAGTATCTTTATAGAGTTGAGACCTAATTTTGTTTGTTTGAATTAATCTGTTCTTTAATTATTGTTCTACTTTGTTTATGTAAATATTTCCTTTGATTACATAAGACACACCAAGCTTCAGCTTTTTTAAAAAGTTTAATTACTTGTTTAAGATGAATAATTTACATAGTGTTGGATGACAAACGGGAAACAAGCTGCGCCGCTAGCCCTTTTTAGTTTGCAAATTAATCATATGAAAAATAACATTTGTCGATATGTTCCAAGTCATATAATAATTTTTCAAATGGGTTTTTCGATATGCTCCATGTCATAGAATTGAAGCAAATGAAATATCAAAGTTGAAAGATCTAGAACATGTTTTCCATGGTTTAAAGGTGAGTTTATGTTATGCCTTTTTATAATGAATCGTTTTAAAAAGTTGAGCTATTTTTTTAATCTACTTACAAGTTATTTCTTTTCGGATAATGATGCTGCTATTTATTACGAGTATGAAATTTTAATTAGTAGCTTTGCACAATTTGCTGCCATGACCACATGATATGATTTAGTGATAACCAACGAATTAAACTGGTTGTAATAGTAAATGAATGTGAATGTGATAATAGGTTAGAGGATATGTATGAATCTCAATAAGAGGTTCAAGGCATATTGTCCAATATTTTAACCACAAATTATTGATGATGAGATCCTCAATGATAACTTCCTCCATGTTGACATTTATGCAATGCTTGTGTTGAACTTTATGTATACTGCCATGCCACAAATAAATCTATATTTTAGATTAAATTTGTATGGAAAAAGTTATCTTAATCTGGGATAAGAATGGTTATAGTGGTTGATTGGGATTGCTTATAGGGGTTAATTGACTTGAGTTTTTCGGTTTCTACATATGGTCATTTAAGTCAAAGTAGAGAAAAAATTGTATGCAGTGTAGCTCTGAAAATGGTCACTATCAATATTGAAATATTAAAATTTTTAGTTTAGGATTTGGATTATATAATTATGATATTTTTGTTAGTTCATATTGTATCAGCATAGTGTGTTGCCCTTTTGTTTAGCCAGCATCAGAACAATTTGAAGATGGTTTGATCTGGATTTCATGCAATTGGGAACGTGTGTTATTTTCGCAAGTAAGATTGGTTATTTTATTGCATTTATGCTACGAGTAGATAATTAGTTTTGAGGGAAATCTTTTGTGGTGTTTTGGGTTTTGCTTATTTAAGTGCTTACTTGTTTACTTTGTTGCTAAATGTTTAACTAAAACTGCTTATACTGTATGCAGTGGAGCTACTAGACTTTCAATTCTTCTAACCTTCTGTCAAGCATCAGAGATTCTAGGGAGCGAATGGATCATGGTGTGAGTTTTGCTACAACAGCTGCTGGAATCCTAAATGATACATGCCTAAATCTTTTGAGTCCTACAATATGTATGGATTCGATGATAGATCCTTACAAAAAAAATTAAAAGCATCAAATTTATTATTTTTATTTTTCTGCTGATTATATAGGTATTACTTATTGGTAAAACTGTAGGTGGTAAAAAGCCTAAAGATGAAGTTGTATGTGCAAAGGTTGACGACTATCTTTAGGGGGCATATGTAAGTACATTTAAATAATTTTTTTTAAATGCTCTAATTTCTTTTAAGAATTTCAGGCCAGGTGATTAAAGCACCACATGAGAGCCTATGGAATGTATTAATAAAGAGTAAAGACCTATAAATAGTTAGTTTTCTTTAATGAATTCTCATCAGCACAAGGTATAGGGGGTCGTATGAGATAGAGTACACCTAGGTAGTAAGAACCACATAACAAATATCTTAGTTTAGTTTTAGACATATGAACCTATTATGATATGTAGCACACTGCTACATCAGATAACTTATCAAGTTTGAGTCATAGTATTTGTATCAGAAAGATATGAGAGGAATAATTAAATAATACGACCCTTATGCATTTGTAAAGTCAAATAGTTTAATAACATATTGTATTGGATTTTTCTTTAAATAGTTTTTGTACGTTTTAAGGTGTTGAAAATCGATCGTTTTTTACATAATGCTCACTTTTATTGTTCCGCAGCCATCATTCTTGATAATCAGAGTTGTTTTAATCTAATCAAGTCTTTGGGTTATGTTTTTAAGAAATAATCCGTTAAAGTGTTTAGGTATACCTTATTTGGAAAGTCTTATGGCTTATATATGCCATATTTAATATCTGAATATATCTTTAACAGGTCGCCAAATAGTTGGTGGAGGCAGTTACTAAAGAAATAAGCATTATTCAGGTTACATCTATAGATGGTTTAAGAGGTTACATTTACACACATGTGAAACAAACTTTATAATGGTACTCACTATTTTTCAATTGGTGAAAAAATCTTTTTTCTATGAATATAATCAGGAATAATGGAAGCTTTAAATTCCTCTTGATTTTCCGATGATGGTGGCGGGTTAGTGTTTGTGAATTGAATGTATAGTAATAAAGGTGGATCATAGTTAAGGAGGCGTATGTAAGAAGTTTTGTACAAAAACATAAAAACGAATTAAATATTTCCATACCTAGTGGAGTTGTTGGTTCATGATGGAGGTTAGTGGCGTTGTTAGTTTTGAAACATGGTTAGGGTTTGAAAAATGGGAGAGGTGGAGGAATAAATGTGAGAGGGAGGGTCCGGTTGTTTTTATTTGTTTGATTAAGATTGTCCGAAAAAACTGGTTCTTCCATTGAAAGTTTTACATTTTTAATTTTTATTGAAAATAAATTTAATTTAGAATTGTGGCTGACATTTTCAATTAATGGTCTTTTTCACCTCTCTTTTATTGAAGTATATAAATAAATTAACGTGAGCCAAATTAGTCTTATTCATCAACTGTTTTTCAAGTCCAATCCCTATTTACACACATTTACACACGCTTTTGTTTCAAGTACAATTTGACTGTAATTAGTCTTAGCTAGATAAATTCGAATCTTTTCGTAACCCAACCCTTATTTACACACATGAGCCTAGTTAGATATTTATACATCTAAGCCTAGTTAGATAATGGTATTTGTCCTGTTGAATTAAGGATAAAATAAGTATTCTTTTGAATATGTCAAAAAATTGTAATTCCAACAAGCTAATCTATGAAAACAAAGTTTGTTCAATCTCTTTTGTTACATTTGACTATTTGGTTGAAAAGACAGATTAAGATTGAGATGCAAGTGTGTGAGAATGAAGCTGTTTGTGGTAAACTTTATATTTCAATTTTTCCATTCATTTGATAGCATTTCTACGATACAAGCCTTTACAGATTCTTAGATGTTAAGATGTATCGCTTTAGGATATAAAATACTACCTCCGTCCCAAAATTATTGTCCACAGACAAAAAACACACAGTTTTAGTAAAAACATCACTTTTTCAGCTTTCTCTCTCTTACTTTTTGCAGAATGACAGTTTTATCCTTAACCAATTAATTTTATACTTCTTTATTGTTTATAATAATAACCTCAAATAAGGGTAATATGATAAACTCAAACAAAATTCTCTATCTAATTTTGGAAGTTTTTGAAGTGGACATGGGACAACTCAAAATGGAATAGTGGATTATTGGGACGGAGGTGACACTTAAAACTTTAATTCACAGAAAAAGGAATTCCAATGTTGACGTGGGCATATGGTTTCTTTGCTTAATTCTCCGTGAACAAGTATTAATATATCAATTCACCTCTCCATTGCTTTTGAGTTTCATTTTAACATTAATGTCCTGTTTTCACATAAGGCAAATGATAACTTTCAGCTCCCCTGTTCTTTGAACCAGCTCACTCTCTAATGTTCTTGTAGGCGACGCATTATCATAGTACTAGCAATTTCTACAAAACTCAACAACAAAAAAATATGTTGAGGCTTCTGTATATTCAAAAAAGCTTGAGTTCCCTCAATATTATCCTAAAACCATAAATATGCAAGGAATGCAAAGATAGTAACTGTGTAAACTAAAATCTCAATGTAATCTCGCAATACCTCGCCAAAGTTGAGTATCTATTTTTTTGTAGGTTCATGTACTTCAAAGCATCAATGTATACTTACATACCTGAAGAGTGGAGCTTAACGTGAATACATCAATTGTTGTAGCATTTTTATTGATCTTTGTATCATCGGAAAGCCTGTTGAGCAGCACCCCTGTTCGCGTAACATCAAAGAAAACTATTTCTTGCTTTGTTTTAAAATTTAAAAGGTTATGTTGTGAAAAGGGGGAAATTTATTTGTATTTTTTATATGCTAAAAAATAAGTAATATTACTTAATAAACCATATGGGTGAACAAAATGATTCTCACGGCATCAACGATCCTTCTGCTTGTAGTAGAAAATAAGGGTACCTTGCTCAAGTGCTGTGCAGATCGAACTAAAATCGAAAAATGAGTAAAAATCTATTAATAGCAAAACTAACTTGCTTTACTAAGTTTTGACATGTTTACACCTAATAATCAAAAATAAGAAATATTCCTAGTATGGTTCTATTTGTCGCGCTTACAATTTCATTTTACTGCTCAGGTGTTTGGGAGATCACCATCCACAACAAAACGTACATGTTCAAGCTCTATTACCGGCACAACATCTCCAAGCTCAAGGTCCCCTGATTCACCATCTTCATTTATTCTTAAACCCTGCATCCATATAAAACACACAAAATTAGTACGAATTATTTGTACCTAACTCTGGATGATCACATTAAACAAAACCCGCTCTAAGCAAATGATCATCTTTCTTCTGATTACCTTGTTGTTTAAGGTTATAGACTCACAACAAAAACAAAGTATCATACCATATGTATCGGTTTAATAAAAAAGGAAGCCGGATCAATACATCAAATCACGTATAAGTAAAAGGAATATATTTTCTACCTTTACTATTTGCCAATTATTATTTGCATAAGACAACTATTAACCTCTTACTAGACCAGCTTCTAGCCTTCTCATCATCATCGTATATGGACTTGCTATGTAATCTGCCATAGGAATATTTTGTGACTTTTGATGCGGTAATTATACATAGACCTTTTCCAACTCTTCCAACTTCATATCAGTAAAGCACGTATTCACCACCACCATGGTACTTATTTGCATAGCCTACTTTGAGAGCCTCCTTCATCTGATCATATATCAATCCCAAACGGAGGCCTATAAAAACAAATAACTTAAATTCTATTTCCATTGTTATAAGCGATATCAACTTTGTTACCAAAAAAATCAAGATGACCCAATAACCTTGGCTTAGTTCTTTTCCAACAAATTAGATGGTCCAAGAATCTTGTCGAGTTTTGTTTTGTTAAAGGTAAATAAGCCATAGGTGTCACATGAAGTGAACTCTTCTCAATGTGTGATCTCAAAACGACAAAGATAAAGCATTTAAATAACGCTTTGCAGAAAATAATCCTATAAACTTAATACGTAACCGATTAAATACTTGTTAACATATACTTATTGGCAGCACATATTTAACTTTATACGGTAAGCTTAGCACAAACATTTAGTTTACCATCTTCAAAATAAACAATTTGTCTAAATTTAACTTCTTTAAGAATAAAAACAAAAAATAATAAGAATATATAAATTGATGGTATTGACCAAACCTTTTTCTTTGGTTTACTTGCTCAAATTTGAATTCACAAGGTGTAAACTCTAGCATGAAATCAAATTTAGTGATCACGTGCTTTTGTTCATTCTAGCGTGTAACTTATTGTTATAATATCATCAGATTAATCATTCGAAAGTTAATATCCACTTTGGTTCATCAAAATCTCGATAATTCTCAAATAAATTAAGTAACGCATTATTAAATAAAATTCCAAATCAAGATCTTACGAATTTAATACCTAATTCTATGAATAAAATCACTTAACAAAATCTTGATTTGAACTCCATTCAACTTAAAGAAAAATTACCTGCATTAGATGATTCCATGATACACGAATCCAATCTTATATTCAAGAAAACATAAGATGTTATTGAAAACCTTAAATATTGATGAGGTTACAAACATAAAAAAATAAACGAAATGAAATGGTGATTCTTACCACAATCAAGTATTAAATTTCATTTACTTGGTTAGTTTAGTTTTCCTGAATATCAAACATCCCTTAAAGTTTAGGTTTTTGATTGTTTATCAGCAAGATTCATTTTGGTTATATGTTGATTTCTTTAGCCGTTGTTCACAGTTAGATGATTTTGTTATTGATTTCCTTAGGCGTTGTTTATCAGCAAGGTTGATTGTAGAGTTTTATATGTTTGATTGATTTTGAATATCTTTTTGATTCGGATGTTTTGATTGTAAGGAGTATTGTTAGGTGTTTTTTTAGGATTGAATGTGCACTAAATATTGGGCTGGCTAGTTACATTAATGGGCGGAAAG
The DNA here is from genome assembly GCA_025667525.1 of Glebionis coronaria. Taxonomy (NCBI): domain Eukaryota; kingdom Viridiplantae; phylum Streptophyta; class Magnoliopsida; order Asterales; family Asteraceae; genus Glebionis; species Glebionis coronaria. The sequence continues at coordinate 600,814,415 of CM046875.1, read as the reverse complement.
AAATTAATTTTATGGTAAGTTGTTATATGATTTGACATGGCATTAGAGTTGAATTTCATTGGTCACACATCTTTCCTATATAAGGGGTTTAGATTAGATTAGATTAGATATTAACTTACTTTCCTTTCCTCCACGTTTTTCATTAGTCTCGGTATATATATACCACTTTTTGACTTCTTGTTTGCTATTGAAAGTCCCTAATCCAAGCGTGAAACGACAAAACTAAGACAATCAATTATAAACGTAATACTTATTATTGTATAATAAAGAATTACAAGTGTAATGGATAATACCATTTGATGACAATGTGTTGTGCACACTTTGGACAAACAAAACCTAACTTATGAACACAGTCATAGCTGTTTGGTTCAATAAGTTCTAAAGAGTTAATGTGTGTAATATGTCAAAGTGAACAACCTTAACTCTAGGCTACATATCATGTTTATAGTGGTATGAGGTTGACTCAAAGTACTGGTTGATGGTGACTACACTAAACAGACACTTGTCAGACATCTGTCACAAGATGCTCTTCTATTCTTGGTAGTTTGCCACAACGCTTTAGAGAAACAGAGCTGACACAGTTTCCCTTTTCTTCATAGTATCGTACACACTAAGGTATGTCCAAAGTGTACTGAGTGTTAACAGGGTATTGCCACCCCTGTTAACCCTCAACCCCTCAGAGTCCCTGATACATCTTGGTTGTTATCCATCACAGCCAATGAGTATGTCTTCAAGTAATCTTCGACTTCCTTGACAATGTCTCTGACATGGACTCCTCTGAGGTTGCTCACAGAGACTTAGATCTCTGTGAGTCTTGTGATACTTTCATGCCTCCTAGGCACAAGCAAGTTAATATCAAACAGCTTGATTTACGTTTAAATCTATGATACAGGGAATCTAATAAACTTAGATTCCCAAAAATATCCCCCTATTTAAACATAAATACAGCTAGATCTAAATAAGTTACAGTAAGTGAGATGACAACTTCTTCTTACTCATAACAGATCTTAACAAACATACTTCATGATTTTATTATGACTTAAAAGAAATTACAAGTACAAAACATAAGTGTAAATAAATATGAAAGTAAAGTTCAGATGTGAAACACTTCAATAATCATCATTCTTGATTTTCTCTTCAGCTTCAGCTATGTCTGTCCTGGCATCCAATTCAGCCTACAAAGCTAGTGCAAATACCTTGGAATACTCTGTGTTGATTTTAAGTGCATTTTTAAAACAAAGAAGCTGAATAGTTGATGCTAGTCCCAACTCATCTTCCCTTTGGAACACATATTGACATCCCCTGTTCATGAAGGTCATACCTTTCTCAGGCTCAGTATGTGTCTAACCATCAACAGGGCCTACAATCCCATTTGGTAAAACCATATTCCTGTGCATTCCATCTACCTGGATATCATCAGTCGCAAAGGTTTCTTGAAGGAATTGAGTCATCCTTTTTCTTTTCTTCTCAGCCTTTGTGGGTTCTGGTTCAAACAATTGTGGGGATGGATTAACTTTGAGTTTTGTTGTTGTTTCTTTCAGCTAGTTAAACTTAGCTCTTAGAATTTTGAGGAGTAAGAAATTAGCCTGTCCAGTCTTCTTTGCAGCTAAGGCTTCAATTTCTAGCCATTCAGTCAACCCAAGTGTCTTAAGCTTTAAATCTTCAAACACATCCATGTTCCCTTATTGGTTATCTCTCCAAATGACCATATGTGGGGTATGTGTTGATTTCGTGACTGTATATTTGAACTTGGTGATGGTTCCAGGTGCATACCTGTTATTGACGCAGACATCATAGTCAGCTTTTACCTTTTTCAGTGCCTCTATGCGTTTAACTTCCATTTCCTTTAACCTTTGTCTTTCCTCCTTCCTTTGTTGAGGAGTAATTTTTCTCACAGTTGCCTCATTAAGCTCCTTGGCTTTCTTGATTTCATTTAACCTCTTGAATTCAATAGCCTGTTTCTCAATTTCTTCAGCTGTTAGAGGGTTCTCATTTGCTGCTTTAAAGGTTGTGAATTGGGATAGTTCAGTGGTTGATCCTCCTGTCTCTAGCATCGCAGTTATTTTCTTTAGCTAGGCGTCTGAGTCTACCACAACTATTTCCTTTCCTTTCTTCGAGAAAGGGGATAACACACTTGTGTTCTTCAGCTCTTCAGCTTGTTTGATGAATGCCATCTGAGCTTGGTATTGTACAACTTTTGGTAGGGAGCTAACAGTAAACTTGAGTTTCTTGGCAGCTGGTTCACCATCATCCACATCCTCATTGGTGTTAACCAGAGTCAGGGACTTCGATGAATCAACTCCATCCTTTGTCTGTTTCTCCCCCCTTAATTTCATCATCATCATCAGGTACAGTTATTGGAGTGATGACTTGGAGAGGGATGGGTGAAGAGATAGTGTTGCCAGCTGATCCTTAGCTTTGCTTGGAAGATTAAAGGTTAAGTGCAAGTGCATTTTCCTTCTCCCCCTTACGTTCAACCTGTCTTTTCAGACGTTTGGATGAACGTGACTGAATGCATGCAGCAATCTGCTCAACAGAGGCAGCCATTTTTCTTTGCCTGGTTCTTGAAGCTCTAGAAATTTCCAACAGCCGGTTGCAATTCCCATTGGTGTTGTGATGAACACGGTCAACTATGAAGTTGGTGTGGCGAAATTTCCTGGATCGTACAGCCTCAAATTCTTTATGCATAGTCAACTTATGAGTAGAGAATAGATCAGGGACCTCTGTGGCTATGGCATCTTTGATACGAGTGGATAAATGGCTAAGTCCTTGGGACACTCCTTTTCGTGTGTGATAGGTGTGAAAACACCCATCCTTTTACCACTTATTTCTGGCTAAAACAAGACCAAAACACGTATTTAATATCATTTGTTTGGAATTATGCGTGGTTTTTGTGTTTATTGTGTTTTCAGAGTCAACCGGGAGAATATTGAAGAAAACATGGGATTGCACGGGTTTTATCGAGGAAAAAGACTCAAGACGAAGTCTATTGTCCAAGAGACGCAAAAGATTTGAAGTCATTGTGCCTATTTGAAGATTTATCGAAGAATAGGGCCAAAGATGGAAGATTTATATATGTCGAAGAACTCGAGTCTACTAAAACAAAAGATTATAAGACGAGTTGGAATTATTCACCGACACTTCTAAAAAATCCAAAGTCGGGAACGTTTATTTAAAGAAGCGTGAAGACTAAAGAAGAAAGAAGAAAAGAAGCCCGATACCAAAGCCCATTCACAAGCCCATACACACGCCTATATCCCATACACACGCCTATATAAAGGCCCTTACTTCACAAATTTCACACACTTAGTTAGTTCTTTAGTTTTTCATTTTTCTCTAGTTTTAGAGAGAGAAAGTTCTCAACTTTCTCTCACTAAACTTTTCTTTTCTACATTTTTACATTTCAAGTTTAAGCTTTTGTATTTGGTATTTCATCAATCTAATTCAAGTTAAGCTTTTTAGTTCTTATTTCTCTTTCTACATTTCTTAATTAGACTTATTTCCATACGAAATCTTTAGTTTGATCCGAATCTTTCATTGTTCGTGATTGGATTTGAGGTTGTGTAATAAGTAAGTTCGTTTCTTTCTTGTTCATTTTTAAGCTCTCACAAGTATAAGCTATAGGCCTTTTATGCTTATTGGCTTTTTGCTTGTTTTAGCTTATTGGTTTTCGGATTTTGTATATGTTTTACTCATTCAAAAGTTTCGTTTATAAAGTTTTTGATCTAACGTTTTCAAAAGTTGTCAAATTTAGGTCTTTTGAGTCGTTTAAGTTTTGGATTAGTAGCTTATTGATTTTGCTTATTGAGATTTTAAGTTACCACCAATTTCGGAACAAAATTGTTTACATCGCAATACAAGGGTTTTAACATATTCCGACGGTTTCCTGATTTGTATCGCAATAACCCAAGTGTGGGTTCTACTTTGCGATAGGTGGGTAATCCCCCCTTATTCCGATCTGGTGTTGCGATCGCTTATTGCGATCGCACATTCCGACGGGACTAAGGTCCTTTTTAAGTCAAAACTCTGGCCAATTTTTATTTACAACATTCCGATCTAGAACTTTCCGATAGCAACATTCCGATCGACTTCATTGCGATAGATCATCATTCCGACAGCTTGCATTTTAATTATTCCGATGGATAGTTTTGACAAATATTCCGATGGACTGATTTTAGTTATATTCCGATGGGCATGATTTTGACATTCCGATAGCTTTGTAATTCTATATTCCGATGGATTAAGTTTTAAAATTTTACAAAGTTTTAAGTGTTAGTTTTATTAAGTGTTCAAGTGTTTTTCTCATCTTGCCTTTAAGTTTTCAAACATTCATTTTCAACTTGTCAATTTAGTTTAATCTTTTAACGCTTTAATTTTACTCTTCGACACTTACTTATTTGTCATTAGTTTAAAATAGATAAACAAACCAACTCCTTTTTATTAACCAAGAACAAATCATTCCACTTAGAGCCGAGATCAATTCGAGAGGATATCGAGAGAATTTAGAGAACCCCATTGCAAAATCATCATATCAAATGGCGCCGCTGCCGGCTCTTCTCGTTAAGATCAAAAGTTTTATGTGAGAACTTGGATTTTGGGATCCGTTCCCCGTGAACGTTACTTTTTCATAAAAACTTTCAAAAACACAAAAAAAAAGATAAAAGTATCAAAAATCCTAAAAAGTAAAAAAAACATAAAAAACCAAAAATATTTTTGCTTTGTTTTTCTCTTGTTAGTTCTTTTGCAGGTGTATACGCACTCGATCAACGTCTTATCAAGAGCCCGAGTCTCTCGATAACTTAGACATGGCCGGTGTACAAAACAACAACAACATACCACCTCCAAACAACAATAATAACAATAACAACCCACCTTTCAACAACATGAATAATAACAACAACAATGAGCCTCTACCGGATAATCGCCCGATGATTGAACTCCTGCAAGCTCATGTAGATGGCAACACTGATCCAATTGTTATACTAGCGATTGCAGCCAACAATTTTGAGCTCAAATCCGGCTTTATCCAGATGGTCTCTGCTCAACCATTCTTGGGGCGTACCATTGATGATCCACATGACCACATCAAGAGATTCTTGCAACTCACCAATACGGTCAAATTCAATGGTGTTCCACAATAGGTAATCCGGTTACAACTTTTTCCCTTTTCTTTAGAGGGACAAGCCCGGCATTGGCTTGCTAAGGAACCGCCACAGAGTATTCTCTCGTGGACGGATTTAGAGACCAAGTTTATCAATTACTTTTTCCCACCCTCTCGTACTACCGCTTTGCGGAATGAAATAATAAATTTTGAACAAAAGTACGATGAGTCGTTCAGTGAATCTTGGGATCGTTTTAAAGATCTTTTAAGAAAATGCCCACAACATGGTTTTACCAAAGTGCACCAAATTAACACTTTTTATAATGGTTTAAGCATGAGTGACCAAGATTCACTAAACAGTGCCTCGGGGGGTAATCTTTTGGCTAAGACTTCCAATGCTGCTTGGGATATCATTGAGAATAAGTCTCGTGTGCAAACCAAGAGTGTTCGGACCAATGTCGCTAGTGCTAGCACTAGTGACAGCGACAAGCGACTGGACAAAATCACTGTGCTTCTCGAATCGCTTGCTACCCAAACCGCCAGCAACACCAACAGCATCAACGCTAGAAACGCCAAAGACGCTCAAGTCAATGCTGTTAGCCAACCTTGCGAGATATGCGGGGGTCCTCCACCACTTGTACTGCTACCCAAGACTACCCTTCTGAAAATGTGAATGCAGCTTATGGCACCTATCCTCAACCTGCTTATCAAGCTAGACCTCAAGGTGACCGTAATTTGCTTAGCTACCGCTCCAACAACTACCTCTCACCACCCGGTTTTCCTCCTAGCAACCCAAACCAACAACAAACCCTCAATCGCCCTCCTCAACAACAACAACAACCTCGTACACCATACATCCCACCTCACAAGCAGCAACAACCACCTCAATGAAACAACCAAGTTTACCAGCAACCTGCTTATCAACCACCCGCATACAATGCTCCTCCCAACCAACCCACCGCTCTTCACCAAAAAGTGGAAACTTATATGAGGACTAACGATGTGATCGTGGGAAATCTTCAGCGCGAAGTGCTCAACTTGAAAGAAGACCTGGTCAAACAAGGGAACGATCTGAGAGCTGACATGAGAAACACGTTGGATAGTCAAACGAATGACTTGAAGAACATGATGGCTAGTTTCTTCCAAGGTAATCAACCCTCTTCTTCGGGTACTCTTCCGAGTAACACCGTTGCGAATCCAAGAGGGGAGATGAAAGCAATCACCACTCGCAGTGGCAAAGGTACCAAGGAACCCGAGCTTCCTATACCTCCACCGGTGGTTGTGACTAAGGAGAACGAGTCACCTGCTCCTATTCCTCATCCTTCTCCTTCCCCAATTTCTCCGCCTCTTACTTCGACCCCTCCTCCACCCAAGGATGTGAGTGATCCTATTCTCCCAAAGCCTTCCTCTTCTTCCAATATACCTTATCCATCTAGGTTGGGGAAAGAGAAGCTCAAAAGCAAGGACGATATTCAGGTTTCGAACTTTCTTAAAATGTTCAAACAATTGAATTTCAATATCTCCTTCGCTGAGGCTCTCGCTCACATGCCTAAGTATGCGAAAATGTTTAAAGATCTTCTGAGTGACAAGGAAAAACTTCTTAATATTGCCAACACCCAACTTAATGAGAGTTGCTCTGCAGTGCTCTTAAGGAAATTACCAACCAAGCTTGGTGATCCGGGTCGTTTCTTAATCCCTTGCAATTTCCTGGGAGTAGAGAATTGCATGGCCTTAGCCGATCTAGGTGCCAGTATTAATCTAATGCCTCTAAGCGTTTGGAAGCATTTATCTCTCCCTGAGCTAGTCCCCACCAAAATGACTCTGGAATTAGCTAACCGTACGGTTGCTTATCTAGTGGGGATAGCCGAAGACGTCTTTGTAGGAGTCGACAAATTCACTTTTCCTGCCGATTTCGTCGTCGTCGACTACGAGATGGACCCTCGTGTTCCCTTGATCGTGGGTCGTCCATTCCTGAGGACCGGTCGCACTCTTATCGATGTTGAAGCCGGTGAGCTTATCATGAGAGTGGGTGACGATAAAATCGTCTTCAACATGGGAAACTTGTCTAAACAACCTTATTCATACGAGAGTGTTAATTATATTGACGTTTTGGATGAGGCTTGTGAAGAACACTTTAATGATGCTTGTAAAAATATTCCTACCTCTCTTCCCAATGTTGAAACCGTTTCCTCTATTGATTCATCACTGTCTCTATTTGGAGAAAGTGATTTGTTTTGGAAAGATCTTGAAGCCACCATGGGAGATGTGAATTTAGCTACTGATGATTCTCGCACCGATGGGGATGAAGACATGCATTTCTTTGAAAACCTTCTCAACGAAGACAATCCTTCTCCACCATCTCCCACGGTTATTGCTATCGATACTCCGACTTCGAATACGCCTCCCGTCGAAAATCCTCCGGATTTAGAACTTAAGGAGTTGCCGCCCCATCTCGAGTATGTGTTCCTTGAAGAAGAGAAGAAGTCGCCAGTCATCATTGCTAAGGACTTGAAAGATGAAGAGAAAACTCGCCTCATCGCCGTGCTTAAAGATCACAAAAAGGCGATTGCTTGGAAAATTTCTGATATTCGCGGAATTGATCCTCACTTCTGCAGACACAAAATTCTCATGGAGGACGACTTTAAGCCCACAATTCAAAGCCAACGAAGGGTGAATCCAAAAATACATGAAGTCATCAAAACAGAGGTTATCAAACTTCTTGATGCGGGTATGATTTACCCTATTTCGGATTCACCATGGGTTAGTCCAATCCATTGTGTGCCCAAGAAGGGCGGAATAACCGTTGTTCCCAATGAACACAACGAGTTAATTTCCACTCGTCTCGTTACTGGGTGGAGAGTTTGTATAGACTACCGCAAACTCAATGATGCCACGAGAAAGGATCATTTCCCTGTACCTTTTATGGACCAAATGCTTGAACGTTTAGCGGGTAATGAATATTACTACTTTCTTGATGGTTTCTCGGGTTATTTCCAAATACCCATCGATCCCCAAGATCAAGAGAAGACAACATTCACTTGTCCCTATGGCACATTTGCTTACAAAAGAATGCCTTTTGGCTTATGCAATGCCCCCGGGACTTTCCAAAGGTGCATGTTAGCTATCTTCCATGACATGGTTGAACAAACCATGGAAGTCTTCATGGATGATTTCTCGGTCTTCGGGGATTCCTTCTCTTCCTGCCTTGCCAATTTGGAACGTATGCTTAAGCGATGCGAAGACCCTCGCCTTGTTCTGAATTGGGAAAAATGCCATTTTATGGTAAAAGAAGGCATCGTGCTAGGACATAAGATCTCGAAAGCCGGTCTTGAAGTAGACCGTGCTAAAGTTGATGTTATCGCTAAGTTGCCTCCACCTTCAACCGTGAAGGGTGTAAGAAGTTTCCTGAGCCATGCGGGCTTTTACCGTCGATTCATCAAAGATTTTTCTCAAATCGCTCGCCCGATGACCCACCTCTTGGAAAAAGATACTCCTTTTATCTTTTCCAAAGAGTGTCTTGAAGCCTTCAACTCGCTTAAGGATAAGCTAACTAAGGCACCCGTCTTGGTTACCCCTAATTGGGAGCTTCCCTTTGAGTTGATGTGCGATGCTAGTGATTTTGCTATTGGAGCGGTTCTGGGACAAAGAGTGAACAAACACTTCCAACCAATCCATTACGCTAGCAAGACAATGACAGGGGCTCAATTGCATTACACGACAACCGAAAAAGAGCTTTTAGCTGTTGTCTATGCCTTTGAAAAATTTCGCCCCTATCTTGTCCTTTCCACCACAATCGTTTACACAGATCATTCCGCGTTGAAGTACTTGTTGACAAAGCAAGATTCCAAACCAAGACTTCTTCGCTGGGTTTTGCTTCTCCAAGAATTTAAAATCGAAATTCGCGATAAAAAAGGAGCGGAAAACCTAGCCGCGGATCATCTCAGTAGACTTGAGGATCCTTACCAAGGGGATCATCCGAACAAAGAAATCAATGATTCTTTTCCCTTGGAGACCTTAATGTCTATCAATTCGAATTCTGATGAAACCCCGTGGTTTGCGGACATTGCAAACCACTTAGCGGGTGGAATTCTCAAGGAAGGGTTAACATCCCAACAAAAGAAAAAGTTCTTCAACGACATTAAGACTTACTTTTGGGATGACCCTTACCTATTCAAACAATGTGCCGACTTGATTATTCGTCGATGTGTTGATGGACCGGCAGCTTTGGAAATCCTTGATGCTTGCCACAAAGGACCCACCGGTGGTCATTTTGGTCCCAACTACACCGCCAAAAAAGTGTTTGATTCGGGATTTTATTGGCCCTCCATATATCGTGACGCTCACAATATGGTTAAACGCTGTGATGTTTGCCAAAAACAAGGCACGATCACACATAAAGACGAGATGCCTCAGAATTTCATTCAAGAATGTGAAATCTTTGATGTTTGGGGTATCGACTTTATGGGGCCATTCCCTTCTTCTAAAGGAAACAAATACATCCTTGTAGCCGTTGACTACGTCTCCAAATGGGTTGAAGCCAAAGCTTTACCCACTAATGACGCAAGGGTGGTTTGTAACTTTTTGAAATCTCTTTTCGCTAGATTCGGTGTGCCTCGTGCCATTATTAGTGATCGTGGGACTCATTTTTACAATGACCAATTTGCTAGAGTCATGGCTAAGTACGGTGTAAATCATCGTCTTTCCACAACCTACCACCCACAAACTAATGGCCAGGCTGAAATATCCAACCGAGGCTTAAAGCGAATTCTGGAAAGAACCGTGGGAGAGTATCGCGCCTCATGGGCTGATAAACTTGATGATGCTTTGTGGGCTTTTCGTACCGCATACAAGACTCCGATTGGTTGTACACCATATCGTCTCGTGTACGGGAAAGCATGCCACCTCCCCATTGAGTTGGAGCACAAGGCTTACTGGGCCTTGAAGTGGGCTAATTTTGATATCAACAAAGCCGGTGACCTACGCAAGATCCAACTCAATGAGCTCAATGAACTCCGTAATGAGGCTTATGAAAATTCTTTGATCTATAAGGAAAGGACTAAGCTCATTCACGACTCTAAGATTAAGAACCGAGAGTTCCATGTTGGAGACAAAGTCTTACTTTTTAACTCTCGGTTGAAAATCTTTTCGGGCAAGCTGAAATCTCGTTGGTCCGGCCCATTCACCATTGCCCAAATTTTTCCATATGGTACTCTCGAGCTCGCTCAACCTAATGGACCTAATTTTAAGGTGAATGGCCAACGAGTGAAGTTGTACTTTGGTGAGGACACCTCTCAGGAGATGATTCCATCCCTCACCACGTTCCCCATGAACTAATTTTGGGTCGAGTCAGGCTCGTGACTCGGTTATAAAAAACAAGCGCTCCTCGGGAGGCAGCCCGAGTATCTATCTTTTTCTGTTTAACCCCCTAAGTGTAGGGGGACCTCTATCGGTGTTTGTATTTGTGTGGTGATGTGATTACAAGGATAAGTGCACTCTTGGAACCTTTGAAGAACCGTGCTCTCGTGTTATCCGAACTCCGGTTCAATCTCTCAACTATCGTGATTCAATTTTCTTCATACTCACATTTGAAATTGATCACTTTAGTCGTCTCTTCCTTAACTTGATTTAACCAACGTGCACAATGTCATAAGTGTAGGGGAGACTTTTCCCACACGCTTAAACATTGAGGACAATGTTTATCTTAAGTGTAGGGGAGACTTCTATCGAAGTTTTAAGTGGACTTTTCCATGAAAATGCCTTCATTTAACCGGAAAATCATCTTTTTCAACATTTTTCAAATTTTTAATTAACTTTGGCCATTTGGTCGTAAATTTTAAATTTTTATCGTTGCTTTCACATGTATATATCCCGCAATAAATTCAAAAAAAAAAATTAATAATGTGGTGTAGCTAGTTTAGAAGTCTTTGACATATTAGGCCCGTTGCGATTATTTTGACTCAACCCGAATAGACTTATCCAAGTTTATTCTAGCTAGTATCCTTAACCATGTAGACCTTAATTGGTTTACTAGGCTAAGTATCCACGAGTCTCATTACTTGAGATTTTAAATTGTGGAGGACGAGAAATGATAGAGTCAATTATAAGTCGGTATTCTTGCACAAGCTCACTTGGTGTAATTATTTGCCTATTCTCCCATCACTTGCTAATAACTTATCTGCAATAAGTAAGGTCGTACGATTTGAAAAGTTACTTAGCTTCTAGCCAAATATCATTTAAAAGTTGCTCGGTAATGATGAGAGTTCATAGCCAAGGCATAACTTATGAAGCGGGGCGCGAAGATTGGCGAGTCCGAAAAGGCCCTAACAAGGCATGAGGATTCCATTTTATTGCTAAAGATCCAAGGTGATGTGAAAAGCATTATTCCCAAAATCGATATGAAGGATCAAGACTCACGACGAAAAGCAATCAACTCCCATAAAGATCATGGATAAGTCTATCCGAAAAGACCCTAACAAGGTATGAGGATAAATAGATCCAAGTCCGAAAAGGAGGCGGATCGTTGTATCTCAAAATCCCAATTAGAGATTGAAGAAATAATCATGAAGTCGTGGTCAACAAAGTTGGAGTGCCCCTCAAAAGTCTCCAAGTGAAGAAACTCTATTAACGATGAGAAGACCATTATCTCAAGCACGTCTCTCAAGATATGAAGTGTGAAGTACATGCCAAATATCGGCCCGAGAAAGGTCTCAAATCGTGAACCGAGTTATGCCAAGATATGAACTTTTTGATATCCCGAGAAGCAGTTTTAAGAGATTTTGTCCTTAGCTAACTATTGATCAAATCGTTCTACTTTCCTTTCAGCCTAAATAAACTATCGAAATAAGTCCAAAAATGCATCTTCACGATCATTCTAAGACAAAAATAAAATATAAGAGATACACACCTAGGAATAAGGGAGTTTAAGCATTTAATTAAGCCATGTGTGTAAGTGTTTGATTTGCTTACTTATAATAACAATGATCTCGTTTTTAATCTTAGTTTGGGGAACGTGAAACTTGAGGATGATAAATCTTCGCAACACCAAAGCCCTAATGTAAGTCCTTGATCTCTTTGCAAGTTATCTCCATGTAGCTATTTTCAAGTGAAAATGGTTTCTATCCTTTTGTTTCCTTTAAAGTTTGAATTTCTTTTAGTACTTTCATTTTTGTTTAGTAGTATATTAATAAGGCCAAGGTTGATTGATTATGAGAAAAGTGTAAAATGTGCTTTGTCACTAAGCATTGCACGAGGGCATGGCAATGGTTAAGTGTAGGGGATTTGATAGGTGTGAAAACACCCATCCTTTTACCACTTATTTCTGGCTAAAACAAGACCAAAACACGTATTTAATATCATTTGTTTGGAATTATGCGTGGTTTTTGTGTTTATTGTGTTTTCAGAGTCAACCGAGAGAATATTGAAGAAAACATGGGATTGCACGGGTTTTATCGAGGAAAAAAGACTCAAGAATAAGTCTATTGTCCAAGAGACGCAAAAGATTTGAAGTCATTGTGCCTATTTGAATATTTATCGAAGAATAGGGCCAAAGATGGAAGATTCATATATGTCGAAGAACTCGAGTCTACTAAAACAAAAGATTATAAGACGAGTTGGAATTATTCACCGACACTTCTAAAAAATCCAAAGTCGGGAACGTTTATTTAAAGAAGCGTGAAGACTAAAGAAGAAAGAAGAAAAGAAGCCCGATACCAAAGCCCATTCACAAGCCCATACACACGCCTATATAAAGGCCCTTACTTCACAAATTTCACACACTTAGTTAGTTCTTTAGTTTTTCATTTTTCTCTAGTTTTAGAGAGAGAAAGTTCTCAACTTTCTCTCACTAAACTTTTCTTTTCTACATTTTTACATTTCAAGTTTTAAGCTTTTGTATTTGGTATTTCATCAATCTAATTCAAGTTAAGCTTTTTAGTTCTTATTTCTCTTTCTACATTTTTTAATTAGACTTATTTCCATACGAAATCTTTAGTTTGATCCGAATCTTTCATTGTTCGTGATTAGATTTGAGGTTGTGTAATAAGTAAGTTCGTTTCTTTCTTGTTCATTTTTAAGCTCTCACAAGTATAAGCTATAGGCCTTTTATGCTTATTGGCTTTTTGCTTGTTTTAGCTTATTGGTTTTCGGATTTCGTATATGTTTTAGTCATTCAAAAGTTATGTTTATAAAGTTTTTGATCTAACGTTTTCAAAAGTTGTCAAATTTAGGCCTTTTGAGTCGTTTAAGTTTTGGATTAGTAGCTTATTGATTTTGCTTATTGAGATTTTAAGTTACCACCAATTTCGGAACAAAATTGTTTACATCGCAATACAAGGGTTTTAACATATTCCGACGGTTTCCTGATTTGTATCGCAATATCCCAAGTGTGGGTTCTACTTTGCGATAGGTGGGTAATCCCCCATTATTCCGATCTGGTGTTGCGATCGCTTATTGCGATCGCACATTCCGACGGGACTAAGGTCCTTTTTAAGTCGAAACTCTGGCCAATTTTTATTTACAACATTCCGATCTAGAACTTTCTGATAGCAACATTCCGATCGACTTCATTGCGATAGATCATCATTCCGGCAGCTTGCATTTTAATTATTCCGATGGATAGTTTTGACAAATATTCCGATGGACTGATTTTAGTTATATTCCGATGGGCATGATTTTGACATTCCGATAGCTTTGTAATTCTATATTCTGATGGATTAAGTTTTAAAATTTTACAAAGTTTTAAGTGTTAGTTTTATTAAGTGTTCAAGTGTTTTTCTCATCTTGCCTTTAAGTTTTCAAACATTCATTTTCAACTTGTCAATTTAGTTTAATCTTTTAAAGCATTAATTTTACTCTTCGACACTTACTTATTTGTCATTAGTTTAAAATAGATAAACAAACCAACTCCTTTTTATTAACCAAGAACAAATCATTCCACTTAGAGCCGAGATCAATTCGAGAGGATATCGAGAGAATTTAGAGAACCCCATTGCAAAATCATCATATCAGTGTGTCATCCAAAATGGGTTCAGTGACAGCATCCTTAACCGCCTGTGTGATAATCTTTTGAAAGTTGACAGTGAAGGAGTGCATATCAGAGCCAATGCGATCCAACTTTCTAGACAGGCATTCAATGTCTGAGGCATGATGTTCAGGCTTTAAACCATGAATTTTCAAGCTTTTCTGCGTAAAGTCATCTTCCCTGGGAAAAAGATCAAAATTGGCCTGTTATGGATGATCAAAAAGTAGAAACTCCGCTGTAGGATCATACACAGTGCTTGGAAGCTCCATTATGATAGATGTAGCTGATGTAGGAGTCACAACAACTTCTTTTGGAGGAGGAGTTGGTTCTCTGGCTGGTGTGGACACAGTCTTAGGTGGTGACAGGTGAGGCTGTTTATCGTCTTCATCATCCTCCTCCTCAATCATCCCCTCAGGGAGAATTTCATCATCTGACATTCATTCAGGTTCAGAGAAGCTTTCAATTAAGGCAACCACATCCTCTTCAACATCAGGCATGGGCTCATCCTCATTTGGCTGATCCTGAATCAAGTTATCAACTCCTTCGTTTGGCTGAGCCAGAGAGTCTACATTTGGCTGTACAACATCAGCCTGCAAGTTTGTTTATGTTAGTAACAGGGAAATAGATAATGGAAATGGTCGCCAGTTTGCTGTCCTAGAGAGGCTGAGGATGATTATTCAGCCACTCCAAAGGATAAATCCTTGGGATTCTTTTAAGAGTGAAAATTATGAGGTTAATGGTTGCCATTCGTGCCCCTAGGAAAGTTGAGTGTGATTATTCACCCCCCCCCCCCCCAAAAGGTTAAGAAACCTTTGGGACTCTTTTATGTGAAACATATGTGGGTTAGGATCACCTGTTACGTTGCCCCTAGGAAAGCTGAGGGTGATGATTCAGCTCCCCCTGAAAGGATAAATCCTGTGGGATTCTTTTAATTATGAAAAAGATGTAAGATAAGGTCGTCATATATCGCTGTCCCTAATAGAGCTGAGGATGATTATTCAGCTCCCCCTAAAGTAAAACTTTTGGGATTCTTTTTCTGAAGGAACCAAGAGGCTATGTGAGGTACAGCTTAGGTTGAGACATATATGTATACAGGTTGTTATTTGCCTGTATACTATCTAGAGGGTACAGGGTCATCGGGGTGCTTTATAAACACAAATGAATCACTCCCTGGTGCAAGGACATAGTATACAGAAGTCTTATAATATTTCTAAGTGCATACACAGACTTCTATGGGTCAAGGATAACCCTAACTTCACCACTCTCACCTATAGACATTTGAGAGTGGCTGCTTGTGGACCTCTAAAAATGATAAGACTGATAACCTATGTGATATCAGCGGAATTGGGCTGGTTCCTTGTTGTCTCTGCTGAGGTCGAGACGCTAGACTCTTGTTGCTTATCAGTTGAGGTCTCTGTGTCCACAGAAGTCTCTGGAACAGAGGAGGTGGAGAGGTTCAAAATCTTCTTAACCCTAGCCTTTAGAACAGTATGGGTTTTGGAAGAAGTGGTGTGTTGCTTCTTCCTAGGATGTTGGCCAGTTGTTGCCTTGGACGGCGTGGTGTGTTGCCCAGATTTCAAGGACGCTGACTTGCCAGACACACCAGCTGTATTCACCTTCTCAGAGGAAGGGAGCAAGGACTTCATAACAGATGGTTGTTTATTAGCAATGTTCAACATATGAGCAGTAGCTGACACATCCTCAGGTCCAATCCCTTTGTAGATAGTTCCAGTTATGTGATACGGCTTCAAAGTTGTGAGTTCAGAGTTGTGGTAGTTGTCACCCAACAGGCTTTCAAAGAGAAGAGAAAGAAAGCGAACATAGCAAATGTTTTTCTCTCTGACTTGATTGGTTCCCTTAAGTTTTTCAACAATGTTAGAGAAAAGAATGCTTCCAACATCTACGTCTGTACCCCATATCAGCCCAAAAGCAATGGTTTGATGATTGAACGCCATTTGGTCTTGAAATCGCTGCATACCACCCAGGGATTTGACTATGTGTGTCAAGAGGACACGCCACATAGGTGAGAAATATCTGATCTTAAGAGGAGACTTGGCAACAACTTCAGCAGGGGTAGAGGATGGGTTAACATCAGATACAGGTTTAAGTGTGGCAAGGGCATCCTTTACAACCTTTTTGTCAACAGCTTTCAGGCATTAATCGCCATGCCTTAGCCCAGCCACAGTGGAAAAGTCTTTGAGAGAGAAGGCGAAAGGGTGTTCATTACAAGAAAGGTTAAAGGTGATGGTGTCATTAATGACTTATGCAGAATACCAGAATTCCCTAAGGTATTCTTGGTAGAAAACGGATGGGGACTTTGTGAATGCTTCACTAACATCACAATTCTTCATGAAATTAACCAGATCTGTGTAAGTGTTGTTTGGAGCCTTGAGCCATCTAATCGATTTGTTAGAAGCGAGGATGCTCTCATTCAGTTCGAAGTTAATGTTAGAAGCTTTTGGTACTGGGAACGCCTTGGATTCGAGGTTGAAGAAGATGAAGATGGTAAGAGGGTTTAGAGAGAGAGACGAATTTGTGAGAATTGAGAAAAGTGTTAGGTGAGAAAAATCTTGAGACAATATTTATATTCAAAATTTGAAACAGTTATTCAACCGCATTAAATGCGTAGTGGGAAAAGGACTGCACATAAGTGGGTCCATTGACCTTTCAAAACTATTTGTCTCCTCGTTATTCGGAAAAGCATTAATTAAATATAGGGAATGTTTTTTAGCATTTACTTGGAAAGTAACTAACTAGTTTCATGTGAAAAACATTTAATATTTAATCAGACTTTATGAACACATTAAATATCAAGCCACAGGCTTAGAGATATTAAGCATACCAAGCTCAACAACTAGCCTGTTGAACGAAGGTTCAGCCAAAGGCTTGGTAAAGATGTCAGCTAGTTGCAGCTCAGTGGGGACAAAATGCAGCTCAATATCTCCCTTCATTATATGATCCCTGAAAAAATGATACCTGATATCAATGTGTTTGGTTCGAGAGTGAAGCACAGGGTTGTTGGAGATGGCAATGGCACTGGTGTTGTCACAGAAGATTGGCACTTTGTCATATAGAATCTCATAGTCAGCTAATTGACTCTTCATCCAAAGCACCTGTGCAAAACAGCTGGCAGTTGCAACATATTCAGCTTCAGCTGATGACATGGCTACAAAGTTTTGCTTCTTTGCACTCCATCTAACCAACTTTCCTCCTAGGATTTGACAGCTACCTGATGTACTTTTCCTTTCAATGCAGCATCCAGCATAGTCTGAATCTGAATAGGCCTTGAGATCAAAGCCTGATTCCTTGGGATACCACAGACCTAGTGAGGTTGTCCCTTTGAGATACCTAAAAATTTTCTTAACAGCCACATGCCCTTGGAGCTTGTTTCAGCCCATACATGGCTTTGTGTAGTTTGTACACATGATTAGGAAACTCGCTGTTCTCGAATCCTTCAGGCTGTTCAACGTACACTTCCTCAATCAAATCTCCATTGAGGAAAGCACTCTTAACATCCATCTGATACACAGTGAAGTTCATATATGCAGCATAAGCAAGGAAGATTCTGATAGCTTCAAGTCTTGCCACAGGTGCAAAAGTTTCATCGTAATCAATCCCTTCAGTCTGTGTATACCCATGTGCAACCAGCCTAGCCTTGTTTCTGATGATGTTTCCAATCTTATCCATCTTGTTTCTATAAATCTATCTAGTGCCTGTGATGTTCTTACCAGGTGGAGCTGGCACTAGAGTCCACACCTTGTTCCTTTTGAACTGATTGATTTCTTCTTGCATAGCAGCTACCCAACCATCTTCCACAAGAGCATCAGCTACTCTCTTAGGTTCAATTTGTGAGATAAATTCAGCGAAAAGACATTTATTGGCTGAGGCTGATTCTGAGTCATGAATTCGCTGTCTAGTAGTAACCCCTGCATTAGGTTCCCCAATAATGTTGACAAGAAGAATGTGCTAATCTCTTGACCATTTAGATTGGGGAGCTAGGGAATCATAGACAGGGACAGCTATGGAGGTAGCTAGCACTGTTTGAGTTTCATCCTGCTGAGTAGGAGGAATCTCTTCAAAGATGACCTCAGTATCTGTGTCAACTTCAGCTATTTCAAAGGGCACAGATTTATTGTCAACAGTAGAGTCTTCAGGAATTTGAAGAATAGGTGAGTCATCTTCAGCAATTGTGGAACAAGGACTATAGGAAGGTTGTGGTTCTTCTTCATTAA
Organism: Glebionis coronaria; assembly: GCA_025667525.1. Classification (NCBI taxonomy): domain Eukaryota; kingdom Viridiplantae; phylum Streptophyta; class Magnoliopsida; order Asterales; family Asteraceae; genus Glebionis; species Glebionis coronaria. Next base: position 600,796,063 of record CM046875.1, on the reverse strand, counting down.
GTCCCTAAGAAGAGGGAACTTCAATGTTGTGTGTTGACAGCGGGTCAAATGCAGGAACATAAGGAGTGAGGGTGTTGGTGAGATGACGATGATGATGATGACAGGGAGGTCTTGGTTCTAAGAATTCATCACTTGGGAAAGACCTGTTTTCATTAAAATTAATTGCATCACCCTCTGTTCTTGATCTCTGTATGAGGTCATCATCTTCATTGAATACACATGAAAGGTTTGTTCTACTTCTTGTCTTCTAGTGTTGAATACTCTGAAGGCCTTGGCAGTTGGAGAGTATCCTAAGAGGAAACCATCATCAGCCTTTTCATCAAATTTTCCAAGTTTATCCCTGTAGTTATAAATGAACATAGGACATCCAAAAACATGGAAATAGCTGACATTTGGAGCTCTATTTCTGAAAACTTCATAGGAAGTTTTGCCATGTCTCTTGACAATGATTGATCTATTCTGAGTGTAGCATGCAGTGTGAACAGCTTCTCCCCAAAATTGCTTTGGCAAAGCTGCACCATTTAACATAGTTCTGGCTGCTTCAATCAGAGTCCTGTTTCTTCTTTCAGTCACACCGTTTTGTTTATGGGTGCCAGCTGACGAGAAGTTTTGTGATATTCCTTTTTCATCACAAAAGGATTCAAATTGTTGATTCTTGAATTCAGTATCATTCTCACTTCTTAGAGCTTTTACTCTAACATCATTCATCTTTTCAACCTGTCTGATGAAGGACATGATAGTATCAGTTGCATCACTTTTCCTTCTGAGGAAGAAAACCCATGTATACCTGGAAAATTCATCAACAATGACCAAAGTATATTTGTTGTGATTGATGGTCTGAGGTTTGACGGGCCCAAATAAATCCATGTGACGGAGATGTAGACTTGTCAATAGAGAATGATTGTCTGGTCTTAAAAGAAGACCTGTGATGCTTTCCCTTGACACAAGCTGAACAAGTCTTGTCTTTAGAAAAAATAACTGAAGGTAGACCAGCAACCAGGTTTTGTGTGGCTATCTTGTTGATGTTTTGAAGTTGACATGAGACATTCTTTTATGCCACATCCAATTGACAATTTCAGAGGCTTTGGCAAGAAAACAGTTGGAGCTGTCTTCAAAGCAAGTTGCCATATTGATGACATACACATCTCTTCTTCTAGGTGCAATAAGCACCACATCATTTTTCTTGTTGAATATGGTTCCCTAAGTCTTGGTAAACAAAACCTTGTAGTCAGCATCACACAATTAGCTGATGCTGACAAGATTGTGCTTAAGACCATTCACATATGCAACCCTTGTAAACGTTATCCCATTGCAGTTAACTGAGTTGTATCCCTCTGTGTCGCCTGAAGAATTATCCCCAAACACTACTTTAGGACCTGGATCCTTTAAGTATCTGTGTAGGTATTGTCGAATCTCTGTCATGTGTCTAGAACAGCCACTGTCTAGATACCATACCGATTCCTTAAGATGTTTTTGCACAGATACATAGAAACAAGTTAGTTCCTATGGTGAACCCACTTTCCAGTGGGTTCCCTGAATTGCTGATTAGCAACTCTTGAGTTCCTATAGAACTTTTGACGATGTGAAGGACAGTTGGCTGTCTCATTTGTGAACCTTCCATAGATATCACATCATGGAAAGTCACTGCACTCATCTGAGTGATGGTCTGTAAATCCACAAAATTTATAAGGAGGGTAAGGTCTGTAGTTGCCTAATGGTCTCCTAGAATCCTGTTGTCTTTCCCTAGAAGGTGTCTGAGATCTCTTAACAACCATTTGTCTATCATGAGCTATGGTCATGTGATGAGAGTTTTTACACACATTACAGTAAGGTTTAACTATCCTTTCACCTTTGGGTTCTCCTAGAATAGACTTAGGTTCAGAGGAAGTAGAGCATTCAGCGGAAGGCTTAATATGTAGTTTTAAGATTTCTACTTCTTTCATTAAGGACAACAAGCGTTCTTCAGTTGAGTAATCAACTTTGTTTATAGATTTTATTGAGACTGGCTTAAAGGCAAATTGCTTAACAGATTGTTTTGTTGGTACGGCAAACACCTTAGCTGGTGGTTTCTCAACATCTGTTTTGGGTTCAACCTTAGCTCCTCTAGAAGAGCTGCTGGGTTCAACTACTAAGAGTTTAGGTAAAGGTGGTAAATCAACCACATCTTCAGAGACAAGTACATCTGTCAAGAGGGGATCTGACACATGTATAGTCTTTGTTGATTTGAAAACAATCTCTTTGGGTTTTATAAGTGATTTCAATTTGTTTTTCTTAGCAGAGATATCCCTTTTTATGTCAGCAGGTAGTTCATCGTTAAGCAATTCATCTATAGTAAACCTACTGCACAACCATTTTTCTATAACCTTATTTAATTCAGATACTTGATCATTTAAGGCACTGTTCTTTAAGGTTAACCTATTAACTTCATTTTGAAGAGATATTTTTTCAGAATTAACCTGTTTAAGAGTCTCATTTTCAGCCCTAGCAGTTAACAGTTCATGTTTAACAGAGTGAAACTTATCAAGCAGGTTCATTCTTTGTTCCTCAACAAAGTGTAAATCAACAATGGTGTAATCAAGGACATGTTTGCCCTTCATCACTTTCAGACATAGAGAGAATCCTGTGTACCTTTTTCATTGTGATGTCAACCCATTGTCCTGATCTTGCATCTCCTTTCCCAACAACTAGTTCATCCTCAGCTATTGCCATAAATTCCCTGACTCTTGTAGTATCTTCTTCATCCGAAGTCAGCGGCTCATCATTCCAGTCATACGCTACAGATACCAACCCTTTCTTTGTCTTCTTATCACCCACTTTCTTCTTAGACAGAGCTTCAAGCTTCAAATTCATCTATTCCAACTCAGCTTTAAGTGCCTTGTACTTGTTCTTGTAATCCTTCTTCTCATTGTCAGAGGAGTTGAATTGGTGGGATGAATTGTTATGTTGTGATTTGAACTTGTATGGTTTGGTGGAAGATGATGGATAAGAAGGTGAGGATGTCTTTGTGGAAGGACAGTCTTTTTGAAAGTGTCCAAGTTTTCCACAGGCAAAGCAAGTTTCTTTTGATTTTTTGGTTTGTTTGCTAGCTGATCCTACTCTCCCTGATCTTTTGTAGAATCTCCTTTGATTAGCTAGCAAGGCTCTTTCATGAAACTCGGCATTAAGTTCTGTCATGCACTCTTGGCTGCTGTGTGTGTCTTCTTCAACATCAATGTCGATGTCCTGAGAATGTGAGGTGGAAATCAAGGCTTTGGATGTTTCTCCCTGAACTACAAATCTTTCAGTCTCAGATTTGTATATGGTATCAATCAGCCCTTCTTCATAATTGTACTTTCCATATAGCTGAGCCAAGGTGTCATTCTTGATGGAGTTATTAGCTCTCTGAGTTTGATTCATACTCGGCCATTTCTGGGAAGGCTGTTGACAAATGTGGCATTTACTTCAGCTTGAGCAATGGTGACGTCATTCATAGCAAGGTCGTTGAGAAGAATTTTTAGCCTCGTATATGTTTGTTGAACCTTTTCACTTTCAATGGCCTTGAAAGCATTGAACTGAAGCTTGAGTGCCTGAATCTTGGTATCTCTTGTTTCAGAGGGACCTTCATGACCGAGGATAAGGTCTGTCACATTTGTTTAGCTATAGGACATTGAATCACAGACTTCATGATGTGTTTTGGAAGACAGGTTATAATGATGCTCTTGAGACGTTTATCTTGGTTTGTCAATTTCCTATCAGCTGGAGTCCACTGCTTGAGAGGTTTGAGAAGAGTATTCTCATCAGTAAACGTAAGCGCCATGGGAACATAAGGTCTATTTTCTATAATTTCTAGAAGAAATGGTTCAAGCCCGTCGAGATATACGAGGAATTGACTCTTCCAACTTGCAAAATCATCTTCATCAAAGACTAGTACGTTGGTGACATGAGATCCGCCTCTCGAGTCAAGAAGTTGAGGTAGATCATCTTCATTTTGAGGTGGAGGAGTAAGTCTTGGTGAGGATGGTGGTGGAGGAGTGTTGCTTCCAGAAGACGGTGGTGGTGGTGGATTGTTCATTTCAGGCATGGTGGATCTTGATTATAAAACTTAGAACGATGTTTATGAAGGTTTTAATATCAAACACCGCTCTGATACCAATTGAAAGTCCCTAATCCAAGCGTGAAACGATAAAACTAAGACAATCAACACACATAATTACTTTTCAAACGTAATACTTATTATTGTATAATAAAGAATTACAAGTGTTATGGATAACACCGTTAGATGATACTGTGTTGTGCAAACTTTGGGCAAAAACCTAACTTATGAACACAATCGCAGCTGTTTGGTTCAATAAGTTCTAAAGAGTTAATGTGTGTAATATGTAAAAGTGAACAACCTTAACTCTAGGCTACATATCCTATTTATAGTGGTACGAGGTTGACTCCAAGTACTGGTTGATGGTAACTACACTAAATAGACACTTTTCAGACATATGTCACAAGATGCTCTTTTATTCTTGGTAGTCTGTCACAACGCTTTAGGGAAACAGAGCTGACACAGTTTCCCTTTTCTTCAAAGTCTCGTACACACTAAGGTATGTCCAAAGTGTACTGAGTATTAACAGGGTATTGCCACCTCTGTTAACCCTCAACCCCTTAGAGTCCCTGATACATCTTGGTTGTTATCCATCACAGCCAATGAGTATGTCTTCAAGTAATCTTCGACTTCTTTGACAATTTCTCTGACATGGACTCCTCTGAGGTTGCTCACAGAGACTTAGATCTCTGTGAGTCTTGTGATACTTGCCTGCCTCCTAGGCACAGGCAAGTTAATATCAAACATCTTGATTTACGTTTAAATCTATGATACATGGAATCTAATAAACTTAGATTCCCAACAGCTATGATGAGATACTTATCGATGAATAATATGAAGGTAAAAGACTTGTATTGATATTGCCGAATCAAAAATGATTTTTTCTAGTGATGAAGATTATGATCAATTTTGAGACTATGATATGAAAAAATTGGAGGTATTTGAAATTGAAAAGTGAGTTTTTTTTATTTATGTTTAAAACAAAGTGATAGATTTGAGTGTGATTTAGTGAATGGATTGATAAGACGATGATCTAGATTGGTGAAGACGATGAAGATGATGATCTGTTTGATGAAGATGATGAAGACGATTGGTGAATTTCTTGTTGGGATAGATCTATGAAGATGATGATCAGAGGTTGTGTTTTAAATTGATAGATGAAGATAAGATGTGTTGTGTTTCGAAGATGATGATCTGGGTTATGTTACAAACATTGATGACCGGAAGTGGTGGTGGTTTTAGGAGTGGGAGGTGGTGGTGATAATTGGTGAAGAAGACAAAAAGAAAGAACTTGTTAAACCTCTGTCACGTCAGCTGGTAACTTGGTACACTATGTTTCAATATGTATAATGAACATAAAAAAATCCGTAGAGTATAATGGTCGCATTTAGATAGTATATAGAGTATTTTTTTTTTGCTCTTACCCTTTAAATTTAACTACCGATATCATGTCTATACCGTATGTGAGTTTAATCTATACTACTTTATAAAACATTTAGCACTTTTTATTTTTAGAAGTCTTAAAAAAATAAGCCTCAAACATTGCTAAAAAAGAAGTTTTAACAATTGAGTCAATTTTGTTTAAAAATAGTCAACCTGGAAAGCAAACCGCAATTTTCTTATAAATACAATGTAACCGCCCGTAGCTATTCACTAAATGCATCACAATTTCTAAAAAAGTAACTGTCCGTAACAAATACACATTTAAGAAAATTAAAAATCCTTTATTATATAAAGTTGTAAAAATTAATAACATGTACTATTTCATCATAACAAAAATTCCAATTTAATGAAAATAAGTAAATAATTGTAACAACTCAAATATTAAAATTAGACACCAACTATATATAGTTACCCTAAAATGAAAAACAAATCAAACAAGACAGAAACATAAAACATATTCATTTCTTTGGCATAACATCACCTAACCGTCGCCTCCATCACCATCGGGATCCGCCAGCAACACCGTCGCATATATCGCTAATCAAGTGTTTAAGTTTGAGTGTGTTTGCTGGTGTTTTTTTATTTCAGTGGGATTTTTCTTCTTTTTTACCTATTATTACCTGTCACAAAGTCTTGGTGGTATAAGACCAAGAAAGTTGTTTGTTTTGGTTTCATCTTTGGTTATTTGGATGGTTGTTCATCGCCACTATCACCATAAATCTAAGATATGTTCTATGAACTTAGGCTGTCTCAGACGGGTTTGATGGATTTGGGTTGTCTCAACTCTTTAAAAGAAAGAGAAAGCAACAAGAAAACAACATTTTGTTAGCCTGTATGTATTATCATATTCTATGTTTGGTCACTATTGTATTATGATATTTTATTATTTTAGTTAATGATTTAATGTAGCTTAAAAGTTGGAGAAGAATGAGAGTCATTCATTTTTTCTATGATTTTCCTTTAAATACAAAATAGGTGTAGTTGGTATTGAATAATACTTTCTTTTTTTCATTCAAAAGATTGTAAATTTATTTTATCATTGTCTTTTACGTGCTTTTTCATTTGCTTTCTTGTATCTGTTTTTATTATTGGGCTTTTACAAAGTTGCTCTCAACACAACTTTGATGTTGCCCTGCACGGGTTCAACCAAACATAAGAAAAATGGTTATACTACTTAAAGATTCTAGCCACCTTTTTGAGTTAAAATTTGTTTAACCCTTTGATAAATGTCTCACTTTGTGTTGTGAGACTCCTTATAGTCATTATTGTTAATGCAAGTGATGCCTAAAAACATTATTAGTGTTAACTAATCTTTCTTAGTTTTGATCACAACAAACTATACAACACATTTAGTGTAAAACACAAAACGAATTATTTAACTAACACTATCATCAAGGTAATAATCATATCACTAACCTTTCTTAATCATACTTAGTGATCATCAAAATGATTATCCTTAAAACTCACTTTTGTTAATATGACAAAAGACTTTTTAATAAACTTTCTTTTTTAGAAAATGTTTTATTAAAATGGAAAATGAAAATTTGAAAATAGCATATTCCATATGCTATTAGAATATCCTTTGAAGGCTTCAAATACCTCAGATATTCCTACCCCACTAAAAGACAAAAAAAAACGGAGCATACTCTAGGGGCGGAACCTTAAGTAGCTAGGCGGTTCCTTAGCGATATGGAACCGCCGGGCTAGATAAGGTACCACGCCCAGATAGCCGTTATATATCCGTTATACTTTGTCTCCTTTAAATAGTGGGTTAAATCTCATTTTCCAACAAGCCTCTTGGACGTTTTTCTCAGCCCCCTTTCTCTTTTCTATAGCATAATCATTAGTAAATGATCACTTAAAATGTTAAGGATGTTTACATATGATTATCCTCTTGATCCCCTCCTTTACCTTGTCCAATGAGAAGATCACTCACTCACTAGTGTTGTGATAAAGATGAATCTATGAGCTAGTCATATTCATCATGATACCCTTTTTGTTTTATGTCAATCCATTGTATTTATGAATACTTGGACTAGTTGTGTTCATCCAAGTTATTTATGAATACTTGGATTTGTTGTGTACATCCATTGCATATGTGTTTGCTTGGATTTGTGTTGTGTAAATCAAATCTACATGTGTGTACTTGGATAAGTCTAGTTGAGTTGTAATAGATTTGATTAGTAGTTCTCACTAAACTATAAAGTGATGTGGTTGTGTCTTGTGAGTTCTCACTAAACTTGAAAGTGATTAGTAGTTGTGTTGTGTGAAGTTCTCACTTAGCTTCAAAGTGAAGAGTCGTGAAGATTGGTTCTAGCTTTGGATTAGAACTCGACATCTAGCCTTGTGTCGTAAAATGGTGAAGTAGGAAACATCGTGAAGATTGGTTCTACCTTAAGATTAGAACTCGACATCTAGCCTTGTGTCGTTAAATTGTGAAGTAGGAAATGTTGTGTAGATTGGTCCTAGCTAAAGATTAGGTCTCGACATCTAGCTTAGTGTCAAAAAATAATGTAAGCGATGATGTAAGGTTTTCTCCGCCAAGAAGGGAGCTTGTGGATATAGTGTAAATCTCGAGTAGGTGTACTCGAGGAGTGGAGTAGAAACGAGGATAGAGCCTCGTTGTCGAACCACTATAAATCTTGGTGTCTTCCCACTAGGTTGTCTCCTTCCTTACTCTTTACTTATTTCATTATCATTCCACTTACCTATTATCTTTGCTAGTGCATTTGAATTGAACCTAATCATTATGCAACTTAGCTTCAAGCAAAAGATAGTTTTTATACAAACCAAATTGAAAGTAATTTTAATTTGGTTGCCAATCGAAGAGAAACTATTCAACCCCCCCCCCCCCCCCCCCCCCCCCTCCCCCCTTCTAGTTTCTACAATTGGTATCGGAGCGATGGTCACTCAATATCTTTGAAGTATATTGTACTTTGAAACTTGGATCGATCTATTATCTCCTCAAATTAGAAGGTCAAGTTGTACTAAAGTTTCTCTTTGGTCAAAACTATTTTGTTCTTGAAAAATAGGTCTTTTAATTGATAATATTGCATCCCTCTTTAGATTAGTAGTCTTTATGCATTTTAGATCTACTCTTGAAATGTATCTACTAGTTTGCATCTTGCTTTTTGTAGGTACTCATGAAGATCAATCACTAAATTGGTTGTGGATTGAGTTACTTGCACTTGTAGAAGACTCATCTTCATTGATCCTTAACATCTTTGAATGATGATACCAAGATGATTGGGAATGATACTAGTCCTTGAAGACTTAGTACTCATCATAGTCATTGTTGGGCATAGCATTGATTCCTTGATGGATTGCTCTTTGTGGCCAAGGTACGCTTTCATTCTTCCACACGCCCTTTGATCATTCTTTTGATAATTACTTGACTATGTGCTTGTTCTTGGCATCCTTGCCTTGACATTTGTTTGTGGTTTGCGATTCTTTTCTTCTATCCTCTCAAACCTTCATTGCTTGGATACTTGACTCACTATGGTGATGTAGAGTGAGTTAGTAGTAGCTTAAAGTATCAAGCATGATTTCCATGGTTTACACCCATACGGTTAGTAGGCCCTTTGTGGGAGAGAAAGTGAATTAATGCCTTTCTCATATTTTGGTTTGGACTAAGACTATTATTGAAAGTGATCTTAGTCTATACTTGAATAATTGCTTCGTGTTTATTCATTACCAAAGCCGTTTAACGTTTCGCCGGAAAGGCACGTCTTAAACCACTAAATATGACACAAGCTCTTCGTTACCACTATTTGAAGATTGTCATTAATCCCTTGAGCATTGGTCCTAGTCTTGATTCACTTCCCTTGACTTCTCTCCACTTTGCCGTTTTGCTACGAGTAGTCGTTTGTCCGTTTTGGTTCTTTTCGATCTTGATTCAACTCGTAATCCTTCATTAAAACATATTGCCTAGTGTTTTTTATGATCCAATGTTATTCTAAAAGGTTCATGATATATTTTTAAGTATCTTAGAAAAACTTGGTTTTTAAAATTTGGCGTTTTTCATTGATAAAAACCTGCCTCTGTAGGCGGTTCTTTATCTTGGCGGCTCAAACCCGCGGTTCCTTATCGATAAGGTACCGCGGGCAGTAAAGTTTGTCAGAGCGCCAGTTTGATTATTTTATTCTTTTTCAAACCACTATCTCTCTCTCTCAAAAACACACAGCCGACGGTTTACCCTTTTTCCACCTTTTTGAAGCTTCCAAAACCTTCAATCACTCAAATTAATTGATTCCAAGTTGTGGGTTTCACTCATCCTTCATCTAACATCAATTAATTGTAAGTATTTTCTTTCAGTTTCATCTATTTTGTTCTAGGGTTCATCCTTTCATAATTGGGGATTTTTAAAATTGAAATTGAATTAAAACCTTAATAGGAATGTGGGTTGACATGGTTATTTTACTATGATCCCTTAGGTTCATATTCATTAAGATTTCACTAAAACCCACTTGTAGAACAAATCCGAATTTTGGCTAAATGATTTTGGTTAAAAGATGGATTTGAGATGAACCCATGAACAAATAGGTAATGACATTGTTAATGCTTACCTAAAAACCTTGTTTTGAAAAAACCAATGTTCTAGTCCATTGTTGATCCAACATAGTTCATATGTTCTTGGTAAATAATGGAATAGCTATATTGTGAGCATGAGAATGATACGGATTCAATCCTTTGTTTGTCAAGAAATTGATATAACACATTCTCATATTTTTTTATCTTTGATTTTATTTTTCATATGAGTGATTGGAGAAATATTTTCTTATGTTTATTTAGGTACTAATCATGCCTTCTCAATATCAAAAGGATCGTCATTACACTAGACAATACATGTCAAACCTTTCCCAAACCTATGCTTCCCCCCAACTTCAAAACTCTTTTCCATCCCTTTCTACTCGTTGTTTCCATGAGGGTAGAGTCGTTGACAAGGAAATAACGGGTTATGACTATATCCAATCTATGTTTGAGCTTTCTGGGTTTGATTGCTTGCTCAACATAGAAGAAGATATTTACCCCTTATTCCTTCTTGAATTCTTTAGCACCTACTCCATGCTTGAATACAATGGAGAAATTTTCATTCGTTTCGTGTTGAATGATCAATTGATTCAATACTCCCTCGAAAACTTTGGTGAAATTCTCGGTGTGCCATATGAAGGCACTTGTCGTTTTACGGATAAATGGAGACTTGATGCTCTCTTAGAATCCTACGATAAACCTCCAAATGACCTCACCGAAATTGATCTAGAGTTCATCCTTGACATCATTTCGGAAGAGCGTGATGGAAACGTTGTGAGAAGCCTTCATTCAAATGTACGAAATGTGAATCGATATGAAGTGCTCTCTAGCGACCTTAAGGATTTTATGGTCCAATGGGCAAATATCCTTAGGGAGAATGTCTTTTGTCTTGGTGGAAACCGAGATCATATCCCGGCTTGTATGGTGCATATGTCGAGTTTCATCTTTACATCCACCAAGTACAATTTGGCATTCTATATCGCTCGACGAATCAATTATGCCCTTTCAAAGCCGAAAACAAACCTTCCCTATTGTAACACCCCCAAATTTATACAACTCAATACAACGGAAGACTAGTTGGTGTTACGGGATAACACATTACTCACATCATAGACAACGCATAAAAATCGCGGCGTTTATTAATAAAGCATTTCCATTCATAAATATCAAAGTTACATCGGTCCCAAGTCATTTGCATTTAATACAGGTTTTACAAAGCATTTGAATGGAAATAAGTATTTAGGTGCGGGCCATGAATTCTTGTTGTCTTCCCGAGGATTACCTTCAAGTACCTGAGATAAAACATGTTAAAAGAAAAGGTCAGCGATAACGCCGAGTGAATTCATAGAGTTTAATAAAATCCATCAATATAATATCAGTATAAAATTATTACTGAAAATCATTTTGTACAAATCATTTTAATATGCCATAAAATAGCCAAAGTCATTTTATACAAATCCTTATCGAAAATCATAATATAGGCATTTGCCTTAAAAATCATTATACGAGTCAATGTCGTAAAAACATCATACAATACAACTTACGACGTTGTATAAAGTTAAATAAAATCCGTATATGAATATGGTTACGAAAACCAAAACACAAACATAATATCATTAGTATGACCCCGTATTGCTAGTCAGGCAATACATCGTAATTCAGAGCGTACAGCAGTATTTCATTAATTTGGATTATTATAAGCCGCATGACATTGTTACCTTACTATCACAACAACGGGTAGCTAACCCGATACCAAAGTTTCCCATCTAAGTTAGCGTGTCGTCACAAAGTTCACGCTATGGAAATCTTCTTATACATAAATTCTCTTACCAATCAATGTGGCACGACCGGGATCAACCGTCAAGGCGCGAACTGGGGTGATCGTCCCCAAATAGTACTATTATATGCATAAGCGTCTACCAAATCCCGGTAGTTCACAATTCATGCTAATGGGACTTTTAGTGACATAACCTAACTTTAATAATCCATTTAATTTCATCTTTCGGGTCCTTTAATCATTTATCGGGTCATACAATCGGGCATACAATCATTCGGGTCCAAATCAATAAACAAACAATCGGGACAAATGGTGTCCTATTTTATAAAAACTAACATGTTATCTCCCTCGCGGGTTTTGTAAAACATTTCATAAAAACATTTAAAAGAGTGCGAGGCTATGAACTCACGTTGATGTGGGAAGACGGGTTATCGGCAATTCGGATGAACGGTACGTGCTTCAATCACGGAAACCTAGACAAATAATACTCGTCTTAGACTCATGTCCAATGACTTTATAAAAATAACAATTATGTATACATATGATGATTTTATATATATGATGATCAAGTGGGTTTACATATTCTCATTTACTCATTTTTGTGTTTATGTGTCGATAACTTTTATACTAGTTTACTAGTTTTACCTATTTACGTATTTTAAGTCCAATAAACTTATTATAAGTTATTTAACTTGTATTAATCCATGTTATACTTATATTATCAGTATCTACACTTTACAAGTTGGGCCTAAATGGGTTAAGCCCAATAAATAAGTTTATAAGTGTTTTAGTCCATTTTGTTGTTTTATTAGTCCAATAACATTAATTTAGCCCGTTAATGTCCGTATGTTATATAGTTCGGGTTTTATCGGTTTTTACTTGTTATACATGTTTATATATCAGTATATAAGTTTTATAAAGTTCACATTAGACGGTTCCAACCGTCTAAGTTTTATTTAGCAAAAACGTTAATTTTACGGTAATAGCCGAAAAAGTCGTAAAAATCATGTTTATAGTTTTATAACTTATAAAACTTAACAAGTTACCATTTTTATAAAATGTCCACTTATTTACCATTGTACATATTTATATAAATGAAATATATAAGTTAGTGGGTTTTAATTTATATTTTATACTATTTTTATTTGAGTGCTTATATAATATTATTATACTTTAATTTCCAAAATCTGATTTTTATTTTCATCTTCACCAAAACTGCCATATCTTGAGTTCTATATGGAGATAGAAGCTCAAATTTTTATGACATAAACTACCTGATATGTGCTCCATTTAACGCTTCTATAGCTACTGTTGAATCAGCTTGTAAATATTTTCTAAAAATTGTCCAAAACAGTGAACTCAGATTTGTACTTTAAACTTGTTTTGATCATATCTCACTCATTACAATGATTCCATTGCATGGCCAACTCACACATGTGTACAAGACTCATAGCTTACTGTATATCAATCTATTCAAGTCATTTTACCAGTTTACCATATGATTCTTTACTGTTTTATACAGCCATCTAAATTAAGCAAGATTTTAACCTTGTTTCTTATAGTTTTTCATCTTTTTAAGCATGTTTATCAACATCAAATCCCCACACAATATTTTTATCATCATATATCATCATACATATATACATTTAAGAAGAAAATACATGATTACATAATCAAAATTAACAAAAGGATAGGAAGAACAATCTTTATACCACCATTAGTGATGAAAAGATGAGGTTTTTGATGAACAAGACTTGGTTCTTGTTATCAAATCTTCAACTTTAGAAATGAAACTTCTTGGGTCCTTCAAATGGATGAACACCTCCATGAAATCAGCCATAAACTTCTTCTTGAAAATCAGCCCAAAGACCTCCATGAAAACTCCTTTTCACATGTTATAATCACCTCTAATCTTCATCTTTTCAAGTAGGCTTCAACATATGTTGATTATAGCCTTTGTTTATGGTTAAAATTTGATGAAAATGGTGATAGGAGGGTGGTATGGGACGTTCACATAGAGAGAGAAGGAGAGAGTGTGTGAGTTTTGAGAGTGGTTTTGCATGTATGAAATGGTGGAAAGGAGAAAGCTAGTGGTTTTTTAGGTTAAGTGGAGTAGCTTTTAAGCTAAGCTAACACTTGTTAGCTTAGTTGCTACAATGTTGACACATCATGAGATGTGTTGGCTTACTCTTGCCATTTTATTTAGTGGGGGTGGGACAAGTGTCCCACTTGTCTCATCTCCACTAATTTACGGGTACTCCTCGATTCTAGTTTCCTCGATTTGCGTGCCCTCGGGTCGTTTTATGAAAAACGTTTTTATAAAATATGAATCAACGGCACAAAACGAATCTAATAAAAATTGTCTCATAAAAAACGGAGTTCGAAAACGTAAATACGTAATCCTAAGGTTTCCGGTTTAGTCGTAAAGGATGTTAAATTAAAATCGTAAGTCCTAATCTCTTCTCGTAAATTTGTGAGTTTATGAACCAACTCAGAATTAAAATCCCAAAATAATATTCACGGATAAATTTATTTCCTGAAATGTCGAACTGTCACCAAAACGGTGTATGTAAACGTAAGCACGTAACGTATAATCCTCCGGTTTAGACGTAGTCGATGCTACTTCAAGACGTAAATCTAAATTTCTTCCCAAAAATAAGTGAGTTCATAATATAACATTAAAATAATATTTTTAAATAATACTTGAGAATAAAATATCAACCATAAATTGACGGATTGTCACAGCATTTACCCCTAAACAGGATCTTTGTCCTCAAAGATCATCTTACTACTCGCTTCTTATAGAGTTAAAGCCATGTGGGTATTTCCTCCACATTCGGTCTTTTCTCACAAGTGTAATCCATTACAATACGCGAGTTTCATCAAACATAACTACGGGAATAAGATCAGGCTTAATGTTGACTTACTTTCTCTATCCATGATGTTCACGGGTTTTTGATGAATGCAACTTTTCGCCGATCTAAACTTCATTAAGGAATAGTCAGATTTTCACTTGATAGATATTTCATCAAGTTCGATTTACGAAACATAATTCACGCAGCTCTTGAAGTCCTAGGGTAGATCCAGCTTATATGCCTTTCAAACCAATCTTTTACATCATCTCAATGGTCCCATACAACGGGGACTTAATTCCCATGATCCTTCAGATCATCAATTCATTTTTTCATGGTTAAAATTTTTGGCATAACTTCGCTACCCATTTGGCACTTCAAGATCTACATTTCATATTCACATAACTCCTTGCCCACTACCGGCAGTCAATAATCAGATCCTAATTTCACAATCATTTCAGGTCTCGCGGGTCGAGTATTTTGTAAGGTTAAGTTCGCCATCATAGGAAACCTTAAACCTAAAAGACATGTCCAACTCACAATGGGTGTATATTGGATGTCTTCATCCCAACTCCTACTTACAGATGCTCTAATATAGATCCTCACAAGATTCGATCTCGATCCTAATACTATAGTTATCAATGATAATCTCTCCAAAGGAAAACGATTATATGGTCTATTACCAAAGGTCAATCATTCAAACATAAAACAATACTTATAGTATTTTGTATCGTTACTTTACCTCGTCCCTTCGATTGGGGTGGTACAGTACTCTCATCAAGGTTCGTTCTTAATGACTTCTGAGCAAATCTCTAGAAATTCGATGCGAAACGAGGATCTTGATAGATATGATCGATACAGGCACACCATGTTTACACAACTCCTTTAAATACAAAGAGTCAATCTCTTTATCGAGAATATATCATTAATAGGAATGATATTAGCAGATTTGGTCAGTCTGTCGACGATGACCCAAATCGAATCAAATTCTGATGATGACCTTTGCAATAGTTAGACGTTTACTAATGTATGAGGCGATGTCTGCCTTCATAATTTGCCATAAGTACAACTTCTTCAGATAAAGATACACTAAATCAGAAATAGTATGAATAGAATACTTATACTTACAAGATTCCAACATAACTATATCTCAAAATCTCTATTTTTAGGCAACCACAAGTGGCCTTTTATACATCTAACGCCATCGGCTTCTCAATTCTAATGGTTCATATTTGCCGCGAACCCCTTTTTATTATCTATATTATCCTTTTTATAAGCATCGGCTATATTTTAAATTGCTCGGCAATTTATTTTACACATTCATTATTAAGAAATACATCGTAATTGATTCTTCATATTTTCTAAGTTTCAGTTTCGTTTCAGCTATCATTTTAATCAGTTTTGCTTAATCTGACGTTTAAAGCGCCGATAATTATTACAACTAATTGAATAATAAATATTTAATTTTTATGAAACATAACGTAAAAATTTTAATTTTTCTTAGTTCGACCAGTTATAAAAATGTTCAAAATAAATTTGAATTTAATTAACAAGACTTTTGTTGATTTATCGAAAATAATTAAAATAATTAATAAAATCCGTAAATGTTCGAAAAACCTTCGTTTATTCTTTGGTAAAAAATTTCTTAGTTGAAAAGCAAAAATTGTCATTTCAAATTTTAAGTCAAGGTTTAACGGTTTCCTCAATCCCTCTTAGGTTGTTTTGAGGTATACACGAACATTTACCCCTAAACAGGAGTTTAGTTAAATGTTCTGGGTATAAGGGAATAATCCCTTAAAAATCCTTTGTCAAAACACATTTGCACTTTCTTTTTGGTAAAACCCAAAATCTTAAAAGGGCTCTTAATTTTTGAAGAGTCAATATAGATTCCATTATCTTTTAATCACACGGTCAAATAATATAAAGGATTAAGTCTTTAATCACATGTTAATTATTCAAGGTACATGTTTTTATTGTTCTGCCAATTCAGGGCAATCTATAAATAATTATTAACTCATTCTTATTCTTATAAACAAACAAATGGTCCTTAATGATCGCAAGCATGAATTTATCAAATTACAGCCTTCACACGTGATTCACCAAATTTATGAATGCTACGTGTGTATTAGTCAATCCAAAATACATCATGTGAAACTCATAATGTTCATTACAAGTTCTGGATGTAATGATTGGAATAGATAATCTTTTTCGCGGACGCGAAGTTGATGATAACCATGCCATGGATCAAATCTTTAAAACATACGCTAGAACCTTGTAAATGATCGAACAAATCTTCCATTTCGAGTCATGGATATCATTTTCGATTGTCAATTTACTCAGTTCATAGTAATCTATAAATATAAGGAATGATAACACCATAGCTCTTCATGATGACGAGCTCGGTAGAATAAAATCTTTCTCCGACAACTCTCCCAGTTGTACGGTAATTCCTTTAATTCAGATGGTGCTGACGTACAGTGCACACGCCACAGGTGCAGCAACAGGAGTATAATCAATACCAAATTCAACTTGCCTTAATGGCGAAAGTCTAGGTAATTCACCAATAAAGACCTCCTAAAGTTTCAGATAACAGAAACATCTTTTAATAAATTCATATTAGGTTCTTCTAGATTACAATATCTATAACTAGTTCACAACCATTCATGGTATAATTTCAAGTCTAAATGCAGGATATGGTCATCCACCAAGAATTATTTAGATCACTTTTGATAATCAACATCTTATCATTTAGGGGAATTCTATTAGAGTTCCGATTAATTAAGACAATGTCGTCATGTCATAATTAATCAATCCATTCTACTGGCACTATTAACTTTCCAGTTTCATTATTGTTGATAAGATGTGAACTTCTCAAAAGACTAATAATAACTCATAATCCTTCACAAGTTCAGGGATATATTGAGACACAACTACAATTAAAAGAGTAAGGTCAACGCATAATCTATGCGAGAGAATTTCAAATCAGATACAGACGAAAACATTTAACGAATATGAATATATCCCATGTTTTCATAATTTGAGTACGCATTCGAAAGCTCCTTGGATCGTTACACAGGTCATTCAAAAGAAATGATAAGAACGTCGATACATCCAGTCGGGTATCAACACTCGGTAATCAAATACTTTTCCTAAGAATCTCACTACGGGAAAATCGAACAAGAAAGAATTGTCAATTGTCAAATAAGACAATTTCCACAGATGAGTAAATTCGACTCAGAATAATAGATGCTACATGCACATATGTAGGTGTCCCTAACACTATGTCCTTATTTTTCACTTTTTGCAGATCTCATAAATTTTAATCTTTCACAATCTTCAAAGAAAATTTAGTGTTTATTAATCAGTTTTATGGTGACTACTAATCAGCCTTGCATGGTCCATTCCAAATCGTATGTAGGCGCGCAACTATATACAATTTCATGATTAACGATGCAATACTCAGTTCGTCAAAATTTTATCATCATGTTTATAATAAAAACATTTTCATGCTTAATTCTTAAATAAGAATCAAAAATAAATTTACAAAGATTTTCTTTGTTATGAAAACAGTTAAGTTTTCCAAGGTGTTTTATAAACAACTTCATTTCAATAATGATTATTTATAAGTCTCACTTTAAATAATCCATATAGTGATGAAAATTCAATTTTCTTAAAGGATACTGTTTTATCTTATAAAAACAATGAGTGATCTGCAAAAGAGTGATGAAGAGTTGTTTACCAAGAACTAACCACAATATAATAGGAAATGAGCTTAGCCAATTAATCATGAGTTCATGACCTCGATGGCACTCAAAAAGAATAATCCACAAGGTAGCTCCAATCAAGATGAGTACTCGTTCAATGGTTACATCACTAATGCGAGCATTAGGAAGAGGCAAGAAAAGATAGATATCATCGATACATGTAGAATTTAGCATTCAAAGGTAATCTTTTCATTAATCACAAATAAGTCAAAATTGTTCTGTAACACATTACGTGTCACTATGTCATACAATTCTCAGAACTCATCCTATCAACTGATGTCTCAGTTAAGTTAGGGATTATTTTTAAAAGATACCACAAGGAATACTAATCTACAAGAGTCATTAGGTGTTCCATATGTCCCGGAAGATCCATTGGTCCCAATTCAGAAGAAGATTTCTTCAATTTATTTATTGGACACTGGGCATCCTCGTTATTGGACAATGGCCTAGGAACAACCCTTAACACAAACCTACAATCAATTAAATCCTTATAATTCAATCACAGAACTTTAGCGACTTCCTCTCAACAATTTCATATTCCAATACAAGTTAAATTTTTCTTTATTCAAGTTCCAACCAATTTTATACTCAATTCGATATCCTACCTCATTCTCCAATACTTTCATCCTTATTCTTATACCTTCAAAGTGCAATAAAAGCTCGATATGAATCAACACTTAATTTCCAATCCTATAGCTCTTACAACAACAATTATCAAATGAGTCACTAGTATGAAATGACTCGATCATTCAACTAGACTTCTCGGAAAGGTACTAGTGGCATGAGGCTTTTGGGTAATGGTTCCAATGACAGCCTCAAGTGCATCATTCACCCTTTCGATTTCAATTTAAGAATTGGATGACAACGAATCAGATGACATCTTTCTAGGTGATAACGTTTTGTCAAACTCCACTCTATAAGGAAAGATCGTCATGACATCGATATCAGATTTAATCTCGCCAATTCTTCTTAATATCACAATCAACTAATATCTACATTTCTACGAATATCAACCATTTGTTGGGATCATGAATATCCACAACTTGGTTTAGATCTAGGATATCTAGAATTCCTACGAGAATAGCTTTGATTAATTTACTAGGGGATTTAGGGTTCCTTGTGACAATCTACGTCGTATAAATACCTCGTATAAATATCAAAATAATCATCAAACAATCATGTAATAAAATTACATCATATATATATATAATCCAAGTTATATATATATATATTAAAATAACACTTCTCAGTCTTGCCTTGTCGGTAACATGGGAATTCTTCGGCACCGTTATAGTCAAAAGATGTTTTAGACATTTTGTGAAAAATGTTTATAGTTAAAAGATTTTGAAATGTTTTATTCAAAACCTTGGTTTTAAAATCTTTCGTTCTCTATAACGAGAGCTCTGATACCAAACTGTAACACCCCCAAATTTATACAACTCAATACAGCGGAAGACTAGTTGGTGTTACGGGATATCACATTACTCACATCATAGACAACGCATAAAAATCGCGTCGTTTATTAATAAAGCATTTCCATTCATAAATATCAAAGATACATCGGTCCCAAGTCATTTGCATTTAATACAGGTTTTACAAAGCATTTGAATGGAAATAAGTATTTAGGTGCGGGCCATGAATTCTTGTTGTCTTCCCGAGAATTACCTTCAAGTACCTGAGATAAAACATGTTAAAAGAAAAGGTCAACGATAACGCCGAGTGAATTCATAGAGTTTAATAAAATCCATCAATATAATATCAGTATAAAATTATTACTGAAAATCATTTTGTACAAATCATTTTAATATGCCATAAAATAGCCAAAGTCATTTTATACAAATCCTTATCGAAAATCATAATATAGGCATTTGCCTTAAAAATCATTGTACGAGCCAATGTCGTAAAAACATCATACAATACACCTTACGACGTTGTATAAAGTTAAATAAAATCCGTATATGAATATGGTTACGAAAACCAAAACACAAACATAATATCATTAGTATGACCCCGTATTGCTAGTCAGGCAATACATCGTAATTCGGAGCGTACAGCAGTATTTCATTAATTTGGATTATTATAAGCCGCATGACATTGTTACCTTACTATCACAACAACGGGTAGCTAACCCGATACCAAATTTGCCCATCTAAGTTAGCGTGTCGTCACAAAGGTCACGCTATGGAAATCTTCTCATACATAAATTCGCTTACCAATCAATGTGGCACGACCGGGATCAACCGTCAAGGCACGAACTGGGGTGATCGTCCCCAAATAGTACTATTATATGCATAAGCGTCTACCAAATCCCGGTAGTTCACAATTCATGCTAATGGGACTTTTAGTGACATAACCTAACTTTATTAATCCATTTAATTTCATCTTTCGGGTCCTTTAATCATTTATCTGGTCATACAATCGGGCATACAATCATTCGGGTCCAAATCAATAAACAAACAATCGGGACAAATGGTGTCCTATTTTATAAAAACTAACATGTTATCTCCCTCGCGGGTTTTGTAAACATTTCATAAAAACATTTAAAAGAGTGCGAGGCTATGAACTCACGTTGATGTGAGAAGACGGGTTATCGGCAATTCGGATGAACGGTACGTGCTTCAATCACGGAAACCTAGACAAATAATACTCGTCTTAGACTCATGTCCAATGACTTTATAAAAATAACAGTTATGTATACATATGATGATTTTATATATATGATGATCAAGTGGGTTTACATATTATCATTTACTCATTTTTGTGTTTATGTGTCGATAACTTTTATACTAGTTTACTAGTTTTACCTATTTACGTATTTTAAGTCCAATAAACTTATTATAAGTTCTTTAACTTGTATTAATACATGTTATACTTATATTATCAGTATCTACACTTTACAAGTTGGGCCTAAATGGGTTAAGCCCAATAAATAATTTTATAAGTGTTTTAGTCCATTTTGTTGTTTTATTAGTCCAATAACATTAATTTAGCCCGTTAATGTCCGTATGTTATATAGTTCGGGTTTTATCGGTTTTTACTTGTTATACATGTTTATATATCAGTATATAAGTTTTATAAAGTTCACATTAGACGGTTCCAACCGTCTAAGTTTTATTTAGCAAAAACGTTAATTTTACGGTAATAGCCGAAAAAGTCGTAAAAATCATGTTTATAGTTTTATAACTTATAAAACTTAACAAGTTACCATTTTTATAAAATGTCCACTTATTTACCATTGTACATATTTATATAAATGAAATGTATAAGTTAGTGGGTTTTAATTTATATTTTATACTATTTTTATTTGAGTGCTTATATAATTTTATTATACTTTAATTTCCAAAATCTGATTTTTATTTTCATCTTCACCAAAACTGCCATATCTTGAGTTCTATATGGAGATAGAAGCTCAAATTTTTATGACATAAACTACCTGATATGTGCTCCATTTAACTCTTCTATAGCTACTGTTGAATCAGCCTGTAAATATTTTCTAAAAATTGTCCAAAACAGTGAACTCAGATTTGTACTTTAAACTTGTTTTGATCATATCTCACTCATTACAATGATTCCATTGCATGGCCAACTCTCACATGTGTACAAGACTCATAGCTTACTGTATATCAATCTATTCAAGTCATTTTACCAGTTTACCATATGATTCTTTACTGTTTTATACAGCCATCTAAATTAAGCAAGATTTTAACCTTGTTTCTTATAGTTTTTCATCTTTTTAAGCATGTTTATCAACATCAAATCCCCACACAACATTTTTATCATCATATATCATCATACATATATACATTTAAGAAGAAAATACATGATTACATAATCAAAATTAACAAAAGGATAGGAAGAACAATCTTTATACCACCATTAGTGATGAAAAGATGAGGTTTTTGATGAACAAGACTTGGTTCTTGTTATCAAATCTTCAACTTTAGAAATGAAACTTCTTGGGTCCTTCAAATGGATGAACACCTCCATGAAATCAGCCCTAAACGTCATGTTATAATCACCTCTAATCTTCATCTTTTCAAGTAGGCTTCAACATATGTTGATTATAGCCTTTGTTTATGGTTAAAATTTGATGAAAATGGTGATAGGAGGGTGGTATGGGACGTTCACATAGAGAGAGAAGGAGAGAGTGTGTGAGTTTTGAGAGTGGTTTTGCATGTATGAAATGGTGGAAAGGAGAAAGCTAGTGGTTTTTGAGGTTAAGTGGAGTAGCTTTTAAGCTAAGCTAACACTTGTTAGCTTAGTTGCTACAATGTTGACACATCATGAGATGTGTTGGCTTACTCTTGCCATTTTATTTAGTGGGGGTGGGACAAGTGTCCCACTTGTCTCATCTCCACTAATTTACGGGTACTCCTCGATTCTAGTTTCCTCGATTTGCGTGCCCTCGGGTCGTTTTACGAAAAACGTTTTTATAAAATATGAATCAACGGCACAAAAAGAATCTAATAAAAATTGTCTCATAAAAAACGGAGTTCGAAAACGTAAATACGTAATCCTAAGGTTTCCGGTTTAGTCGTAAAGGACGTTAAATTAAAATCGTAAGTCCTAATCTCTTCTCGTAAATTTGTGAGTTTATGAACCAACTCAAAATTAAAATCCCAAAATAATATTCACGGATAAATTTATTTCCTGAAATGTCGGACTGTCACCAAACGGTGTATGTAAACGTAAGCACGTAACGTAGAATCCTCCGGTTTAGACGTAGTCGATGCTACTTCAAGACGTAAATCTAAATTTCTTCCCAAAAATAAGTGAGTTCATAATATAACATTAAAATAATATTTTTAAATAATACTTGAGAATAAAATATCAACCATAAATTGACGGATTGTGACACCTATGCTATGCTTCTTACTCGCCTTTTCAAAAGGGTTGCTCATGATTTTCCCCACCTCGATCTTTCTCGCTTCTACCCGGTTCATCGGGTTATGTTTCCTATTCAATAGGCATATGCAAGAAAGACAAGAAGTGATCGAGGATCGCGAAAATCCGATCATCAAGAGATGGATTATGAGGACATGGACATGCCAACAAGTGATGGTGATGGTATAGGTACTAGTTCTCACTTCAACTCTTCGAGTAATTCCCACCCATCCTCAAACTCATTCGTGGATGGACTTGAAGACTTAGCTCCCCCACCTCATTACTCCTCTAGTGAAGTACCGGAAGATCTTAACATGGAGCATCTTTACCGTGAAAATCTTAGGACTAGAGGTGAATTGCATGAACATCGGGTTGAATCAAGGAAGGGATTCAAATATTTGGGGAATATGATCAAGGGATTGGGTAAGAAGAGAAGGTGAAAGCTTTGAAGTATTTCAAAGAATACATGTTGGTAAACATGTAATGTTGAGCAATTTTTTTATTATCTTGGATGTGTATTAACTTATGCTACATGTTTGGATTGTTATTTATTTTGATCCTAAATATTGTTTATGCCATTATGTTTGTGATTTACATAGCTTTGTGCATGCCTTATGATAGTTAGCTTCTTAGATTTTGGTCAGTAGTTAACTTTGTCTTGTGAATCCTTTGGTAAAGATTTGGGTTAACCAAAATTTGGGATGTGAAACTTTTGAAAGACCTTTGGTCGCGGTTCCATATCGACATGCAGATCCTTATCGATAAGGAACCACCGGTCCTAGATAAGGAACCGCCACCACTGTGTCCAACATAATCTTTTGCTTTACACTATTTTCTTCAATCTGTGTAAACTTTGCATGATTCTTTGCAAAAACCTGCATATTTCCTAAACTAGGTTACCTAAATTCATTATTCACCTAAAATGATTTTAACCCATTACTAGTTTGGATGATTCCCTCACCCATTTAAACCTACCTTGTTAGTCATGTTCTTCACACATCAAAGCATCCTTCCCTAACCCTTAAACCACCCTTGTCAACCATGGTTTCTACAAAAACCTCAAACACCCCAAGGAAAACACTTAAGATTAGGATTAAGGTACCCAAGCCTCACTCCTCGCCCTTTCACACACCCAAAAATGAGATGGTTCCAATCCTCATTTCCTCATCACCTTCACCACCCCTTGCACCATGCAAGACAACATCCACCCATGATACTAACCACTCCATTGGTTCTACCTCCTCTTCATTCAACTCAAGAATGAATGAGCTCTCTTCACCATTCACTCCAAGTGCACCCTTGGATGTGACCACACAACCCCAAACCAATCCAAAGCATTCCTTTTGTGAATGACTTTGATGACACCTTGGTGACTTCACCATTTACCCCTCCTAACTCACCCATTTCACCAACCTTGGAGAACATACCTCCACTCTCACCCTCATCGCCCTTGGAGAACATGCCTCCTCCACCTCCACCAAACTCAAACATTCCAATTTTGGGTGTCCCTCTTTCCCTCCTTTTGGGTGATCCTTACTATGGGTTTCAAGAGACTCATGGTCCTAATTGTCCATGTTGCCTCTACAACCACTACATCATCCATAACCTTAGGATGGAGATGTTTGGACTACATAGGAGGTTGCAAGAGTTCTTTCTTACCTTGTTCTCCATGCCTCCTCCTAGGAGATGAATGATGAGTTTTCTTAATAAGTTTTTTTAACAAAACCAAGCCAAAGAAGACTACTCATCTAGATTTAATGTTAAGCTAGCTTTGTATTAGTTAGTTTTTTCATTTTTCATTGTATTTGCTTCCTTCATGAGTATTTCATGAAGTTGTTCTATGGATTTAGCTTTATGTGTTCCTATTCTTATGTGCACATTAATCAACTTTAATTTAAAATTAAAATTGAACCTAAATCTATCACACCCTCTAAAAACTTGACTAAAACTGGTTCAAAATGATATCTAAATTATTTTGTCACCCTTTATCAAGACATTCTTTGTGAATGTGTTGCTTTTATGCAACCCTAGCATAATTTAGTACTAATAGAGGTAAAATTCCAAGATTTACAATTTTTTGAAAAAGTCTTAGGTTTTCTCAAAACCCTGGAAAAACTTGGTTTCAAGTCTACTGCACGCGGATCCTTAAAGTCCCGCAGTTCCTTGAGTGGTAAGGAACCACCGGTCCCTATAAGGTACCGCGGACAGTAACTGTTTTTTGACACGTTTTTGGTCAAAATTCTTTAAAACCCTATACCCTGTCAAGATTCCTTGTTTGCTCAATTTGGCTAAACATTCCTTGACACTTCAAATTTTGTATTCAAATTCTTACCTTGATTACATTTTACTTATACCCCAACCTTAAGATTTCATTCTCACACCTTCCCAACCTTGAGAATTCTTTCTCACACAACCTTGAGATTTCATTCTCACACCTTCCCAACCTTGAGATTTCATTCTCACACCCTCACAATGCCTAACTCCTCCATTCCTAACCTTGACATTTCTTTGTCACAACCCTACTCACCCAAAGCTTCCTCATCCAAGCTTTCAAAGAAACCAAAAATCTCGGTTCGACCTATTTGGGTTAAGAAGAATGAACCATCTTCCTCCAAAACACCCAAAAACCCTACCTTCTCTCCAATCAAGTATTGGAATGAGACTTATACCATTAACCCCATCACCGGAGCAAAAGAAAATGTCTCTCCACCACCTCAATCCTTCAACACCCCTTAACTCAATGACCTTTCAACCTTCCCAAACCTCACAAGGCATTGTGAAAACATTTCCTACCCCATTCCCCACCACCACCAAACCCTAGGTTTGATGCCCTACCCCCATCAAACGATTTTGTGTTGCATCATGGATCCTCGTGTGCTTGTTGTCGATTTCAACAAATTGAACTTTCTCATGTATATGAGAAGTTAAATTTCCTTGAATTCCTCCTCACTCGACCTCCTATCCAAGTTTTCGTTCCCGTGGACAAAACTTCGAATGATGCATCGTCGTCTTATTTTTCCAACTAAAGGACTAACTACTCTTAGAGTCTTTATTACTTTAGTTGTTTTAGAGTCTTTTATTTTTTTAAGCAATCTTGGAAAATTATCACTATTAGAATAGCTTATGCTTAGTGGTTTATTTTCCATATTTTTTAAGCAATCTTGAAAGTCCCTTAATATGACAATTGTTGATAAACTATAACTCTTGTAACCACGAAACACAATGAAATACTTTTCAAACGCGTAATGCTTTATTAAGTATTATAAACAAAGTATTACAAAGTGCTATGAATACACTCGTTGAATGACAACAAGATATGAACCCTAGAAACAAGTAAACTAGATTCGAGGCTCAAGTTTACAAGGGAACCAATGTGACGCTGGTAGACAGCTGAGGGCTCAGCGGTTCCAAGGAGAGAATTAACTTAGATAAATTATCCAAGCACAAGGGTTGAGTTAATTCTTCCTTCTCACTCCTATTTATAGTGTACGAGGTTGCTTCCTTAGTGGGAGTAGTTGATACGTGTCACCTTCTAAATGGAAGAGTACAACGTATTAAATGCATGTCTAAATCGAGACATACCTTTAACCAACTTTAGGTGAACAGTTCTGCCAACTGTTCACCTTTTGTCCCACTAGGTCGTACTAGGCTTTATCTTGAATCTCTTGTTTTGTCCCGCTCAAAATACTTGGTAGATTCTCCCGCCTAAACTATAAAGGATTGGGTAAGCTTTGCTTATCCCAGACTTCTAGGGTTCTTAAGTGATCTCTGAGTGTTGTCAACTCAGAGATCCTTGAACACCAGTACATTCCTTCAACATCTCAGCTATCCATAATCGCTGGTGAGTCTGACTTCAGATTATCTTAGACTTCTCTGACGTTGTCTTTGACTTGAATGTTCCTGGTGTGCCAGCTGAGGCTTTGCCTTCCACTGGTCTAGTCTCTGTCGCTGGTCCTCTCAGCGATCAGCAAACACTTAGTCTATTAAACAAATCTAGACTGGGCCATAGTTAAAACTTTCATTGGCCCAACAATCTCCCCCTATTTGTTTATAAATTATACTAAGTCTAAAATTATTGTAAGTGAGTACACAGCTTCTTCTTACACATAATTTAACAAACATACCTCAAAGTTTTATTAAACATAAAGAACCTAGTCTATTACAAAAGCACCCAGAGGTGTAAACATAAATAAAAGGTAAAAGGTTCTTCGGCGATCGAGGCCTTGATCACAGATTCTCTAGGCTTCAACCTTGTCACTCCTAGAGTTGATGACAAGTTCAACTTCAAACTCAAAGTCCTATGTTGCTTTGCAATTCCTTAGGATGCCCTGTTTGATTCTGATAAGCTGGATGGTTGATGCCAGATGTAGTTCATTCATCCGATGAAAGCAATACTCACAATTACCATTCATAAAGACCATCCCTGTCTCTGGTTCTGAGTATACTTGGCCCCCTACTGGTTTGGTGATCTCTTTGGGCAGAACCAAGTTTCTGTGCATCCCATCAACCATAATGTTTTCAGTAACCAACTTCTCCACCAGAGGCCCCATTTGGGTTTTCCTTTTCTTTGGTCCTTGATAAGGTTGTTGTTGTGAAAGTTGATGAGGCAGGGGTACCTTCAGCTTCTTTGTCGTGTCTCTTACCCAATTAAGCTTTGCTTGAATATTCTTCATCATTTGGGCAGCACCAGGCCCAGTCTTCTTTTGGGCAAGAGCCAGCATTTCTAACCATTCAGAGAGGCCCAGATATCTGAGTTTAAAGTCACTGAAGACTTTATAGTTGGTTAGTTGGTTCTCTTTGTAAAGGGTCATCACCACCTTTTTGTCCTTGTCAGTGTAACATGCATACTTGGTGATTTGACCAGGTTCAGCTCTCTGGTTTACAAGTCTTTCATATTCCTTTAGAAGGTTGCTCCTTTTAACCTCCAATTCTTTGAGCTTCACCAGCTGAGCTTCCTTTACAGTAGGAGAGAGTTTGTTCAGAGCTTCTTTGCTTTTGAGTTCAGCCGCTCTGATTTTTGCCAGCCTTTGGTGTTCTAAGATTTGATCTTTTGCCTGCTCTGGTGTGAGTGGTGGTTCATCAGCACTCTTGAATTTGTTTAGGTCAGAGTCTTTGGAGAGCCTTGCTGTAGATTCACCTTCTTCTTGTAGGGAGTACAGGGTTATTTCAGGCTGTGCAATAGCAATTCCTTTACCCTTATCCTTTATTGCATCAGTGCTGGGATTGAAGGATCTAAGAGGTTGTGGTGTAGGAATCACTGTTGAGGGTTTTGGGTGTTTGAGTGACTGCTCCCCCTTAGGTGAGGCAGTGTCTTCTTCTTCTTCTTCAGAGGTGGAGGTTGTTGAATTCTCCCCCTCAGGCATAGCGCCGGTAGTAGCTGTGCCTGAACCAGTACTAAGGAACTGCTTGAATTCTTGATGAACAAATAGGCAGATTTCCTTAAGTTCCTCTTGTAACAGCTCTTGAAGAAGAGTTCGTGAAGGCTCAGACGCCTTAGCAATAGCTGCAACATTTGCTTTGACAGCTGATGAGAGGACAGATGGTATGTATTGCTGGAGGCTCTGGTTAATAACAGCTGGGAGGTGAGCTTGCAAGGCACTCCCCAGTAGTTGCGGAAGTAAGCCAGACATAGAGGACTCCACAGATGAAGTTAGTGAAGTCTCTAGTGTTGTGGTGAGCTCCTCAGCAGCATGGGTTAGGGTTTGCAGTTCAGAGAGGATGACATCATTTGTGACTTTAGGCTTTGTGATACTGATGTCACCCCTCTTGATCCAGAGAGCCTTAGCAGCGAGTTCCTAAACATCTTTCATTCGAGGAACATGGACAGGCTTGAGCTTTTGTAAATATTCTAAGTGTTGCTTGGCCCCTAGTTCCATGACATTTGGCAATGTTGGGAAGGGAACTGGGGTTGGTGCACAGAGCCTCTGGTCCAATAGCCGCTTAGCAGCTAGTTCTTGCACATTGGGCAGTGATGGGAAGGGGATGGGTTTCAATTCTGATGTAACTTGGTCATCATCAGCATCCATATCAGCACAGTCTGAAATGGTCAAGTCCTCTTTGATAATGAAGACCTCATCCTCTGGTATGGAATCAATGTCTGACATGGCATCAAGATCTATGTGGGGGACTTCAGCATTGTCATCACCAGCAATAGAATAGGCATCATCATTCTGCTGTTCTTCATGAAGATTATGAGCCTGTTATGACATTTGTTAGTAACTAATTGTGAGAAAATTATGAAGTTATAGATCGCCAGTCACTTCCCCTAGGAAAGCTGGGTGTGATTATCCAGCCCCCCCTAAGGATTTCTCCTTGGGACTCTTTTAAATGTGAAATCGTTATGGTGAAGGGTAGCCATTCGCTGCCCCTAGGATAGTTGGGTGTGATTATCCAGCTCCCCCATAAGGATTGCTCCTTGGGACTCTTTTGAGTTGTGAAAATTATGTGGTGAATGGTCGCCGTTCGCTGCCCCTAGGATAGCTGGGTGTGATTATCCAGCTCCCCCTAAAGGATTGCTCCTTGGGACTCTTTTAATTGTGAATTCATGGAGGTTAAAGGTCGCCATTTATCGCTGCCCCTAGGAAGACTGAGGGTGATTATTCAGTCCCCCCAAAAGAATAAATTCTTTGGGACTCTTTTAGTTGTGAATTGTTTGAAGGTAATGGTCGCCTTTTATCGCTGCCCCTAGGAAGACTGCGGGTGATTATTCAGTCCCCCCAAAAGAATGAATTCTTTGGGACTCTTTTTAATGAGGGGACCCAGAGACTGCGTGAAGTGCAGAGACTTTGGGTCGGGACCTATAGCATGCTCAAGTTGTTATGGACAAGAGCACAGTCCAGAGGGTGAAGGATCATCGGGGTGCGTTATGAGCACAAATGAATCAGATCCTTGTGTTAAGCCAGAGTGTACAGATAATCATAAGGATCTAGGTGCTGACATAGACACTCTATGGGTTGAGGAAAACCCTAAGTCTTTATCACTCTCTCCTACAGAATGTTGAGAGTGATTGTTTATGAGCCTCCAAAAGAATAAAATAGCAAACTAATACCTGAGAGATATCAGTGTTGAGAAGGTTCTTAGTCGTCTCAGCTGACTGGGAGACACTAGACTCTGGTTGTTTGTCAGCGGCAGGCTCTACAACCACATCCACTAGAGAAGGGGATGGGTTCTTCTTGGTCTTCTTGGGCTTGGAAGGATTAACAGAAGGGGTTTCAGAGGAAAGGGGGATGTCTTTCCTCTTTTTCTTCTTTTCCTTGGGCACCTTGGGCTGAGAAGAAGACTGCACAGAGGTCTTTAACAGAGACTTGTCAGTTGCTCTTTCAGCATTCACCTTATTATGAGTGATCAAGGGCTCTCCATCAGCAACCGGTAACCCAGCGACCTGCATCATGTGCCTGCTGAGAGGCACTTCATCTTCCATAGGGGTCTTTAGTGATGCAGCAGTGATGTGATAAGGAGAGAAAGAGAGAAGTTCATCATTGGTGTATCCTTCACCCAGCATGTCTTCTAAGAGAAGAGAGAGATATCTAGTGTAGCGGATGGTGTCCAGTCTGTTCTTCTTCCCTTTGTTTTCTAGCATAGCAATGAGGTCAGAGTAGAGTATATGGGCGATCCCTATATCTTGTCCCAAAATTAAGCTGTAGGAAATGGCTTGCTGGGCTCCATTGAGTTGATCATGAGACCCCTGGTTTCCACCCAGACATTTCACAATATATAACATCAGCGTCCTCCAAATAGGTGAGAAGTAGTTCACTTTGATCAGGGATTTGGTCTGGAAACCTTGTGTGGTGAAGGGTTTATCATTGTCGTCATGAGGATGAAGCGTAGCAAGAGCCTTCTTCACAGTGGCGCTGGCAGGCACAGCGGACATACCTTCATTGACAGGAAGTCCAATGACTTTGGAAAATGTATGAAGATCAAATGTGAGAGGTTGGGGATGTGTGGAAAGGTTGAAGGTGATGTGAGAAGAGGTTGGATCAACTTCCGCGCTATACTAGAACTCCTTCAAGTATTGGTGGTAGCAAGTGGAGGGTACTCTTGTTATGGCTTCAAAAATGGTGGATTCTTTGAGGAAGGAGAACAAAGGTTGGTAGAGTGAATTAGTGTGTTCCAAGAGAGCTACACAGTTGTTCAAGGCAATTTTGCCATCGTGTATCCCAAAATCAACGTTCGTGGCGGCCAGAACAGTAAAAGCGGTGTTGGATGATGAAGACGCCATTGTTGAAGTGGAAGAAATGAAGGTTTTGAGAAGATGAATAGTTGTGTGTGTGTGAAAGTTATGAGAATGTGAGTTTTGAAAAGTGAGTCAAGGGTTTTGATAAAAAGGGTTTGCCATTTTACAATTAAAGCATTTAATGCAAAAAATAGCCTTTTAGGAAAAGTGGGACCCCTTGACTCTTCATGTGATATTTTTGTCCCTTGGAAAGCGGGAAAGTTGTTGAAAATAAAGGTTAATCATTTGAATTAAATATGTGAATATATTAAGTCCCATTGAAATGTAACTACCTCGTTACATTCAGTTCCCTTTAATGCCCAGAGACAGAGGTCAGAGATCATTTATCAGATTTGTTTACCAATATTGAGCATACCCAGCTCAGCAACCAACCTAGTAAAACTTGGCTAAGACAGAGGTTTGGTGAATATATCAGTGAGCTGGTATTCAGTGGGTATAAAATGGAGCTCAATATCACCTTTTAAAATATGGTCTCTGATAAAGTGATACCTGATGTCAATATGCTTAGTTCTGGAATGAAGTACCGGATTATTAGAGATGGCTATAGCACTTGTGTTGTCACAGAATATGGGAACCTTTTCATAAATGATCCCATAATCAGCCAGCTGACTTTTCATCCAGAGAACTTGAGCACAACAACCAGCGGCCGCAACATATTCAGCTTCAGTTGATGACATGGCCACAGAGTTTTGTTTCTTGGCGCTCCAACATACTAACTTTCCACCAAGGATTTGACAACTCCCAGAGGTGCTCTTTCTATCAAGACAGCACCCAGTGTAGTCAGAGTCTGAGTAGGCTTTGAGGTCGAAGCCTGATCCATTAGGATACCAGAGACCCAATGTGAGGGATCCTTTTAAATACCTGAAAATTCTTTTGACAGCTACAAGGTGGGATTCCTTGGGGTTAGCTTGGTACCTAGCACAGAGACATGTGGCAAATTGTATGTCTGGTCTGCTTGCTGTGAGGTACATCAGTGACCCAATCATGCCTCTATATAAGGTCTCATTAACACAGACCCCTGAGTCATCAGCTCCCAAGTTGTTGGGAGGAAGCATGGGGCATTTCACTGATGCACAATCAGACAGATCATACTTCTTGAGCAAATCCTGAACATATTTTTCTTGACAAATGGAAATTCCTTTTGAATTCTATTTAATTTGAAAACCCAAGAAAAAAGTTAATTCCCCCATCATGCTCATTTCATATTTTTTGGTCATTAATTTGGCAAACTGTTTGCTCAATGTAATATTGGTTGAACCAAAAATTATATCATCCACATAAATCTGTACTAAAATGACATCACCCTTGGACCTATAAGTGAACAGGGTTTGATCAATGGTACCTCTAACAAATTTATTTTCAAGTAAGAATTTACCAGGCTCTAGGCGCTTGTTTTAGCCCATAGAGTGCTTTGTGAAGTCTGCAGACGTGGTCAGGATACTCACTGCTTTCAAACCCTGGGGGTTGATAGACATATACTTCCTCTGCAAGCTTTCCATTAAGGAAAGCACTCTTCACATCCATCTGGTACACAGTAAACCCCATATAAGCTGCAAAGGCTAGGAAGATTCTGATAGCTTCCAATCTGGCTACTGGTGCAAACCTTTCATCATAGTCAATCCCCTCAGATTGATTATATCCCAGCACCACAAGCCTAGCCTTGTTTTTGACAATCATGCCAGCTTCATCCCTCTTGTTTTTGTAGACCCATTTAGTTCCAACCACTTGCTTTCTAGTTGGAGCTTTTACCAGAGTCCACACCTTGTTTCTCTTGATCTGATTAAGCTCATCTTGCATTGCAACCACCCACTCTTCATCTAGAAGCGCAGCTGCCACATTCTTGGGTTCATCTTCAGAGAGAAAATCAGCGAAAAGGCATTCATTCGCTGAGGCGGTTTCCAGAGATCTTAATTTTGCCTCTGGTGGTGACTCCTTCAGGGGGTTCACCAAGAATATTCACCAGAAGAATATCTTGGTTCCTACTCCATTTAGATTGAGGAGCAGGAATCTCTGTGGGTTCAGGAGTCAAAACAGGTTCAATGAATGCTGAGGGTTATTCACAGATTATTTCTTCATCCATAATCTCTTCATCAGGAGGAGAGATTGGTTCAATAAGATCAGCATCACAGTAGTGGGTGGAGTGATTTGTTCAGCATTTTCAAATTCTGGAGTGATGTCAGAGATTGAATGAGGATCAAATGCATGAACATAAGGGAAGTCCTTGTGACTGCCCTTAGATGATTCCTTGGGATGTGAGAAATCATCCTCTGGATAAGATTTAACTTCATTGAAGTCAATGTCACATTCTTCTAAGTTGGTGTGGTTGATAACCGCGTCTGCTTCATTGAAGGTGACATGGATGGATTCTTCTAATTCTTGTCTGCGGATGTTGAACACTCTGTAAGCTCTGGAGGTGAGAGAGTAACCAACGAAGAATCCATCATCAGACTTTTCATCAAATTTTCCCAAGTGATCTCTATAGTTGTGAATGAAAACAGGGCAACCAAAGACATGGAAGTAGCTTACATCAGGGGCTCTCTTCCTATATACTTCATAAGAGGTCTTGCCATGTATCTTCACAATAATGGATCTGTTTTGTGTATGACAAGTTGTATTCACTGCTTCACCCTAGAATTGTTTAGGAAGTCTTGATTCGCTGAGCATTGTTCTAGCAGCCTTTATGAGGGTTCTGTTTCTTCTTTCAGCGACACCATTTTGCTCAGGGGTGCTTGGGTTGGAAAGGTTCTATGATATTCCCTTTTCATCACAAAAGGCTTCCATGGCATGATTCTTGAATTCAGTGCCATTGTCACTTCTGATAGCCTTAACTCTGCAGTCATTGAGATTCTCAATTTCTTTGATGAAGGACATTATCCTTTCAGCAGCATCACTCTTTCTTTTGAGAAAGAATACCCAAGTGTATCTGGAGAATTCATCTACAATGACTAGGGTATATTTGTTGTGATTTAGGGATTGAGGTTTTACTGGTCCAAATAAGTCCATGTGAAGGAGATGGAGGGACTTATTTATGGAGAATGATTGTTTATTCTTGAATGAGGCTCTGTGGTGCTTCCCTTTCTCGCACGCTGAGCAGGGTCTGTCTTTGGTAAAGGTCAGAGAGGGAAGCCCAGCTACTAAATCATTCTTGGCCAGTTTGTTAATGTTTTTGAAGTTGAGATGGGAGAGTCTCTTATGCCATAGCCAATTTTCACTATCAGATGCTTTGGCATAGAGACAAGTGGTTGTCCCCTCTGGATAAGATGTCATGTCGATGACATACACATCCCTTCTCCTGGGTGCAATAAGAACAACATCATCATTTTGATTGAAGATTGTTCATTGGTTCTTGGTGAACAGAACTTTGAAGCCAGCATCGCAGAGTTGACTGATGCTGATTAGGTTGTGCTTCAGTCTATTGACATAAGCGACCCTTGTGAAGGTTATTCCATTACAATCCACTGAGCCATAACCCTCAGTAGCCCCTGAGGAATCATCTCCAAAGACTACTTTAGGACCAGACTCCTTTTTATATCTATGTCGATATTGTTTAACCCCTGTCATGTGTCTGGAGCACCCGCTGTCCAGATACCAAACAGATTTCTTCAGATATTCCTGCATAGATATAACAAATCCAGATTAGTTTCCATGATGAAACCACTTTCCAGTGGGTCCATGCTGTCGCTGACCAGCGACATTGGTCCTTCTCTGGTTACCTCCCCCTCTTTGGTTGCAATCCCTGGGTTCATGACGCATGCTTCCACAGATGTCACATCCAGGATAATGTTCGCACTCATCAGAGTGATGGTCGAAGAAACCATAGTATTTGCAGGGGGGTTAGGTCTGTAACCCTGAGAGTTATCTCTGGGCTTAGGCTCAGCCTTTCTTGAGGGTCGATGAGGAGTTTTAGATCTCATTTGAGTTCTGGTTCTTTGAACCGCTATGATCTCCTCATGCTCTCTGGATGTGTGTTCAGAGGACTCGCATGTGATACACTTAGGTTTCTTGGAGCAATCCTCGGATGAGTGATTCTTGAAACCGCATTGCTTGCAAGGTCTGAACAAAGCTCTCCCCTTGGAGCTACTAGACCCCTTACCAAGAGAGTTAACAGATGGACTATTAACTCTGGGGTTGATTTGTTCTTTCAATCCTTTCACCTCTTCCATTAGGGTGAGGAGAAGTTGCTTGGTGGGAGAAAGCTCTTCAAGGGGAGGAGTGGGTTTGTTGGAGTCCTTAGCCACAAAAACCTTTTTATTCGCTTTGTCAGCGACTTTGAGAATTGAATTCCCAGGGGTTTTGGTTTGAGGTTTAGGGCCAAGCAAGGAATCAGATGGGTTGGCACCAGCGGGTCTTGGTAGAGCTGGTACCTCTGATTCTTTGTCAGAGTTCTTGTCACCCACAGAGGTGGAAGAGGGAGAAGAGACATCTGATGGGACAAATTTGACATTGGGAACAGGGACATGTTTTTTGAATCTACCCTTTCCCCCAATAGTCTGAACCGCATCACCAGGTATGGATCCAGCGACTATTTCTTCCGCTGTGGATTGAGCCAAATTCCATTTCTCAATGGTTTTTCTTAGTTCATAATTTTCATCAGACAAAGACTCATTTTCAATGGATAATTTGCTCACCTCATTTTGAAGTTGATTAGCAAGATTCACAAATGGTTTAAGATTTGTTAATTCAGATTGGCAAAGATTTAAATCTGTTTTAAGACTGTGAAATTTGTTTAACAGGTTTATTCTTTGCTCTTCCACAAAGTGGAGGTCAACCAAGGTATAGTCACTAACATGGTCTCTATCAGGACCTTCAGTCATAGATAACATTCTTTGTACCTTTTTCATGGTGATATCCACCCATTGACCAGATCTTGCTTCACTTTTACCCACAGCGGGTTCTTCATCAGAGACAGCCATAAAGGCTCTGACGGTGGTGGTACCTTCATCCTCAGAAGTGAGAGGTTCATCATCCCAATCGAATGAGGCAGTGATCAAACCTTTTTCAGTCTTCTTAACATCCTTTTTCTTTGCTGCATCATCGGCTTTCTGATTGAGTTTTAGCAACTCAGCTTTCAAGGCTTTGTATTTGACTTTGTAGTCCTTCTTCCCTTCTGAGTCAGAGAGAGAGGTTTGCTTGAAATGAGAGTTGGAAAACTTCTTCTTGCTTTTGTTGCTGCTGGATGAAGGGAAGCTTGGAGAGGAGGTTTTGTTTGACCAGCAATCTTTTTGATAGTGACCAGTCTTTCCACAAGTGTAGCAAGACACCTTGGATTTATCAACCTTTGCAGCTCCAACTCTACCAGATCTCTTGTAGTACCTCTTTTGATCAGCTAAAAGAGCTCTGTCATGAAACTCAGCATGTAATTCATCAAGAAATTCTTGACTACTTCTGGTGTCTTCTTCAATGTCAGAGTCGCTGTCCTGAAAGGAATGGTTAGCAACAAGAGCTTTTGAACTAGTGATACTGGTGGTAAATATGTCAGTCTCTGATTTATAAATAGAGTCAATTAGCCCTTCTTCATAGTTATATCTTCCAAACAATTGGGCTAAAGTATCATTCTTTATAGCATTATTTGCTCTTAAGGTCTGATTCACGCTAAGCCATTTTCTAGGTAAGCTATTGACAAAAGTAGCATTAACCTCAGCCTCAGGTAGAACAACTCCATTGTTTCCTAAATCATTCAATAAAATCTTAAGCCTAGTATAAGTTTGTGCAACAGTTTTTGTTTCTAAAGCTTTAAAAGCATTAAACTTAAGTCTAAGGGCTTGGATCTTGGTTTCTTTTGTTTCCTCTAGACCTTCATACCCTAGAACTAATTCAGTCCACATCTCTTTAGCAGAGTTTCATTTAATGATGGACTTCATAATGTTCTTGGGTAGGCAAGAGACTATGATACTTTTGAGTCTCTTGTCCTGGTTAGCCAGACGTCTATCCGCTGGAGACCATTGCTTAGCAGGTTTCTTAATGGGTCTCTCAGGGGTAGAGGAAACGGCCAGTGGTACATATGGACCATTTTCTAAAATTTCTATCAAGAAGGGTTCTAAGCCATCTAAATATATAAGAAATTCACTTTTCCAACTTGAGAAATCCTCTTCATCGAATGCTGGTACATTGGACACATGTGACCCTCCTCTAACATCAAGTAGTTAGGGAAGGTCATCATCATTATTACCAGTGCTTACAACTGGTGTAGGCATGGTAGTAGATGTGGTGGCCGGTATGGTGGTCAAAGTGGTACCTAAACTGGTTTGACTAAAAGGTGGAGGAGGTATAGTATCAGCCATATTAAGATCTTGATTTTAAAAACTAGAACGGTTTATGAAAAGTTTTATAAATCAAACCGCTCTGATACCAATTGAAAGTCCCTTAATATGACAATTGTTGATAAACTATAACTCTTGTAACCACGAAACACAATGAAATACTTTTCAAACGCGTAATGCTTTATTAAGTATTATAAACAAAGTATTACAAAGTGCTATGAATACACTCGTTGAATGACAACAAGATATGAACCCTAGAAACAAGTAAACTAGATTCGAGGCTCAAGTTTACAAGGGAACCAATGAGACGCTGGTAGACAGCTGAGGGCTCAGCGGTTCCAAGGAGAGAATTAACTTAGATAAATTATCCAAGCACAAGGGTTGAGTTAATTCTTCCTTCTCACTCATATTTATAGTGTACGAGGTTGCTTCCTTAGTGGGAGTAGTTGATACGTGTCACCTTTCTAAATGGAAGAGTACAACGTATTAAATGCATGTCTAAATCGAGACATACCTTTAACCAACTTTAGGTGAACAGTTCTGCCAACTGTTCACCTTTTGTCCCACTAGGTCGTACTAGGCTTTATCTTGAATCTCTTGTTTTGTCCCGCTCAAAACACTTGGTAGATTATCCCGCCTAAACTATAAAGGATTGGGTAAGCTTTGCTTATCCCAGACTTCTAGGGTTCTTAAGTGATCTCTGAGTGTTGTCAACTCAGAGATCCTTGAACACCAGTACATTCCTTCAACATCTCAGCTATCCATAATCGCTGGTGAGTCTGACTTCAGATTATCTTCGACTTCTCTGATGTTGTCTTTGACTTGAATGTTCTTGGTGTGCCAACTGAGGCTTTGCCTTCCACTGGTCTAGTCTCTGTCGCTGGTCCTCTCAGTGATCAGCAAACACTTAGTCTAATTAAACAAATCTAGACTGGGCCATAGTTAAAACTTTCATTAGCCCAACAAAAATCTTAGGACTAGAGGTGAATTACATGAACATCAGGTTGAGTCAAGGAAGGGATTCAAGTATTTGGGGAATATGATCAAGGGATTGGGTAAGAAGAGAAGGTGAAAGCTTTGAAGTATTTCAAAGAATACATGTTGGTAAACATGTAATGTTGAACAATTTTTTTATTATCTTGGATGTGTATTAACTTATGCTACATGTTTGGATTGTTATTTATTTTGATCCTAAATATTGTTTATGCCATTATGTTTGTGATTCACATAGCTTTGTGCATGCCTTATGATAGTTAGCTTCTTAGATTTTGGTCAGTAGTTAACTTTGTCTTGTGAATCCTTTGGTAAAAATCTGGGTTAACCAAAATTTGGGATGTGAAACTTTTGAAAGACCTCTGGCCGCGGTTCCATATCAACCTGCGGATCCTTATCGATAAGGAACCACCAATCCTAGATAAGGAACCGCCGCCACTGTGTCCGACAGAATCTTTTGCTTTACACTATTTTCTTCAATCTGTGTAAACTTTGCATGATTCTTTGCAAAAACCTGTATATTTCCTAAACTAGGTTACCTAAATTCATTATTCACATAATATGATTTTAACCCATTACTAGTTTGGATCATCCCCTCACCCATTTAAACCCACCTTGTTAGTCATGTTCTTCACACATCAAAACATCCTTCCCTAACCCTTAAACCACCCTTGTCAACCATGGTTTCTACAAAAACCTCAAACACCCCAAGGAAAACACTTAAGATTAGGATTAAGGTACCCAAGCCTCACTCCTCACCCTTTCACACACCCAAAAATGAGATGGTTCCAATCCTCATTTCCTCATCACCTTCACCACCCCTTGCACCATGCAAGACAACATCCACCCATGGTACTAACCACTCCATTGGTTCTACCTCCTCTTCATTCAACTCAAGAATGAATGAGATCTCTTCACCATTCACTCCAAGTGCACCCTTGGATGTGACCACACAACCCCAACCAATCCAAAGCATTCCTTTTGTGAATGACTTTGATGACACCTTGGTGACTTCACCATTTACCCCTCCTAACTCACCCATTTCACCAACCTTGGAGAACATGCCTCCACTCTCACCCTCATCACCCTTGGAGAACATGCCTCCTCCACCTCCACCAAACTCAAACATTCCAATTTTGGGTGTCCCTCTTTCCCTCCTTTTGGGTGATCCTTACTATGGGTTTCAAGAGACTCATGGTCCTAATTGTCCATGTTGCCTCTACAACCACTACATTATCCATAACCTTAGGATGGAGATGTTTGGACTACATAGGAGGTTGCAAGAGTTCTTGATTACCTTGTTCTCCATGCCTCCTCCTAGGAGATGAATGATGAGTTTTCTTAATAAGTTTTTTTAACAAAACCAAGCCAACGAAGACTACTCATCTAGATTTAATGTTAAGCTAGCTTTGTATTAGTTAGTTTTTTCATTTGTCATTGTATTTGCTTCCTTCATGAGTATTTCATGAAGTTGTTCTATGGATTTAGCTTTATGTGTTCCTATTCTTATGTGCACATTAATCAACTTTAATTTGAAATTAAAATTGAACCTAAATCTATCACAACCTCTAAAAACTTGACTAAAATTGGTTCAAAATGATATCTAAATTATTTTGTCACCCTTTGTCAAGACATTCTTTGTGAATGTGTTGCTTTTATGCAACCCTAGCATAATTTAGTACTAATAGAGGTAAAATTCCAAGATTTGCAATTTTTTGAAAAAGTCTTAGTTTTTCTCAAAACCCTGGAAAAACTTGGTTTCAGGTCTACTGCACGCGGATCCTTAAAGTCCCACGTTCCTTAAGTGGTAAGGAACCACCGGTCCCTATAAGGTACCGCGGACAGTAACTGTCTTTTGACACGTTTTTGGTCAAAATTCTTTAAAACCCTATACCCTGTCAAGATTCCTTGTATGCTCAATTTGGCTAAACATTCCTTGACACTTCACATTTTGTATTCAAATTCTTACCTTGATTACATTTTACTTATACCCCAACCTTGAGATTTCATTCTCACACTTTCCCAACCTTGAGAATTCATTCTCACACAACCTTGAGATTTCATTCTCACACCTTCCCAACCTTGAGATTTCATTCTCACACCCTCACAATGCATAACTCCTCCATTCCTAACCTTGACATTTCTTTGTCACAACCCTACTCACCCAAAGCTTCCTCATCCAAGCTTTCAAAGAAACCGAAAATCTCGGTTCGACCTATTTGGGTTAAGAAGAATGAACCATCTTCCTCCAAACCACCCAAAAACCCTACCTTCTCTCCAATCAAGTATTGGAATGAGACTTATACCATTAACCCCATCACCGGAGCAAAAGAAAATGTTCCTCGACCACCTCAACCCTTCAACACCCCTCAAATCAATGACCTTTCAACCTTCCTAAACCTCACAAGGCATTGTGAAAACATTTCCTACCCCATTACCCCACCACCACCAAACCCTAGGTTTGATGCCCTACCCCCATCAAATGATTTTGTGTTGCATCATGGATCCTCGTGTGCTTGTTATTGATTTCAACAAATTGAACTTGCTCATGTATATGAGAAGTTAAATT
Source organism: Glebionis coronaria (assembly GCA_025667525.1). NCBI lineage: Eukaryota > Viridiplantae > Streptophyta > Magnoliopsida > Asterales > Asteraceae > Glebionis > Glebionis coronaria. The sequence goes on along the minus strand of CM046875.1, from coordinate 600,754,686 downwards.
TCCTTGAATTCCTCCTCACTCGACCTCCTATCCAAGTTTTCGTTCCCGTGGACAAAACTTCGAATGATGCATTATTTTTCCAACTAAAGGACTAACTACTCTTAGAGTCTTTATTACTTTAGTTGTTTTAGAGTCTTTTATTTTTTTAAGCAATCTTGGAAAATTATCACTATTAGAATAGCTTATGCTTAGTGGTTTATTTTCCATATTTTTTTTTTTGCTTTAGATACTCATATTGTGTGTATGACTATCTACCTTGTTATGTCTTTTCTTTTATGTAACCTTTATGTTGTTTGTGTGTTATTTCCTTAGTTCTCTTTTGAGTTGATCATGGTTAATTTTTACAATTGCTTATGGGTGATTCCATCAATTCTAATCTTTAACCCATTGACAAGTTTATCATCTTCATTGGATTGAAGCTTGATTTTGTCAATTACCTTTTTGGACATACTTAGCAAAATACTTGCTTCTAATTTGAGATTTCTTCTCTCTCTCCCTCTCAAGTTACTTAGTAGGTAGTGATCATATATACATTGGTGTTTCTTTTCTTTCTATTAACCTTTGTGTAGCATGTCACCTTAGCTCACATACTTGGTGCCCCAAGCAAGGGGGAGCAACCACCAAGGGGGAGCTACTAGCAAAGTCCGATTTTCTTCAAAAGACTTGTGCTAACCTTTTTGCTACGACAAAGGGGGAGAAATGATAGTGATAAACTCGTTAATAATTCGATATTTTGTGTTTCTACGTAAATGAGTTTATCGTTGGTTGTGACAATCCGTCAATTTATGATTGATATTTTATTCTCAATATTTATTTGAAAACATTATTTTAATGTTACAATATGAACTCACATATTTTTGGGAAGAAATTTGGATTTACGTCTTGAAGTAGCATCGACTACGTCTAAACCGGAGGATTCAACGTTACGTGCTTACGTTTACATACACCGTCTTTGGTGACAGTCCGACATTTCCGAAAATAAATTTGTCCGTCAATATTATTTTGAAATTTTAAATTTGTGTTGGTTCATAAACTCACAAATTTACGAGAAGAGATTAGAACTTACGATTTTATTTTAACGTCCTTTACGACTAAACCGGAAACCTTAGGATTACGTATTTACGTTTTCGAACTCCGTTTTTGATGAGACAATTTTTATTAGATTCGTTTTGTGCCGTTGATTCATAATTTATTAAAACGTTTTTCGTAAAACGACCCGAGGGCACGCAAATCGAGGAAACTAGAATCGAGGAGTACCCGTAAATAATTGGGGATGAGACAAAACCAAGTTTTGCCCCACCCACACACATGGGATGGCCACATTGTGACACCACACTAACTTTGTGTCATGTTTTACACAAGTTGCTTACACTTGTTAAGCTAGCTTAACTTGTAAGCTACACCAAAACAAAACCATTCCACCCATACCACTAGCTCTCATTTTCACTCATGCAAACCACCAAAATCCTCTCTTACTATCTCTATTCCGTCCCATATTCACCCAAAACAACCCTCATTTGATCAAATTTAACCATGGAATCATATGTATAATTTACATATGATGAAAACCCATTGAAGTTATGAAGATTGGAGGTGATCTTAACATGTAAAAAGGAGTTTTCAAGGGAGTTAGGGGCTGATTTATCAAGGAGTTTTCATGAAGAACAAGGGATGATTTTTGGAGGAATCTATAAATACTTGGTGATCCTAGAAGTGGTGTTGATATCTCATAAGATTGGTTACCCAAAACCAAGTCTTGTTCATCAAAAACCTCATCTTTTCATCACTAATGGTGGTATAGAGATTGTTCTTCCTATCCTCTTGTTATTTTGATTATGTAATTTTGTATTTCTTTCACTTATGTATATGTATATGATGATGAATGATGATTAAAAATATTGTGTGGGGATTTGGTGTTGATAAACATGCTTAAAAAGATGAAAGACTATAAGAAACAAGGCTAAAATCTTGTTTAAATTTGTTGGCTGTATAAAACAGTAAAAAATCAAATGGTGAACTGATAAAAATGGCATTGATTAATGAATAAACAGTAAGTAATATGTCTTGTACACGTGTGAGAGTTTGCCATGCAATGGAATCATTGTAATGAGTGAGATATGATCAAAACAAGTTTAGAGTACAAACCTGAGTTTACTGTTTTGGACGATTTTTAGAAAATACTTAGATAATGATTCAACAGTAGCTATAGAAGAGTTAAATGGAGCACATATCATGTAGTTTATGTGATAAAAATTTGAGCTTCTATCTCCATATAGAACTCAAGATATGGCAGTTTTGGTGAAAGTGAAGATAAAAATCAGATTTTGGAAATTAAAGTATAATACTATTATATAAGCACTCAAAATTTAATAGTATAAAATATAAATTAAAACCCACTAACTTATATAATACATTTATATAAATATGTACAATGGTAAATAAGTGGACATTTTATAAAAATGGTAACTTGTTAAGTTTTATAAGTTATAAAACTATAAACATGATTTTTACGACTTTTTCGGCTAATACCGTAAAATTAATGTTTTTGTTAAATTAAACTTACATGGTTGGACCCGTCTAATGTAAACTTTATAAAACTTATATAATGATATATATAAACATGTATAACAAGTAAAAACCGATAAGACCCGAACTATAGGACATACGGACGTTAACGGACTAAATTAACGCTATTGGACTAATAATACAACAAAAATGGACTAAAACACTTATAAAAAGAACTTATTGGGCTTAACCCATTTGGGCCCAACATGGAAAGTATAGATATTGATAATATAGGTATAAAATGGATTAAAACAAGTTAAAGAACTTATAATAAGCTTATTGGACTTAAATTATGAAAATAGGTAAAACTAGTAAACTAGTAAAAAGATACCAATACGTAAACACTAAAACAAGTTAATGAGAATATGTAAACCCACTTGATCATCATATATAAATAATCATCATATGTATACATAATTGTTATTGTTATAAAGTCATTGGACATGAGTCTAAGACGAGTATTATTTGTTTAGGTTTCCGTGTTTGAAGCACGTACCGTACATCCGAATTGCCGATAACCCGCCTTCCCACATCAACGTGAGTTCATAGCCTCGCACTCTTTTAAATGTTTTTATAAATGTTTTATAAACCCGCGAGGGAGATAACATGTTAGTTTTTATAAAATAGGACACCATTTGTCCCGATTGTTTGTTTATTGATTTGGACCCGTATGATTGAATGACCCGATTGTATGACCTGATAAATGATTAAAGGACCCGATAGATGAAATAAAATGGATTATTAAAGTTAGGTTATGTTACTAAATTCCCATTAGCATGAATTGTGAACTACCGGGAGTTGGTAGACGCTTATGCATATAATAGTACTATTTGGGGACGATCACCCCAGTTCGCGCCTTGACGGTTGATCCCCGTCGTGCCACATTGATTGGTAAGCGAATTTATGTATGAGAAGATTTCCATAGCGTGACCTTTGTGACGACACGCTACTTTAGATGGGCAAAATTGAGTATCGGGTTAGCTACCCGTTGTTGGTTTAGTAAGGTAACAATGTCATGCGGCTTATAATAATCCAAATTAACGAAATACTAATAGACGCTCCGAATTACGAAGTATTGCCTGACTAGCAATACAGGGTCATACTATTGATATTATGTTCGTGTTTTGGTTTTCATAACCATATTCATATAACGGTTTTTATTTTCATACAACGTCGTAAGACGTATAGTATGATGTTTTTACGACATTGGCTCGTATAATGATTTTTAAGGCAAACGCCTATATTATGATTTTGATGAAGATTTGTATAAAATGACTTTGGCTATTTTATGGCCTATTAAAATGATTTGTACAAAAATGATTTTCAGTAATAATTTTATACTGATATTATATTGATGGATTTTATTAAACTCTATGAATTCACTCGGCGTTATCGCTGACCTTTTCTTTTAACATGTTTTATCTCAGGTACTTGAAGGTAATTCTCGGGAAGACGACAAGAATTCATGGCCCGCACTTAAACAATATTTTCCATTCAAATACTTTGTAAAACTTTGTAGGAAATAATATGACTTGGGACCGATGTAACTTTGATATTTATGAATGGAAATGCTTTATTATTAAACGACGCGATTTTTAAGCGTTGTCTATGATGTGAGTAATGTGTTATCCCGTAACACCAACTAGTCTTCCGCTGTATTGAGTTGTATCAATTTTGGGGGTATTACAGTTTGGTACCAGAGCTCTCGTTATAGAGAACGAAAGATTTTTAAAACCAAAGGTTTTGAATAAAACATTTCAAAATCTTTTAACTAAAAACATTTTTCTAAAAATGTCTAAAAATCTTTTGACTATAACGGTGCCGAAGAATTCCCGAGTTACCGACAAGGCCAAGACTGAGAAGTGTTATTTTAATATATATATAACTTGGATTATATATATATATATATATATATATATATATATATATATATATATATATATATATATATATATTATGTAATTTTATTACATGATTGTTTGATGATTATTTTGATATTTATACGAGGTATTTATACGACGTAGATTGTCACAAGTAACCCTAAATCACCTAGTAAATTAATCGAAGCTATTCTCGTAGGAATTATAGCTATCCTAGATCTAAACCAAGTTGTGGATATTTATGATCCCAACAAATGGTTGATATTCGTAGAAACGTTAATATTAGTTGATTGTGATATTGAAAAAGAATTGGCGAGATTAAATCTGATATCGATACCATGACGATCTTTCCTTATAGAGTGGAGTTTGACAAAACGTTATCACCTGGAAAGATGTCATCTGATTCGTTGTCATCCAATTCTTAAATTGGAATCGAAAGGGTGAATGTTGCACTTGAGGCTGTCATTGGAATCATTACCCAAAAGCCTCATGCCACTAATACCTTTCCGAAAAGTCTAATTGAATGTATGAGTCATCTCATACTAGTGACTCATTTGATAATTGTTGTTGAAAGGGCTATAGGATTGGAAATTAAGTGTTGTTCATATCGAGCTTTTATTTCCCTATTAAGGTTTATGAATAAGGTTGAAAGTATTGGAAAATGAGGTAGGATATCGAATTGAGTATAAAATTGGTTGGAACTTGAATAAAGTAAAATTTAACCCGTATGGAATATGAGATTGTTAAGAGGAATTCGTTAAGTCCTGTGATTGAATTATAAGGTTTTAATTGATTGTTGATTCGTGTTAAGGGTTGTTCCTAGGCCATTGTCCACTGACGAGGATGCCCAGTGTCCAAGAAATAAATTGAAGAAATCTTCTTCTGAATTGAGACGGATGGATCTTCTGGGACATGTGGAACACCTAATGACTCTTGTAGATTAGTATTCATTGTGGTATCTTTTAAAAATCCCTAACTTAACTGAGACATCAGTTGGTAGGATGAGTTCTGAGAATTGTATGACATAGTGACACGTAATGTGTTACGGTACAATTTTGACTTGTTTGTGATTAATGAAAAGACTACCTTTGATTGCTAAATTCTACATGTATCGATGTTATCTATCCTTTATTGCTTCATCCTAATGTTCGCATTAGTGATGCAACCATTGCACAAGTACTCATATTGATTGAGTTACGTTGTGAATTATTCCCTTTGAGTGCCATCGAGGTCATGAACCTCATGATTAATTTGGTAAGCTCATTTCTTATCATATCGTAGTTAATTCTTGGTAAACAAGCTTTCATCACTCTTTTGCAGATCACTAATTGTTTTTATAAAGATAAAATAGTATTCCTTGAGAAAAATTGAATTTTCATCACTAAAAGGATTACTCAAAGTGAGATTTATAAGTGATTGTTATCGAAATGAAGTTGTTTATAAAACACCTTGGAAAACTTAATTGTTTTCATAACAAGGAAAATCTTTGTAAATTTATTTTGATTCTTATTTAAGAATTAAACATGTAAATGTTTTTATTATAAACATGATGATAAAGTTTTGACGAACTGAGTATTGCATCGTTAATCTTGAAATTGTATATAGTTGCGCGCCTACATACAATTTGGAATGGACCATGCAAGACTGATTAGTAGTCACCATAAAATTAATGAATAAACACTACATTTTCTTTGAAGATTGTGAAAGATTAAATTTTATGAGATCTGCAAGAAGTGAAAATAGGGACATAGTGTTAGGGACACCTACATATGTGCCTGTAGCATCTACTCTTTTGAGTCGAATTTACTCATCAGTGGAAATTGTCTTATTTGACAATTGACAATTCTTTCTTGTCCAATTCTCCCGTAGTAAGATTCTTAGGAAAAGTATTTGATTACCGAGTGTTGATACCCGACTGGATGTATTGACGTTCTTATCATTTCTTATGATTTGATTTCATTTGAATGACCTGGGTAACGATCCGAGGAGCTTTCGAATGCGTACTCAAATTATGAAAACATGGGATATATTCATATTCGTTAAATGTTTTCGTCTGTATCTGATTTGAAATTCTATCGTATAGATTATACGTTGACCTTACTCTTTTAATGGTAGTTGTATCTCCATATATCCTTGAAATTGTGAAGGATTAAGAGTTATTATTAGCCTTCTGAGAAGTTCACATCTTATCGACGACAATGAAACTGAAAAGTTGATAGTGCCAGTAGAATGGATTGATTGATTATGACATGACGACATTGTCTCAATTGATGGGAACTCGAGTAGAATTCCCCTAAATGATAAGATGTTGATTATCCATAAATGATCTAAATAATTCTTGGTGGATGACCCTATCCTGCATTTAGACTTGAAATTATACCGTGAATGGTTGTGAACTAGTTATAGATACTGTAATCTAGAAAGAACCTAATATGATTTATTAAAAGATGTTTCTGTTATCTGAAACCTTAGGAAGTATTTGTTGATGAGTTACCTAGACTTTTGCCATTTAGGCAAGTTGAAATTGGTATTGATTATATTCTCGATGCTGCACCTGTGGCGTGTGCAATGTACGTCAGCACCATCTGAATTAAAAGAATTACCGTACAACTGAGAGAGTTGTTGGAGAAAACTTTTATTCTACCGAGCTCGTCATCATGAAGAGCTATGGTGTTATCATTCCTTATATTTATAGATTACTGTGAACTGAGTAAATTGACAATCGAAAGCGATATCCATAACTCGAAATGGAAGATTTGTTCGATCATTTACAAGGTTTTTGATCCTCAGCATGGTTATCATCAACTTCGCATCTGCGAAAAGGATTATTTATTCCAATCACTACATCCGATACTTGTAATAAACATTATGAGTTTCACGTGATGTCGTTTGGATTGACTAACACACATGTAGCATTCATAAATTTGGTGAATCACGTGTGTAGGCTGTAATTTGATAAATTCATGCTTGCGATCATTAAGGACTATTTATTTGTTTATAAGGATAAGAATGAGTTAATAATTATTTATATATTGCCCTGAATTGACCGAACAACTAAAACTTGTACCTTGAATATTTAACATAGGACTTAAGACTTAATCCTTTACGTGATTTAACCGTGTGATTGATAGATAATGGAATATAAATTGACTCTTCAAAATTTAGAAGTCATTTAAGACTTTGAATTATACTAAAAAGAAAGTGCAAATATATTTTGACAAATGTTTTAACAAAGGATTTTAAGGGATTATTCCCTTATACACCAATCATTTAACTAAACTCCTGTTTAGGGGTAAATGATTGTGTATACCTCAGACAACTTAAGAAGAATTGAGGAAATTATTTAAACCATGACTTAAAATTTGAAACGATAGATTTTGCTTTTCAAACTAAGAAAATTTTGACCAAAATATAACCGAAGATTTTTTTTTCCAACATTTACGAATCTTATTAATTATTTTCCATAAATCAACAAAAATCGTGTTAATTAAATTCAAATTTATTTTGAACATTTTATATAATTGGTCGAACTAAGGAATTTAAAATTTTTACGTTTACGTTTCATAAAAAAAATTAACTAATTATTATTTAATTACTTGTAATAATTATCAACGCTTTAGACATCGGATTGAGTAAAACAGATAAAGATAATAGTAAAGACGAAACTGAAACATAGAAGATATGAAGAAAGAATTTTGAATAAATACGGTTATGATATTTATTTCATCAGGAAAGTGAACGTAATTACTGACACATTATGTATAAAAGATAAAGAACCAATTAGGACATGTTCCTTAATAATGAAGGTGCAAAATAAATTGCCGAACAATTTAAAAATATAGCCGATGTTTATAAGAAGGATAATATAAATAGTGAAAGGTTTCACGGCTAATGTGAACCATTAGAATTGAGAAGCCGATAGCGTTAAATATTTTAAAGACCACTTGTGATTGTCTAAATATGGAGGACTGTGAAATATAGTTATGTTGGAATCTGTAAGTATAAGTATTCTATTTATGTCATTTCTGACTAAATGTATCTTTCTCTGAAGAAGTTATACTGATGGCAAATTATGAAGGCAGACATCGCCTCATACATTAGTAAACATCTAGCTATTACAAAGGTCATCATCTGAATTTCATTCGATTTGGGTCATCGTCGACAGACTGACCAAATCTGCAAATATCATTCCCGTTAATGATAAATGCAAAAGAGTTATGTAAACATAATGTGCCTGTATCGAACATCTTTATCAAGATCCTCGCTTCGCATCGAATTTCTAGAGATTTGCTCAGAAATCATTGAGAACGAACCTTGATGAGAGTACTATGTACCATCCCAATCGAAGGGATGAGGTAAAGTAACGATACAAAAATACTATAAGCGCTGTTCTATGTTTGAATGATTGACCTTTGGTAATAAACCGTATAATCGTTTTCCTTTGGAGAGATTATCATTGATAATTATCGAATTAGGATCGAGATCGAATCTTGTTAGGATCTAAATATTAGAGCATCTGTAAGCAGGAGTTGAGATGAAGACACCCGACAAACACCCATTGTGAGTTGGACATGTCTTTTAGATTTAAGGTTCCCTATGATGACGAACCTAACTTTACAAAATACTCAACCCACGAGACCTGAATTGATTGTTGAAATAAAGATCTGATTATTGACTGCCGGTAGTGGGCAAGAGGTTATGTGAATTTAAAATGTAGATCTTGAAGTACCAAATGGGTAGCGAAGTTATGCCACAATTTTTAACCTTGGAAAAATGAATTCATGATCTGACAAATCATGGGATATAAGTCCCCATTGTATGGGACCATTGAGATGATGTAAAAGTTGGGATTGAAAGGCATATAAGCTGGATCTACCCTAGGACTTCAAAGACTGCGTGAATTATGTTTCGTATATCGAACTTGATGGAATATCTATCAAGTGAGAATCTGATTACTCTTAGTAGAGCTTAGATCGGCGAAAAGTTGCATTCATCAGAAACCCGTGAATATCATGGATAGAGAAAGTAAGTCAACATTTAGCTTGATCTTATTCCCGGAAGTTATGTTTGATGAAACTCGCGTATTGTAATAAATTACACTTATGAGAAAAGACCGAATGTGGAGGAAATACCCACATGGATTTAACTCTATAAGAAGCGAGTAGTAAGGTAAGATGATCTTTGAGGACAAAGATCCTGTTTAGGGGTAAATGCTGTGACAATCCGTCAATTTATGATTGATATTTTATTCTCAATATTTATTTGAAAACATTATTTTAATGTTACAATATGAACTCACATATTTTTGGGAAGAAATTTGGATTTACGTCTTGAAGTAGCATCGACTACGTCTAAACCGGAGGATTCAACGTTACGTGCTTACGTTTACATACACCGTCTTTGGTGACAGTCCGACATTTCCGCAAATAAATTTGTCCGTCAATATTATTTTGAGATTTTAAATTTGTGTTGGTTCATAAACTCACAAATTTACGAGAAGAGATTAGAACTTACGATTTTATTTTAACGTCCTTTACGACTAAACCGGAAACCTTAGGATTACGTATTTACGTTTTCGAACTCCGTTTTTGATGAGACAATTTTTATTAGATTCGTTTTGTGCCGTTGATTCATAATTTATTAAAACGTTTTTCGTAAAACGACCCGAGGGCACGCAAATCGAGGAAACTAGAATCAAGGAGTACCCGTAAATAATTGGGGATGAGACAAAACCAAGTTTTGCCCCACCCCCACACATGGGATGGCCACATTGTGACACCACACTAACTTTGTGTCATCTTTTACACAAGTTGCTTACACTTGTTAAGCTAGCTTAACTTGTAAGCTACACCAAAACAAAACCATTCCACCCATACCACTAGCTCTCATTTTCACTCATGCAAACCACCAAAATCCTCTCTTCCTATCTCTATTCCGTCCCATATTCACCCAAAACAACCCTCATTTGATCAAATTTAACCATGGAATCATATGTATAATTTACATATGATGAAAACCCATTGAAGTTATGAAGATTGGAGGTGATCTTAACATGTAAAAAGGAGTTTTCAAGGGAGTTAGGGGCTGATTTCTCAAGGGGTTTTCATGAAGAACAAGGGATGATTTTTGGAGGAATCTATAAATACTTGGTGATCCTAGAAGTGGTGTTGATATCTCATAAGATTGGTTACCCAAAACTAAGTCTTGTTCATCAAAAACCTCATCTTTTCATCACTAATGGTGGTATAGAGATTGTTCTTCCTATCCTCTTGTTATTTTGATTATGTAATTTTGTATTTCTTTCACTTATGTATATGTATATGATGATGAATGATGATTAAAAATATTGTGTGGGGATTTGGTGTTGATAAACATGCTTAAAAAGATGAAAGACTATAAGAAACAAGGCTAAAATATTGTTTAAATTTGTTGGCTGTATAAAACAGTAAAGAATCAAATGGTGAACTGATAAAAATGGCATTGATTAATGAATAAACAGTAAGTAATATGTCTTGTACACGTGTGAGAGTTTACCATGCAATGGAATCATTGTAATGAGTGAGATATGATCAAAACAAGTTTAGAGTACAAACCTGAGTTTACTGTTTTGGACGATTTTTAGAAAATACTTAGATAATGATTCAACAGTAGCTATAGCAGAGTTAAATGGAGCACATATCATGTAGTTTATTTGATAAAAATTTGAGCTTCTATCTCCATATAAAACTCTAGATATGGCAGTTTTGGTGAAAGTGAAGATAAAAATCAGATTTTGGAAATTAAAGTATAATACTATTATATAAGCACTCAAAATTTAATAGTATAAAATATAAATTAAAACCCACTAACTTATATAATACATTTATATAAATATGTACAATGGTAAATAAGTGGACATTTTATAAAAATGGTAACTTGTTAAGTTTTATAAGTTATAAAACTATAAACATGATTTTTACGACTTTTTCGGCTAATACCGTAAAATTAACGTTTTTGTTAAATTAAACTTAGATGGTTGGACCCGTCTAATGTAAACTTTATAAAACTTATATACTGATATATATAAACATGTATAACAAGTAAAAACCGATAAGACCCGAACTATAGGACATACGGACGTTAACGGACTAAATTAACGCTATTGGACTAATAATACAACAAAAATGGACTAAAACACTTATAAAAAGAACTTATTGGGCTTAACCCATTTGGGCCCAACATGGAAAGTATAGATACTGATAATATAGGTATAAAATGTATTAAAACAAGTTAAAGAACTTATAATAAGCTTATTGGACTTAAATTATGAAAATAGGTAAAACTAGTAAACTAGTAAAAAGATACCAATACGTAAACACTAAAACAAGTTAATGAGAATATGTAAACCCACTTGATCATCATATATAAATAATCATCATATGTATACATAATTGTTATTGTTATAAAGTCATTGGACATGAGTCTAAGACGAGTATTATTTAGGTTTCCGTGATTGAAGCACGTACCGTACATCCGAATTGCCGATAACCCGCCTTCCCACATCAACGTGAGTTCATAGCCTCGCACTCTTTTAAATGTTTTTATAAATGTTTTTATAAATGTTTTATAAACCCGTGAGGGAGATAACATGTTAGTTTTTATAAAATAGGACACCATTTGTCCCGATTGTTTGTTTATTGATTTGGACCCGTATGATTGAATGACCTGATTGTATGACCTGATAAATGATTAAAGGACCCGATAGATGAAATAAAATGGATTATTAAAGTTAGGTTATGTCACTAAAAGTCCCATTAGCATGAATTGTGAACTACCGGGAGTTGGTAGACGCTTATGCATATAATAGTACTATTTGGGGACGATCACCCCAGTTCGCGCCTTGACGGTTGATCCCCGTCGTGCCACATTGATTGGTAAGCGAATTTATGTATGAGAAGATTTCCATAGCGTGACCTTTGTGACGACACGCTACTTTAGATGGGCAAAATTGAGTATCGGGTTAGCTACGCGTTGTTGGTTTAGTAAGGTAACAATGTCATGCGGCTTATAATAATCCAAATTAACGAAATACTAATAGACGCTCCGAATTACGAAGTATTGCCTGACTAGCAATACAGGGTCATACTATTGATATTATGTTCGTGTTTTGGTTTTCATAACCATATTCATATAACGGTTTTTATTTTCATACAACGTCGTAAGACGTATAGTATGATGTTTTTACGACATTGGCTCGTATAATGATTTTTAAGGCAAACGCCTATATTATGATTTTGATGAAGATTTGTATAAAATGACTTTGGCTATTTTATGGCCTATTAAAATGATTTGTACAAAAATGATTTTCAGTAATAATTTTATACTGATATTATATTGATGGATTTTATTAAACTCTATGAATTCACTCGGCGTTATCGCTGACCTTTTCTTTTAACATGTTTTATCTCAGGTACTTGAAGGTAATTCTCGGGAAGACGACAAGAATTCATGTCCCGCACTTAAACAATATTTTCCATTCAAATACTTTGTAAAACTTTGTAGGAAATAATATGACTTGGGACCGATGTAACTTTGATATTTATGAATGGAAATGCTTTATTATTAAACGACGCGATTTTTAAGCGTTGTCTATGATGTGAGTAATGTGCTATCCCGTAACACCAACTAGTCTTCCGATGTATTGAGTTGTATCAATTATGGGGGTGTTACATTGGTCGTAATCAAAAAGGGGTAGATTGTTAATGCAAGTGATGCCTAAAAACATTATTAGTGTTAACTAATCTTTCTTAGTTTTGATCACAACAAACTATACAACACATTTAGTCTAAAACACAAAACGAATTATTTAACTAACACTATCATCAAGGTAATAATCATATCACTAACCTTTCTTAATCATACTTAGTGATCATCAAAATGATTATCCTTAAAACTCACTTTTGTTAATATGACAAAAGACTTTTTAATAAACTTTATTTTTTAGAAAATGTTTTATTAAAATGGAAAATGAAAATTTGAAAATAGCATATTCCATATGGTATTAGAATATCATTTGAAGGCTTCAAATACCTCAGATATTCCTACCCCACTAAAAGACAAAAAAACGGAGCGTACTCTAGGGGCGGAACCGTAAGTAGCTAGGCGGTTCCTTAGCGATATGGAACCGCCAGGCTAGATAAGGTACCGCGCCCAGATAGCCGTTATATATCCGTTATACTTTGTCTCCTTTAAATAGTGGGTCAAATCTCATTTTCCAACAAGCCTCTTGGACGTTTTTCTCAGCCCCCTTTCTCTTTTCTATAGCATAATCATTAGTAAATGATCACTTAAAATGTTAAGGATGTTTACATATGATTATCCTCTTGATCCCCTCCTTTACCTTGTCCAATGAGAAGATCACTCACTCACTAGTGTTGTGATAAAGATGAATCTATGAGCTAGTCATATTCATCATGATATCCTTTTTGTTTTATGTCAATCTATTGTATTTATGAATACTTGGACTAGTTGTGTTCATCCAAGTTATTTGTGAATACTTTGATTTGTTGTGTACATCCATTGCATATGTGTTTGCTTGGATTTGTGTTGTGTAAATCCAAGCTACATGTGTGTACTTGGATAAGTCTAGTTGAGTTGTTGTAAAACCCGCATGCTTTTACCATGAATAGTACCCTTAAGATCGTACGTACTAGATTAAAACTTTCCTATTATAGCATGATTACGATTACGTGTTAGGATTTTACGTATTACGTACGTGTTAGAACACGATAAGTATTTACTACGCACGATCACGTAATAATTATTTAACGATAAGTAATCACGAACATGCGATCATGAAATCATGAACGTAATTAAAACACGAACTATTATTAATTACATATATATATTTATTACGAGCGTAAATAAATATATTAGGTCACGGTAATTATTTAACGAGAACACACAAAACGCGAACACAAATAAACACGAACAAACACGTAAAACACGAACACGAGAACACACTTATTAATTAGACACGGAAAATGATCGGGTTACCCCTTGTGGACCCCATTACCACGAAATTAAGGAGGGAGGGTGAGCTTGGCCCATCAATTTTTACTAAAAGGAGGTTAAGGGATATTTACACTAAGTTTTAGTTTTACAGAAGATTTTAGAAAAAACCTAAAACCCTCCTTCCCTTTCTTTTTTATGCCGCCACCCTAAGAACACCACAAGGAGGTGGTTTGTGATCTTAGATCTTGGAATTTAAGTTGGTGATCGTGTTTGTTCTTCATCCTTTTGATCCACGAATTCGGTAAATCTTTTTTTTTTAACTTTTTCTTTTGATTTGATCTTTAATAAATCAAGAACATGTTATGTTTTTACAAAAACCTAATAATTAAACATGGATCTAACATGATTTGGGGTTAAATAAAATCAAAAGTATGTTTTAAGGGGTGTTTGTTTTTGGCCGCAGGTTGCACCGAACCCAAAGGGGTTTCGGTTTGGCCAAACCGACCACCACCAAGACCATACGGTCTTGGTTGGTGCGTGTGGGTCCCACGGCAGCAGTAAAACACGGGGTACCCCGAGTTGGTTCGGGGTACGGTGTCGATTTCATGTCTGGTTCATTGTTTTTAGTTTGGATCCGGTTCATGGTGTATGTTTAGTTTTTTTTTTTATGATCTTATGTTAAAAATTAAATTAATAAAATGATATGATTAATTTAATAACATGACTTATGTTATTTTAATTATTATAATCATGAAATTAATTAACCTAAGTATTTTATATTCTAGACTTATAATTAATTAATTATTTAAAAACCATGACTATAATTAATTAATTAACATGACTTAGGTTATATTATTAATATATAATAATACATGTTTTAACCTAAGTAGTTAACTTGATTTAATTAAAAACATGTTATACTTTAATTAAATATTTTACTATAGTTTAATTTAATTACATGAAATAATTATTAAACTATACCTTATATCATACGACTTAGAAAATAATCATGAAAACACTTAGGCTTATATACTTAGCTTATTTAACCAGCTTATTTCTAATTATGGAAACTTTCTATTTTTAGAAACTTGTTTAATTAAGGCAGCTAATCTATTTATAGAAACTTTCTATTTTTTAGAAACTTATCTATTTTAAGCAGTAAATCTATTTTTGGAAACTTTCTATTTTTGGAAACTTATTATTTTTGGAAACTTTCTATTTTAGGAAACCTGCTATTTTTGGAAAGTTACTTATTATTACACAGTAAGTATAATAACACATGAAATACCAGAAAAACTTAATCAGATTAAACAGAATATAAGATAAATACATTGTAAGGCTTAAAAACAGTAAAACATGGTAAGAACAAATAAAATAAGCTAAGACATGACATAAAACCAGCTACGTATTTAGTAAGCAGATACTTATTCATGTATGTATTTATGTAGCACTAGTGATTCGGAAGTAGGATTCCTCTCAGTTCATCTTCTTCCTTCATTGGACATAAGGTACGGATTCCCGTCCTTTCAGTATGGACATTCTTTCCTTATTAGGATTCCCCGTATGCAGCCAACTGTTTTCCCGTAGTATAAGTTACATGTTTGATTGCTTATGTTTAATTAAGATTACCTATAGCCGTATACATGCATGACCAGTTTCACCTAGTTATGGAGGTACCATAACCATAACATTAGAGGCACTGATGTTACGACTTCACCACGGCGGAGTGATTGCTCGTGGCGTCCCTTCAGCTTTTGGCCATTTATATTATATTTATCATGTGGGGCGTATGGGTGCATCCTAGTTACATGTTTTTATTCAGGATTTCATGGTGAATGTGGTGTGTGCCTTGCATCCTTCACAAGGAGCTGATCCCTCCTACCCAAGAACCAGTATATTAAATTAGAGGTAGCCCCTCTAATTTGCATGATGAGGTCACCCCTCCAAGTATTCATGCACGGTGGATTTTCATGACCTATATTGGCTAATGGTAAAATATGATAAACAGTTTTCATAAGATAAACATAAGGCTTTTCAAACTATAAACCAGTTTTATGAACATGTTCCAGGTTTTCTAGGACTTATACAATTCCGCTGCTATTAAGTCTTTATTATGTTGTAGTCATTCATACTATGTCTATATCCGTGCACTGATCGTTTTGCTCAGCCGTTACTTTCCTTTACATGTCCCAAAACGGCAGGTACCCTAGGAAAGACTCGAGCATTTGGAGGACGTGCATAGGATGGAAGCTGCTAGAGACTTCTTTTCCTTTTGCCTTCATATATTTATGCTTATGTAGTCTTTCATTCATTTATTTTGCTTTATTATGTTTTGGGCTTATGCTTGGGAACCGATGTTTGATTCCGGTTATCCCTATGGTCATGTAATGTTTTATACATTTATCCTTGTATGCTTTGATGACACGCCATAATTACGCGTGACATTCCATTATCAAAATGGGGTGTTACAATTATGGTATCAGAGCCAAGGCTTCGACCTGTAGGCTCTAAAACTCGACCTGTGACTAGTGGGTAGTCACCAGGAGCTTCCTAAGCCAACGTTTGTTATTCTACGTATTGATGTTTTTAGCGCATTGTTGCTTTAACCATGATGTTTTCAACACCTTGAGGTTTTAACCTTGATGTTTTCATCGATATTGTTTTACTAATATGGATGGACAACCGTCATTCATATTTAGTTATGTGTCATTGTTTCATGCATAATGTTCCTCGTGAACTGTGACTATGTGGACTGAACCCCAGTAGTTCATAATTAGTCACATAAAATTTTTTCTGATAAGTTTTGACAGATAAGTTTCATTTATTTATGTTTCATGTATCATTGTTGCAGGGATTATGACTAAGTAATGGTTGGTACAGGACTGGCCCTATTTAGTCGCATGTGCTTTTATCGAAACTTTTAACTTTGGGACCGACCCATAGGCGTCCCCTCGCCATGTCTTTTGTTTTGGAACCGACCCATAGGCGTTCCCTCGCACATATAAAGGTTTTATAAACTACATTACGCATTCATGCACTGTTTTTCATGCATAAATTTTTTTTTTCTCATGATTTAAATTGGCATAAAATTTTTTCATGTCCCCTCATAAGTTATTATGTTTTTATGTCAAGTATGTTTTCATACTGTCATGGTTAACTTCAGTTTCATGCTGATTATGTTATACACTTCTTCGTGATAGATGGTTTCATGTTTCTTCTTGATAATTCCGTCTTCATGTTGATTATGTTTTACGCCTCTTTTGTTATTTACGTTGTCCTACAAGATTGTTACATTTCATTGAATCATGCTTTCATGATAGTCATGGTTGGTTTTCATTGATCATGCTGTCAGGCAAATCATCATTGAATTTTGTGTAACCACACTTTAGCGTTCCTCTATGCAACCAGAATGAGGTATATACTGGCATTGCCAGGTTATCATGATGGTTTTCGTAACCGTTTAACTGATATACTTTCCTTAAATCATGATAAATGATCGACCCCATACCGATCATTTCATGTGCAATCCACGTGTACTCCACGTACCGTATTTTATGTGTATTACACGTACCTTAATCCATGTGTATTTCACTTGCAATACTCCACGAGTATTCGCTAGTCCATTCTGAATCATCTCAGGCATATGTCCACTTGCTAATACTCTACAAATTGCTGATGCCGCTCATAACTTGGAAATGTTACTAAAGGTTGATGTTGCTGACGTTCGGAGACACTACGAGATGCGGATGCTGTTCACAACCTGGAGATCCTACAAGACGAAGACAAAGGCGTCGGAGCAAAGCAATTAGACGAGAAGATGCTTCACCATCAGACGATTCCCATCAATCATTGTCCCTAATTCTTAGTTACATGTCACACGTCATTCGGCTGTCATTTCAGCCATATGAGTGCAAACCGGTACCAGCCGGCCACTCAGCTGAATAGTTACATGAATCACGGTCATGAGAATGACCGTCATGGAACTGACAGACAGGACGATAGTAACCACTACTATGACAGAACTATCCTAGAAATCGCAACCGAGGCTCCGGCCGCGGACGTGATCAGACATACAAATGATCAGTAGTCCAACCGATCCGCCAATTCTGGCATAATAACCTAATATAGTAGGTCTATTGTTTTACGTCTAGAGACACATGTCAAGACATCAGTCAAGACACATGTCTCACGTATACCTTTGAAGACACATGTCAAGACATCAGTCAAGATACATGTCTCACGTATACTTTTTGAAGACACATGTCAAGACACCAGTCAAGACATATGTCATTCTTATAGTTCCAAGAAACGAGTCAAGACACATGACTCACGTCCAACTATGGAACATTTCTAAGAAATTCAGGGTACCCTCCAAGGGTATATCCATTTGCTTGTGCCATGTATTAATCAGGCCACAAGAATTTCAATACCATTACCGGCGCATCAGTGAGAACTGTCACGTTGCCGATGTCACTTTCATTTCTTTCACCATATTTCATATATACATGACCATGAAGGACGCCTTTCGTATTCCCACGTATACGAAGGTTTTCCTTCAGCTTAATGATGAGATCCAAGCTGCTAACGCATTTCCTCGGACAGACACGAGATGAATTTAATCCTAATCAAGTACTATGAACAGCACACCATGCTACGATTCATAATTATGTACAGTAATGTTCAGGCTCCTGAATACATTCAGCTTGATTTTCCATCGGGAAAATCGGTACAAATTATCTATGCTTACAAGCATGTGCGTTGTTAGCCATGGTCGCTAAAATTTTCTAGCTGTCAGTAAGACACGACTACTTAAGTCTTTTACGCATAGCCAGTTGATTATTCCAAAATCTTCCCATACATTCCAGAAGAACTTACAAGGAGAAGGACGGTACCATGAGATTATGTGTCGACTACCGTTGGCGTAAATAAATCACCATTCATGACCGTTATTCTCCTCCACGTATTGACAACATGTCCAATCGAACTTATAGTGTTAATCACCTTTCCAAGATTGAACTCATGATCATGCTGCCAATAGTGACGGGTGAAAGAGCAGGACATGTCTATGACTGCTATTCATACACGACTCGGTCATGCTAGATTTATGATTTTGAATTAGTCTCATCAATGCTCCAACAACATTATGGACTTAATAAATTGAGTTTCCATGAACTCCTAAACAAATTCATCAGCGTTTTCATTGAGGATAACCTGATTTCCTCTAAGCCTAGAGAAGAACAGGAAGACCATATCTGCACTATGTTGCAAATTCTATGACAAGAGAAATTCTACCCTGGAAATTTTTACAATATCAATTCTGTTTGATTACAGTGACACACTGAATCACATGGGTTTCTATGGTTAATCTTACCATGACTAAGCTTATGCGTAAAGGAGAGAACCCTACACTACATTAGGTGTTCTAGAAAATTCTACGCTAGGAGAAGTCTAGATTCAGAGACTCAGAGTTTCGCAAACTCCTAGGTATCAAGTTCTACGAAGAAAGATACAGTTACGTTCATATCTAAATACCTGACATACCAACAGGTTAAGATAGGACACCAACAAACTGGGATGTTTAATAATTTGAAATTGTGAACTAAAATGGGACAAGATCTCCATGGATTTTGGTTATAGATTAACGCAAACTCAGAGGAAGCATGATGCTATCCGGGTTATTGCAAACAGTTTGATCAAGTCTGCATAATCCTTACATCCGCAAGGATTGCAGAACCAACAGATTGATCGGACATGTTCCAACCAAGGCTCATCCGACCACTTGGTAATCCCTCAGCTATCGGGTCAGACAAAGATTCGCAATTGTACTCCTAAATTACTTCACATCTTCATTCTGATTCCACGACTTGCTTTCGCGCTCGCGTTCATGACACTATTCACGTTCATGATCGTATCTGGGCTTACGATTTTACGTTCATTTTCGTTCTGGGAAGTTTTGCAAGAACTTGAGAGACCAAACCCAAGTTTAGTATAACTCCCTATCCTCAGATAGACGTTTCACGTCATATTCCATGTCTCACCTTGTAGCGTTTGGCGTTACCGCCATTGTATTCTATGATCACGATATGTTTCACATGTCATGTTCATTCCACGTTCCTCATATCATGATCAAGATATGTTACACGTATCATGGATCACGATATGTTTACTCATACTACACTCGCCATATCTCCACGTAGCACGTTCAAAATTTTTCACGTATCACGTTCAAAAATTTTCACGTACTACGTTTCTTTAAGTCTCGCGCATCATTTCTAATTATCGGTTAAGTTAGATTGTCTTGCATCGTAACATTTCAGTTACCCTAGCATGTTAACTCTTATTTTCCTCGATCGAATTTAGGGGATCTACCTTCCGTTGATAACCAAGAATTTCTTTGTATTCCAAGTCAAGGTCAGGAGGACCAAGATTTATCATTAGTGTCAGGATCTTCTGAAGGAACCGTTCCAAGAGGGAGGCCACTTGGAAACGGACAAGTTCATCCGGACTTCTTATCCGTTTTTCTCTTATCGATTAGATATGTCCTTTCAGTCACGTCACGTTCCATGTCTTTTCAAGACATGTCACGTTCCACGTTCCCTTCTACCATGTCACCTTCATTTCCGTTATTTTGCATACCTTTCCAGTTTGATTCAGGTATGTTTCGCTTCCAGTTATGTTATCTATAATTCGGGGATGAATTATTCTTTTTAGAGGGGAAGAGTTGTAAAACCCGCATGAATAGTACCCTTAAGATCGTACGTACTAGATTAAAACTTTCCTATTATAGCATGATTACGATTACGTGTTAGGATTTTACGTATTACGTACGTGTTAGAACACGATAAGTATTTACTACGCACGATCACTGATGAGACTGTATTTATACATAGTCTCATCGTCCAAATCGGGCTTAAAACGCTTAAAATATCATCAAAATACCCAAAAATATGCCTGTGTTTGTTCATTGTGTATTTCAGGTACGGATATCGTGAATTCACCAAAAGATCAAAGGAATCAAGCAAAAACGAACACGGAAAACGAAGCCGCACAAAGAACCGGACCCGAATCATGATTTTCCTATCAAGTCCTTGAAGTTTGGAGAATTGGCAAGATTGGTCCCTGTACTTTTTAAGACTTGTCACAAATGACCCTCCACTAATTCATTTGTACAAGTTACATATTTGATATTTGAAGACATGTGCAAAATTGGCCCTTGAAGAATGGTGAAATGGCATTAAATACCCTTTGAATGGTTTTTATAAACTTTTTGTGGTCAAAATATAAGTTTTTAAACTTATATTACAAAGGGAATGCACTTTTGGTTGTCTAAACCTTATTTGGCAAGTTTATGGGAAATGGGGGGCTAAATCTGCCCAGACAAACAAACTCCTCACCACCACTCAGCCTATGACACGTCACCCACTTTCCCCAATCCACCAATCAAAACTCACTTCTCCTCTACGTCACACTTCCACCTCCTGGTTAATTAATAAACTTTGTTTAAATATAGAAAGTGGGGGAAACAACTTTTTTAAACTTTAATCCACCCTAATCCTAATCAAACTTCACCCTCTAAACATCCCTAATCCCCAAGAACCCTAATCCCTACACCCCACGAATCAAAGGGAAATTGTTTGAAAGTTTCCAGATCATTAATCAACCCCATCACAAACCAAACCCACTACCTAAGTTACCAACCCGTGACCACCAAATGGGTCCCCCATGCTCCCCTGCTTGTTCAAAAATGGTAAAATGGGAATCTTGGCAGGAGATCAACGGCTACATCACATAACTTGGTCCCACAGGATTTTATCAACGACCATGATCACAAAACAACAACTTCCAATCCAGCTAGCATCACATGGAGCTGTTTTGACCAAGATTCGAATTTTTTTCAAAGGGCAATATAGGAATTTCTCTTCTTAGGGTTTAGCAATACTAGAATGTTCTTGGTATTAGTATTTAAGGAGCATACAACCTGTGTATGGCCCTTGTTCCAGATTTTTGTAATTTTTACTAAGTAAATGAATATTTAAAGTATTTCTTTTAAAACCTTGCAAATATCTGTGTTCCAATTATTTCAATATGTTTTAGTGTAAGGCATTTATTTTTATGCAATAGTATAACTGGTTTATAAGTTTTGGGTTCAAAGGATTTTTTAGATAAAACATTTTTTTACATTTGGACTTTCTGAAATCCACAATCACTGAAGTGAAAGTGGATTTGTGAGTGGATTTCAGGAAGGGTCATTGGGTTTTCAGAAGTTTCAAGATTTTGTGGTTGCCTAAGTTGTTTTCCAAAGGTTTTTTATAAAAATCTTATTTTCATTTTTTTATATATCACACTTACTGTTTAGATTAGCTTATGCCAAAAAGCCTGACAAGCTTCTTGGCATTAAGCTCATCTAAGCTTGTAGTTTCTCGTTGTTGGGTGTTGTTTGTTCAGGAACAAGGAATCAAGAATACACCATCCATCTTTCCTATTCCACCATCCCATTTGAAGATATTTGGTCTGCCTAGGGTCCTACTTTGGACTCCTACAACAGGCATCTCTACATACCTACTATAAGCTCATATAAGCTCAAGAGGATCCAAGTAGAAGGCATCAGCCAAGTAGCTTGTTGGCTTGAACCCTACTTTCATTTTTCTGAGTTTAATATGAAATCTCATGAATTTGGTGTGTTTGTTGTTTTGATACTAGTATAAGCTTTATTTGTGTTCAAGTAGTTTGACTATGTATGTTTAGGTGCTAAGTGATCTGTTTGAATTGGTTTCATAAGCATTTGGTTTGATAAAGTTCATTTTATGATTTTAAAAGGGTGTTTGGATTTGGGTTTTAATCTGATTTGGTGACATCAATCTAGTTTAAAAATCAATCCTGCATGTTCTTTTTAGGGTAGTTAGTTATTGTTAGTTATTAGTCATAGGTTGGGTAAGTTTTTAATCAATTTATATGCTTTTGGGTTGGAACACATAGTAAAAATCAGCAAGCATCCTAGTTGACTGTTTTTGTGATTTAGTTCAACCATTTTTGCATGATTATTGGAAGTACTGCTTTTCAAGGGTTTTAGACCAGTTTGTAGTGTTTTGGTTGGGCATTTGTGAAGATTTGGTGAGCCAAAACTCACCCTAGGTGCCAATTGCACCAGCAACCATTTCCACAGCCCCATAGTATAAAACAGTGACTGATTTTTGTCGTTATTGTGCTAAATTTGTATTGTGCTTGTGTGTTTTATAGTTTTAACTGACTCCCCACACTTCCATGAGTGTGGGGGTGCCCTGGTTTCCAAAAAATACCAATCCAATCAACAGATATGGCCAAAAATATGCTCAGACCCGTTTTTCTTGTTAAAACAGTGGGAACTCATTCCCACTGGTAGTATTAGAGTTTCCCCTTCTGTGCTACTGGACAAAAGTCCACAAGTGTCACTTTCAACTTTCTAGTTTTTTTTGTCTTTAGTGACTTTAAATAGGAGTTAGGACTTGAAACTTTTTTCATTATTTTTCTTATTTAAATCTTGATTTTTCTGTTTAATTAGTTTTTATTTTACTGTTCATTTGATATTTTTTAGATTAATTAGCTATTTTAATTAACTTTTAATTATTCTGTTTTTGTCTTTTAGTGACAAAACTTTATATTTTTCAGTTTTAAAATTTTTCTTAGATTTAGAAAATTATTTTAAGATTTTTAGTTTAAAAATATTTCACTGTTCACCTTTTAATTATTTTTTATAATTAATTTAGTTTAATTAGGGTTTAATTATTAAACTGTTTTGCCTTTTAGTGAAAAATTTTACATTTTTCAAACTTTTTCAATTTTCTACTATTCATTAGCATAATTTAAGATTTTTTTTAATTTTCAAATTATTTTTGGCATTATTTTATTATTTTTTATGATTATTTTAGTTTAAAAATAGTTTTAAGTGTTTTAAAAATAGAAAAAGAGTTTTGAAAATTTAGGAAAAATACTTTTTAGTCTTTAAATAATATAAGTGAGTTATTAGTTCAATAAAATAATATTTTGGGCTTTTTCTTAATTATATTTAATTTTAGGGCTTTAATTAGCATTTAAAATTGAATATTTAATTAATAAAAGGTTTTAAAATATATTTGTTGGATTTTTATTCTTATTTATATTATTTTAGACTTAGTTTAAGCTTTTAATTAATTTTTATGTTTAATTTTTAATTTTGTCGCGTTTTACGTAATTACGTCATCGTTTTACGTCAACGTCGTAGTTTAATCGTAGCTCGTCTTTACTTTTTCTCTCTTTAAACCAAAAACGTCACTAATCCAAACATTGTTATTTTATATATTGGCACATTAATACACACACCTCCTTCGAGAACGAACCCGCATTTATTCGATTCTTCGGTTTTCCTAAATCGTCGAGTTTAATACTTGCCGCATTTATACGTTGTTTTCCTAAACACGTACTTCTACACCTATCATTTTGGCGCCGCTGCCGGGGAGGTGTTTAGTGTGCCATTATTATTAGTATCGTGTTTGTGTGAGTAGTGCGTTTTTGCTTTTCAATTTTTGGAAAGTGTGAATATCGTACATACTCATTTTTGTTATTTTTCCTTAATATATTATAGTATCCAAATAAATCGTGTTTAATTTTCCTAAGTTAAACACAAATCAATCTTTACTATATTGTAGATATATTAGTTTTCGTTTTTATTGTGAATATTATTACTATATTATATTTACGTAAGAACAATAAATATACAAGTACTCCAAAAGCGTGAAAACGCAACCTTGATTCGGGATTTCATCACTCGATCATTGTATTTGAATCCAAAGCAAAAGTTTAAAGGCAAAATAGATAAATACTTTCGTGAGGCTTAATTTCAATTAACACAAACTATAAGGTGGGTATAAGCCGGTTGTATTTCACGACCTAAAGGAAAAAGGCTCTTAAGTGCTTCGCGCCGCCTCGTTTCCTCCGCTTGCTTGTGCGTGTTTTGAGAAAGAGGGCCAATCGAGGGTTTGCCGCCCAAGTATTATCTACGTATATTATATTTGCTTGTGTTTTCAAGATTAAACCATCTTGAACGTTTTGGTGTTCCACCAACGTTCTAAAGTCATCGAGAACGTTCACTCCACGTGATCGTTTTCATTCTTTGAGGCTCCTTTAATCGAGAAATCGATTCGAGGGGAGATTTGTAGATTTGTGTCTACGTAATACATTCAAAAATCCAAAAAAATTAAAAAACAATCAAAAGCCAAAAAAAATTGAAAAAATCGAAAAACCGCAAAAAGAATCTTCTTTGCTACCACCCATTCTACGCTTAGTGCATGCGCACTCGATCGAAGGATTATTCCAATTCTAGTGAAGCTTCGAATCGACGCAATCGTAATCGAAGGAATCGACGACGTAGACGAGAATTAGAAACCGACGTTCCTAATATCGTTGTTGAAGAAACCGTAGAGGAGATGGCCGACAATCGTTCGATGATGGAATTGCTCCAAGCGCCCACCGAGGGTTATGGAGACGCGATCGTAATTCCCGCTATCGAAGCGGAGAATTTTGAGATTAAGAGCGGAATGCTTTCGTTGATCCAAGCTACGAAGTTTCGAGGTCGTGAAGCCGATAATCCTCACGACCATATTCGGAATTTTGATTTTCTTTTAGCCACGAGCAAGTTTAAGAACGTCGACACCGATGTTGTGAAGCTTATGCTTTTTCCGTACTCGCTTGATGGTGCCGCCAAGGATTGGTACGAGAAAGAGCCACCTAATTCGATAACTACGTGAAAGGATCTCGTCTCCAAGTTCGTTAATTATTTCTTCCCACCGTCTAAGACGACGTTTTTCAAGAATGAAATTACGAAATTTGAGCAAAAACCGAATGAATCTTTTAGAGACGCGTGGGATCGTTTTAAGGAATTACTTAGGCAATGTCCTCACCATGGTTTTTCTGAGTTGCACCAAATCGATACGTTTTACAACGGTCTTAATTTCAAGAACAAGATTCGTTGAATTCCGCCGCAGGTGGCAACTTTTTGTGTAAGACTCCGAAAGATGCATTGATAATTATCGAAAACCGATCCAAGGTTTACCAACTCCGCAATGCACCGATTGTTGCCAATGTCGCCAATGTTAGTAGTTCTAATCGCGACATTGAGAGGGTTGATGCAAAAGTCGACAAGTTGACGAATGTGTTCACGTCTTTTCTCGTTGAGATGCAAAAGAAAGACGCTCCCGCTACGGTGAAAGCGGTTAAGGTTTCGTGTACGTTTTGTGGTGGACCTCATAATTATTACGAGTGTGCGGCTACGGATGGCCAAACGTCGAATGTGAGTGCGTTAAATGGAAACAACAATTTTTCTAATCAAAATAACGCGGGTCCATCACAACAAGGCAATTATAACCAAGGCAACAATTTTCAAAATCGAAACAATTTTCAAGGAAACAATCAACAAGGAAATTTTTCGAATCAAAATCAAGGAGGTTATAATCAAGGTCGTAATATAACTTGGCAAAATCGAGACAATAATCAAAACTCGAATTTTTCAAACAACAACAATCAAGGCAACAATTTTTCAAGTGGTAATCAAGGAAATTTTCAAAGAAACAATCAAAACCAAGGGAACTTTAATTCTAATCAAAATAGTTCGTCAAACGATTTTCAAAATTACATGAAAACGAATGAGGCTAATATGAGACGATTAGAGGGAGAAATTGGTACTTTGAAAAATGACTTTTCTAATACATTGAAATTGCAAAACACGAAGATTGAGCAAGGGCAAATTGATATTAAAAAGATGTTTTCGGCCATAATGAACAAGTCCTCGGGTGCGTTATCGAGTTCGTTACCTAGTGACACCGTTGCTAATCCGAAGGAACAATGTAAAGCCGCCTCGTCTCGTGAGAAAGGTCGTGTGATTACCCATAACCTTGAAGGATTCCGTGTTGTTTATTCTTCTCAACCCTCGACTTCTAAAACGTCCTCTTGTTCTAAAGTCGATGAGGTGAACGTGGCGACCAAGGAAAAGAGTGCACACCCTCGTGTACCTCAAATTCAATCCACGGTTCAAAAAGAGAGTTTTATCGACCTTACCAAAGTAACCCTTGAAGAAACTTGTGCATCGATCCTTCTTAAAAAACCCAAAAGGCGTATGCCGAGAAAGGAAAAGGATCCGGGCCAATTTCTACTACCTTGTGATTTTTCCGAGATTGAGGGATGTTTAGCCCTTGCCGAATTAGGTGCTAACATCAATCTCATGCCTCATTCTCTTTGGAAATTGATGAGATTGCCTTCACTTACCCCCACGAACATGACAATCGAGCTTGCAAATTGTACGCCTTTAATACCAATTGGAATAGCCGAGGATGTCTATGTCAAAGTTGGAAAGTTTGTTTTTCCCGCGGATTTCGTTATATCCGATTACGAGTGTGACCCTAAATGTCCCATTATTTTAGGCCAACCATTCTTATCGACGGCTCGAACCGTAATCGACGTTCACGAGGGGAGACTTACTATGAGATATGGGGATGAAAAAATGGACTTTTTCGCTAGAAAATCCCGAGGGTTTAATGATAATGAAAAAACCGAGGTTTCAAAACCTAATGTTTCTAAACCTAATGATTTCAAAATGTTCACTTTAGCGGAACAAATGAGGCTTGATGCATGTTTTGAAAGAATTAAGAGAAACGGTTTTAAAGATGATGATTTTAATGATAAAGAGTACGTGTACCTAATTCAAAAGGGTATGTGTAAATTTATGGATGAAAACTCACTTTGGGATGTTTTTAGCGAAACAAGTGAACCACCAATTCTGAAGGGCGACGTTAGTGCCATCACGACAAAGACCAATATGGGCTCGTCTTCACCACCTTCGAAGGACCATGACTTTGAGGCCCATACTTCTAAACCCATTGAAGTGCCTCTTACTCCTAGCCCCAAATCCATTAAGGCTAAGGAAGTGGCCCAACCCAATGCAATCTCACCCATCATAGAAATGTCACCTAAGCATAGCCCAAGGGCTTGTAAGACCATGGTTGTGACTCTCGAGAAATCCACTCGAGAACTTGCTCACATCGACACTTTCTTTGATGGCGATGGTGATTTTGCCGAGATCGAGCATATACTTGCTAATCCGCCATCCATCTTCGAGGATTTACCCTTTAATAAATCTTCAAATGAAGAGGACGATCTCATGTCAGAAATTTCTTATGATGATGAGAATGACGACACTTTCACAACGTACTCGAATTCCGTATACGAACCTATTTTTCATCATAATCCCATTTTTGATGATGAATTCGAGAACGTTGATGACCATATCATCGATCCTCCTTCGTTTCATGATTGTGATGATGAAGAATTCTTTAAGGAGGTCGATGATTTTCTTGCTATAGACACAAGTCCCATTCTCGAGGAGTTACCTTATAAACACTCCTCATTTGAGAATGACGTTTACCACATTCGTGAGGATCTAACTTATCAACGATCCCCACAAAAGAATGATGGTTTCGTGCTTGATCGTGATCTCTTCGAGAGAGTTTCTAAAATCATCAAAGAGGGGAATGACAAACCATGGTTTGACAAGCCTATCTATGACGAAGAAATCGATGAGATCAACGTTCATGAAGATGACGAGTATGTAGACCCCGAGGGGGCGGTGTTCTTTATTGATCGACGTTTTGAGAACTTATATAATCCACCACCCCCTAACCGCGACTTAAATGTGAGGATTTTTAGCGCGACTAATTTTGAATTTGACACGCCAAATATTTTCGACATTATTCAATCGGGTTTTCATAAAGAGTTTAAAAACGATGAAAAAGGAAAAGATTTTAAAAATGTTTTAAAAGATTTTTCTACATGTTTAACTCCGTCATCACCGCGTTTTATGAGTGCTACCACCTCGTCTACTCCTTTTGACGATGGTTGGTGTGGTCTTAGTATGGGGGAAACCCCAAATGTTCCTTCACACTTTACCACCGAGGACGAGATTTACGATCCCGGAATTGCTTGTAAAGGGAAATCTCGGTCTTCCACCGATGCAATAAATGGAAAATCTTTTCGTTTGCTTGGTGTGAGTCTACCTCGAGTAGCTCATTATGTTGCCTTACCCATTGCCCCACCTTTCTACTTCTCATCTCTTTTCTTCTACCTCATTGGGGTTTGTGTTGAAGTAGCGTTGTTTCTTCTTTCATCCGAAAACGAAGACGCTATCTTTGACCCCGGTATACGTATATCGGGTTTTTAAAGTACTCTATGTACTTTTGGGCCTTGTTTATCATGTAAGCCCCACCAAAAATGACCATACCAAGATTATCCCTAAATGATCACATTTGTGGGGATTCGAGTCGAGCTTTTGACTCGGTTATCAAAAACAAGGTGCCTCGTGGGGGATTCTCATGCTTATCCTTGTAAATATTATTGCTTTCTTAGTTAACGTAACGAGGGGACTTGTGCTCTTCCAACCTTTGTTTCGTGGTTGTTTGTGATTGTGATCTATTAGGTTCATCGTCATCATTGAAGCCTCTCGTGTTCGTTTTATGGATCACTCGAGCTTCGATCGTTGCCTTTGGAGATTCCGATATCCGATGATATCCTTTTATGTTCTAACGTTTATCTTATTAGCATAATTCATAAACGGCTTTTAGGTTATTCGTTTTACCCTTTCCATACTCGAGATTAAGCATTCTACTTCGTCTCTAGTATAGGGGTGTTTACACCCCTAGACTCGAAACATTGAGGACAATGTTTATTTTTAGTATGGGGGGGTGAGTAGATACTTCACCTTGCTTACGTCAACACGCAATGCAATATTCATCGTTTTGTTATCGTTTTGTTGCAAATAAGGCTAAAGTTTTGTTATCGTTTTGTTGCAAATAAGGCTAAAAATGGCCAAATTTTAAAATTTTTCTAGTTTTTCATAAGTGTTTAAGACACGAATGTAGGTTTTTCGATGGTGAGAATGAGAGTAATTTTTGACTCGACCGTACGTGTTGAGCACTTAGCTTCGATTCCTTAACTTTTTAGGCTAAGTCTCTTAAATGGGGACGAGAAATGATAGAGTTAGTTATAAGTCTCGTAATCGTGACGATCTCATGTGTAGTAATTATTAGCTTATTCTCCCCACGCTTTTGCATAATAAATTGTTAATAAAATATTGTTTTGCCGGTTTAGTCACTATTTTTGGTTTCTAATTTATTTTGGTAGCTTCCATGTTATTAAATTGAGGAAACATTAAGGTATCGCCAGCGTCACGGTTTTGAAGTATTGGCACCCAAATAATCGAAAGCTTCACCTAATAATAAGATTTCAAGTGCTCACCTAAATTAAGCAAAAATTTGAAGCTCACAAGGCTGAAAAATCTATGCCCAAATTGAAAGTGAATCAAGCCTTAATCTTCGAAGCTTTAAAGATCCAAAATTCGCTTTAGCGTGAGGATATACGTCTTTGGCTAATAAAACCACCGATGAGGCGGATAATAAAAGGCAAGGCAAGACCGAAGTCATAATAAAAGCTCCATGGCGGAGTTGAATAAAAGATGGAGGTAAACCAAAGATAATAAGGCCCTTCCGTTAGGGGGGCGTATAAAAGTCTTGGTAATAAGTCTCATGTTCAAAACCGTTATAAAATCGTGTTTATCGATCCTTCTTGTTGACTTAATTTTTTGACATCGTTGTCTATTGGGATGCATTATTAATTTAATGATTTTGGTTACACCGTTAAAACTCTATTTTTAGACTTAATCTCTATTCACACATAAGTCAATGATGTATCCTCGTGATCATTAAGACAAAATAAAATATAAGAGATACCAAGTAGGAAAAAGGGAGTTTAGGTTCGTAATTAACACTCATGAGATGTGATCGTGTTGCTAACTTATAATAACAATGATCTCGTTACACGCTTAGCATGGAATTGGGTGAAAATCGAGGACGACGAAATTATTTCTAAAGAAGCATTCACGTGTTCTTGTTCTATGATCCCAAAAGTTACGTTCTCGTGATGAAAACAATACATTACGTCTAAAACACGTGTAGTAGTTTATTTAAATTTATGTCTTGAATAAAAGTCATCATAAAATGAATTTTGGAAGTGCTATGATACTTAATTCTAGCATTGCGTGGGGATACGGCAATGGTTTAGTATGGGGGAGTGATG